>CM053267.1:9674292-10090574 GCA_028583415.1 Protea cynaroides | reverse complement strand
CCGAGATCGTGAGGCCCCGCCTCCTCCTTCGCCTCCAGCTTCTTGATTGTACTTTATTTTCTTGTACTACAGAGTAACTGTCCGGGTTGTGGACTGTACTCTGCTTTAGTTATGTATATACATTTTGTTTCTCTCACTCATTGTATGTAACTTGTTTCCTTTTTTATAGATGCATTATTCTCTTTTTAAATTTGGTCTCAATCATCACTTGTGCTTACAGTGTGTTTATATTAAAGCTTTTACTTTTATCCTATCTGAGTTCACAATTGTCTCGAATGTATGTTAGTCGGCGGGCAAGGCCTGAGATGCTCTGATACCAAGTTGTCACACCCCAATTTTGGTCTAACCAGAATGGTGTGATGAATCGCTAAACAACCAACGGTTCAACCAGGATCTCAAATAGGCTATCCCCGCGTTATCCAACTTACACACATCCGTAATCATAATCAGAGTAAATACACAATAGCGGAAGTCTTATAATAAGTTGAACTGAGAATCTATGTGATATCAAAATTTAAATAACAAATTATTATGTTTCAACTGAGACATAAATATTTAAATACAAAATACATGTCTTAATAAATTCAAATAAAGAAACCTATAAAATATCTAGTCAAATACACACGAGTTGCACTCGCAAGAGGAGTCGTGTGTATCCACTTCAGCTTCAGCTTCCATCGCCGCTACCGTCCCGTACGCTGAAGCATTTATAAAATCTTCAACCGTATAACCTGCATCATCAACTAAAAATATTCAACGTCGAGGGGTGAGCACACATCACGGCTCAGTGAGTAGCCAAAACAATGCAACAGTACATATGCATCCAAAAAGTCAATTTATATCTTTGGTCCAGTTTTAAAATTTGCAGTATGCAATAGAAAGGTTTAGGTAGCCAAAGATCATGTTTATTGACTCCGCCTCTATACACGAGTGTGTGACGTTACCCGAAGATCACGTTTATCGTCAACTCACATGCACCCAATCATGCACATTATATAACAAAGGTTATGTTTATTGCTATATAGTGTCATATCAACACGTAAGCCCCTATTGGCGAGGGCTGCAAACTGGGCTCGCAACTAACCAATCCTAATGCCAAAAGTGTATCCAAGGCCTTACCCCAGCATCCCTCAGAATGTCCATAGAGATAGAGCTAAGGCCCCCGATAGAGTCAGAGACTACAAGGACCGAGACCACCTCCCCTGATACTCTACGACATAATAGTTCTGCTAAAGTAATGGCGATACGACGATGCTAATGCACAAGACTTGAGTTAGAGATAGAGCTAAAGTGCTAAGACACGCCAAAGGTTAACGTTTATTGACGTTCTCATCACACCTCCCCTGATACTCGCTCGCATCAAGTACACCAAGCACACACATACAAGCACATGCCTATTCTTATCATCATCATCATCATCATGTTATAAATAATAAAGTAAATATGCATGAACAAGTAATAGAAATATTGGATGGCATGCTGTATGCACATTACAAACATATTCGCGTAGAATCAAGCATGGCATAGGACTCAATAAATAGAAAATAGTTTATTATTAACCAATTTAGTTTGGAGTTAAGGTTCCTCACCTTAGCTTGCTATAAGATATTTTTCCAAGCTTTAGAATCACCTTTGCAATGCTATTATATTGCTAAAAGACCTAACAAAGTCGATAGAATTTAATTAGAATTTATTCGAAATTAAAAATCATGCTGCTAACTGAGGGTCAGAGGTACGGTCGATGCTAGGGTCGATGGGTCTATCGACCCTTCCCTCTTTCTAGACTTCCCGAATGCTGAGGGTCGATGGTCAGGAATACCTAGGGTCGGATGGTCATCGACCCTGGGTGCGACCCTTGGTGCACTTTGGTCCAATTCCCTCTTTTAATCCATTCTTTGTGTTTGGGATCCTATGGCTTGCTCCTACATTCCATTTTATATTCATTCCATGGTCTGAAACCATGTATAACCCACCTAGATAGCTTTCATGCGCTTTCCTATGATTTTCCATGAAAACCTAACCATAGATTGATGGTTTGGGTTTCTCCGAGATCACACTCTCAACAATAACTAACCTAAGGTCTGTAGAAACTCATGGAATTAGTATCCATACCTGAGAAGATAATCTTTCTCTGCAACTCCTCTCTTTTGGCTTAATTTCTCTTCCTTCCCTTTCTTCTTCCTCTTTCCTTCTCCTCTCTTTCTCTCAATTCAATTAGGGTTGTGAAAGGAGTGAAAGTGGCTTAGGGACGTCCTTTAAATAGACTAGGAACATCCTAAAATAAGTCCCTTTAAGATTAGGAAAGAATCCCAATCGAAAATTAGGAAATTTCCAAATTTCTATATTCTGCGGTAACCGAGGGTCGATGGGAGGGTCGATGATCCCGTCGACCCTAGGGTCTTAAGCTGTCCGACCCTCCCTTCAAAACTGAGGGTCTGACTTTCTGTTTTGGGAGGTCCGACCCTGCTTAGCTGGGTATGCGACCCTTCCCCTATTTTAAGTGTTTTTGGGTCGATTTAATACCTGGGATCTCGATCTCCTTCACGCCCTTGGTCCATTTGACTCGACCATAATGGGTAAACCTGGTTCAAGGTGGTAAGACCGGGTTAGATTGACACGGGCCTTACAGGAAATTTTCCTTCAAAGATTTGAGTTTATCTCTGGTTTGTACCCTGATTCTGGACTACAATTGGATGACCAATCAATTGGTCAAACCTTAGCCCTAGACTTATTAGATATAACCAATGGATTCCTCAACCAAACCATTCAACCGATAGACCAGTCGACCAGTCTCCTCTTACGATTGTACCTGATGAACGTTCCTTAGGGGACCTAAACCAATCAACTGCTCAAACCGGTCAACCACAAGAACCGGTCCTACGTAACCAGTACACCCCTACCGGTAGCATGAACCGGTAGCATGAACCGGATGAACGTTCACCCGATAAAATTTTTAAAAAACCTTCTAGAACTCAACTGTTATAACAGTTTGTTAAACCAGATGTCCAACCGGTTGAATGATCAATCTCTTGTTCTACCGGCTACCTTTAATTAAATTTTCCTAAGTGTTGAGCAGTAGACCAAATTGACTGACCGTTCTACGGGTTTCATCTATCGATTCAGCCAGTTTGTCCTATAAGCCTAGTCTGACCATGGGAATGTTATCGCTTTGGTTCCTAGCCTACATTGGGACTCATGTATGGACCCTAGGACTTGTTTACAATGGTTTAAAAGATATTCACCAAACTAATTGAAACTATCTAATCATAATAGGTAAAATACCACGGGTAGTGAGCAGAGTCTTTTGCCGAATTTAAGGTTCTTTAGCACCTTTGGTGTCTACAGATGAGGGGTCGGGTCAGATAGAGTTCGAGCATGTGCTTGTTGTGTGTTTATTGATGTTTTTCTTTTATAACATGTTATCCAATGAATTGTATATAACTATGCAAGCATTTGCATTATAACAATAACTATGTATGTTGATTGCTTTATGATGGACATATAGCGTGCGGGGCACAATACCCGAGCCATGTGGATAGAGGTTGTGACCTTGGTAGACACATGGTAAACCTTGGGAGTGGGGATCCAAGGTTCTCTACAAGGTGTGGTTGTCGACATAGTTGTTGTGTGCATAACCATGTATGATGGTGCGTGTGACATATGGGAGTACGGGTATACGTACCATGATGGTGTGTCGTTGTTCTAGTGGAGACATGATGAACCATGGGAGTGGGGATCCAAGGCTCTCTATTGGGATGCCACCCAATATGGTGGTTCATGTAACCAGTGGTCTCATGAATCAAGCTGGGAGTGGTTGTACCTTTGTAGAGGCACAACGAACAGTGATAGTAGGGAATTGGGGTCCTCTACTAGATGCAATGTGGATAAGACCATATATAATGGGCGTGTAGAGTATGGGAGTATGATACACATGCCATGTTGGCACTCTATGTTCTAATGGGGACACGGTCAGTCCATGGTAGTGGAACAGGGATTCCTGCTGGAGTATAGATTTATTTACTGTGTGCACATGCCTTGCTAAATGATTATTGGTATCGATATGATTATGTTGTGGGGTATATAATCGTGCGGCTTATGGGAGTACGATACGCTATCATATGCCCAGTTGCACCTTAGTAAGCAAACGGTCAACCTATGGGAGTAGGATGGGGATCTTTACCGGGGTGTAACCCTCTTGTTGCTATACTTATCATGCATCATACATCAACTTGGTCAGATGACTTATGCTTTAGGAAATGGGTGAACAAGCCACTAATTCATGGGTCTACCTCGGGATCAGGGGTGTCATTGATTGTTGTGGTCTGTTTCGAGATCATTAATGATTCATCAAATGACAAGTCACTGATTCATGGGTCTACCTCGGGATCGGAGTGTCATTGATTGTTGGGTCTACCTCGAGATCAATGACTGTCGGTCGAGCCAAGGTACAGGCCGATCATGATTGCATACACAATTGATTGCCACTCAAAAATTGCTTGTTTATTTGCTTCTATACTACATTCATGAAATTATTGTATAGGATTGCATCGGATACCTCACTTCTCACTGAGCTGGGATGGGAGCTCACCCATCGATATCGAATTCTTTTTGGCTTTGATTGCAGGTACCTCTTTTGTAACTATTTCTATGGATCATGTTGATGTTGAGGGCATTTCTCTTGGTAGAGGGCCATTGAGGGATCATTTCGAGGGTTGTACCTGTAAAGACTGTGTTTACGGGACATGAGTCAATGCCTCGCTTCCATTTTGATATTTGTAGATAGATATGGTTTGGTCTATCTACAGTATTTTATTTTGGATCTACTTTAGTTATTTAGTAAGGTGAAATTATGTAATATCAATATTACTTGTGAAACAGTTGTAAGACATAACAGATATATTGTGTATTGATAACATTAGAAGCATCTATTTAAGATTATGAATTCCGCTACAACTATTATTGATTATTGTTGATTGTGTTGAACATTATATGTGTAAACTGTGGGGTTTGTTTGGTAGATCGCTTAGGTTATCAATTATTGGAAGATTCGGGTTATCTCTTGGATGACTCGGATATCAAGCCCGATTCCACAGAATGGGCTACGACAACACTAGTATTAAAGTACAACCACTTTGACACTACCTACAGACATCCCCTGCACATGCGTTTTCATGTGTTGAAACTGATGCCTAGGATAAGTAATAGCTGTTATGAATCAACAAGTAGTAAGGAAGGAAAATAGTAGGTTAGGTTACACCACATTACAAGAACTAATGAAACATCGTAAAATACAGTATGAACTAAGAACAAAGGGAAACCATGTGTGTGGTGTATGTGTGTGTGTGTGTGTGTGTGTGTGTGTGTGTGTGTGTGTGTGTGTGTGTGTGTATCTGATGTTAAGCACAGAATTGGGATACGACCCACAACATGGGCAGTCACCCAGATACAGAAATCTGATTCACTAAAAGTAAAGGAAGTATAAGTATGATCAGTAATATGATGCAAGTAAAATATTCACAAATAAAAAATGGGGTATAGTCCACACACAGGATAGTTACCCTATGCGCATGATGTGTCAAACGTCAGATGACAGCCATTATGGACAAGTTGGTCTAGAACCTAAAGGAGCAATAGAGAATGATAGTGCCAGTCTTTGCCGAGCTATTGGGCACTCTAGGTAGAGCGCCCCAGTTTTGGCTATTCCATCTTATAAGGCTCCATTCACCGTCTATACAGATGCATTGGGGTACGGGTTAGGTTGTGTACTCATGCAAGACGACAAAGTGGTAGCTCATGCCTCAAGACAGCTAAAGGCGCATGAGAAGAATTACCCTACCTATGATCTGGAGCTTGCAGCAATTGTTTTCACCTTCAAAATATGGAGACACTACTTATATGGAGAAGCGTCCTATATAATGTCAAATCACAAGAGTCTGGTTCACCTATTCAACTGGAAAGAATTAAATATAAGACAACGAAAGTGGTTAGAGCTGTTAACATATAAGTATCACCCTGGTAAGGCCAATGTGGTGGTTGATGCTCTTAGTTGAAAGGCGATGGTCATTGTAGAAAGGAAAACCTTTCTGTCAGTTAAACACGAGGAAGGGCACTGTATGGCCCGTACATTGGTTCTTGAACCTCCTCCAAATGTTGAACCCTCTATTACTGACACAGTTACTACATAGTGGATAGAGGCAACAGCTGAGCTGCTCTATACCTTGACTATTCTGCCTACCCTACCAGAGAAGAACAAAGATGCCACTGATAGTTATGTTCGTCTGAAGACTCTCAAGCATGACCTTGAGAATGGAAGACAAGACCCAGACCCTCCAATTAAATAAAAAGGGGCATGTTCGGATTGGGGTTTTGCTAGTTCACCTTACCCCCATAAGTAGGGCTTTAATTCTTACAAATTGGGCTTGGTGAGACAAGAACCATTAAAATATAGCCTAGTGGATAATGCATGGATGTGAGTGAGGTGTGAAGGTAACTAGTGACGTGTCGTGGGAATGTAACACTAGTGTAGGTGTGATTAAAAAGGTTGTGAGCCATTAACACAGCTTGCGGAGTGAGAAAAACTATGTGGCCAACCTCTTGTCCACCTAAGTGAACAGGCTCACAAAAAGCCCCAGATCATTATGATAAATTTTCAATATGAAGCCCAATGAAACTTGCATGCATTGAGTGCAAGTTAGGCCTAATAGTATGCACGTATCAACAAGTGAGGATTTGCATGTGAGTCCATGTACACAAGGGGACTGCAAGCCCAAGATGGGCAGTCTTTGCATTTGGCCTGGGCAATGGTGTCCTAAACCGATGACTTAAGCTCTGTATGCCTAATTGAAACCATGTGCAGGGCATTTCAGGGGGAAATGGATTCCACCCCATTCAGTTAAGTGAATGTGTGCTTAGGCATTCAGATGGTTTAAAACCATGAGCAAACCACAACAAAATCGAGGATTACCTGAAAAGAAGGAATGAAGAAGGAGAAACTTTGAGGTGATGTCGAAAAACCACTTGAGGCCGAAAGATATGATCACCGATGGTGTGGAAACTCTAGTGGTCTGTCGATTGCACTCGACAATTTATACCAAGGGTCAGGACTTTTGGATTTCTCGCCCAAGTAATTGTCGGGTCACTAATCAGAACAACCAGTCTTTCGATCAATCGACGTACCGTTCTACCCTCTCTGTTATCCGATAATGCTAGGGTTTAAACGGATTAGCCGAAGGACCGTTCGTCCAATTCCAGTTTCCGATTGACTTCTAGGAGGGTAAATGCCCGACAGTTGGTCAACCGGATGAGTATGACAAGCCGGTCAACCGTTCATTTGGACATTCGACCAGTTGACTATAAAAATGTCATTTTTGGTCAATTTAAAGAGGGGAATTTTGCCAAGCCACCCTACACACCCATATGTGGCTTGATTCTTATAAATTAGGGGTACCCCAATTAAAATTTCTATGTGCTATCCCTTTGGCACCCTGTCCCGAGATTATTATCTGATGTAGGTTGCTATGCCATCCAAATTAATGCGTATGCCTTATAAAAGTTTTTGATTCATTTCTCAGTCTTTCCTAGGAATTTATGTGGCATGTGACACGGTTCCCTGGGATTATTAGGATGACTTAATTTAACCTTGGGTGTGCAAATGTTGTCTCCCCGCCCTGTGCATGATCAAATGTAGAGTTTTCGTTGACTAACTACTAATTGCTTGTACTAAGTGGGGGCATAAAAATTTTTCTTTCAGAGCTTGTGATTACACAAAGAGGCAAGCAATGCCTCCCCGACGAAGCACACAAGTACCGAAAGTACACTTGGGCGACCTATGGGGGAGGTTGGAAATGAGGGAACCACCACACCCACACCACCATTGCCACAAAATCTTCCACCAGCACCCCTATGCTAATGGTGGCAGATATGAATGCTGCGATGGATAGATTTGCCCAAACTTGGGAAAGACAAAAGAACGAATTCTTAGAAGAGCAACAGAGATTGCAGGCTGCCAGGCAAGCGCAAGAGTAGTGGGACAATCAGGGAAACCAACAGCAGTTTTTTACGGATTTGGTGACTGCCTTTAGACAAGGGTTGGTACCATTGTCAGCTGTCAGGACACTCCCAGCACCTGTTATAGCTGGGCAGACCTTAGTTGGTGGGGCTCCCCCTCCATCTAGGGACATTCTATCTTCTCGGGAGTAGACTCATCTTGCTATGGCAGGTATGGCAGCTCAGGCCTCCATGGAAGGTTTAAAGGTATTGAAATATTTCCTGATGATGAAACCACTGAAGTTTACAGGGGTGAATGCAAACCCCATGCAGCCGGCCATTTGGATATAGTCAATGGAGAAGGTTTTGGAGACACTCATGTGTTTTGAAGCCCAAAAACTCTTGTGTGCCACTTTTCAACTAAAAGGTGTGCCATATGATTAATGGAAACGGATCCACTCCACTCTACAAAAACATCATGGAGAAATATCATGACAAATATTTAAGGATGCATTCTTTAAAATTTTCTTTCCCCAAAACTTTCGGGATAGAAAGGAAGTAGAGTACCTCAACCTTACCCAGGGTGCCCTTATAGTGGAGAGATATCATTAGAAATTTAAAGAGCTGTTCTATTTCTCTGAGAGTGGAAGATTCAAACTAAGGATGTTTGTGTAGGGTTTGAGAGGGGATATAAAGGTTGTGGTGCAATCTACGAGGCTGATAGAATACAGTGACGCCATACAAGCAGCAAAAAGTGTAGAAGATGGGTATAGACAAAACTACCAAAGTCAAAAGAGGGCTTCTAGTTATGCAGATCACCGCCCTGTTACCAGAACATTCAGGGTGCAGTATCTGAGTTCCTCTGTCACCGCCCCCTCCGCTTTACAGCTCATCAGACCAGCGGCCAACAGCCAGCACTTATTCAGGCCCCGCTAGTGGCTTCAGTATGCCAGGTAACACCACCGAGGGCCATGCCTTCTGTTACCCAGTCTAAGGCGCGAGAGAAGTGCTACCACTATGGCAAGCGTGAGCACCTAGCTAAGACTTGTCAATTCCCATGCTAGAGACCACCAATATAGGCGGTAAGCAATGTAATCCCCATGACACAAAAGGACGCCCAGAATTACCCTGGGGTATTTACAGGTATGTCTTGTTTTGCTTTAAGTGTAATTTAAGTATAGCATATAATGGCGTTTAAAATGGAAATATGCATGGGAATAACATGACATCATGAATGCTTTAAATATGACCGCATGATTGCACTTATGCACAAGGAATTAGAATGTTGCCTCCGTTAAGTATTTCAATTCCTTGATGCAAACTCATCATGCAACTTGTCAAATTATGTAATGACATAAATGGATTTTGAGGGAAGACATAGCTTAAATTATGGTAGTTGATTATGGTCACATGATTGTTGACTGCCCCATTGTTGCGTATGAGAGGTATACAAGTGGCATAATTACGAAGAGGGGATTATGCGTAACCCACTAAAAATGCATGATATGTATAGGGGCTATGGAATAGCGAGGACAGAGATTGCACATGTGCCGTGGCCAAGATGTTTGTTGCACTTAGGTATAGTATTTGGAGTGTTATGCCTCTATGTGAGCGCAGACCTCATGTTGACTTTAGAAAGTTTTTGAGAACTGGGTAAGCCTTGCACTCCCTTGATTACTAAATACTGTAGCCAATATGCATTGATCTCTTGAATTATGATACATGATAGACCCCCATATGTATGGGATAAGAACTTACAACTACGTCCTGATCTTGGGGATGAAATCTTTACAAATTAGGGGTATTGTGAGACCGACACTTGAGATCCTCAAGGATTTGGATCCTTTGTACAGGGTCTCACTGTGCCAACCCTTGGTACCCGAATATCTTGACCCTTACTTTAATGTTGAGTCAAACCCTTATGTGATTAATGTTAAATGAGTATAAGTAATAAGGCTCAATAGACCTAGGAACTGTTTCCAATGGCTTTGGCCCATCAAACCAAGCCCAAGCCCACGAATTGGCTCAACCAGTAGATTGTACAACCAAACCAGTCAACCGGTTGACAACAACTGTTTCATCCAAATTCAGTATCTAAGGTCCGTGATGCTAACACGGCTTGCAAGACAAAGACAAGAGACAAGGGAGGGGTGGCCCTTAAGGCCCTAGGTCGGCTCCGATGCCGAAGTTAAAATCTATGAACAGTAAATGGGCTCTGGATCCGAGCCCACCTTTTATGTGGTGGGACAAGAGAGAAATCCTGAGTTCAAAGTACTAGAGCGAGAATCCCAAGAATGAGTAATTAATGTTTGTGAACCTGAATTCTCAAAATTTGATCTATTTATAGTGAATGTTGCGTTTTTCATAAATTCCGCTTTTGCCTTTTGTAACTTTTGATACCTAAAATGTCCTTGAAATAGCTTGGAAATGACGTTTTGTACCCTTTACCCATAAGATTGGATTTATGGGGATGCTTTCTTATATCCACGCGAAAATGTCTATGTGGTTAATTGAGTCCTAAGTGTCGCTGTTTTATCAGTGACGTGGTAGATTTCCCTAATACTTGCCTTGTTGCTCTGCTGAATTTGTAAGGTTCGACTGAGTAGAGAATATGATAGAAATTCGTCCCAATCGCTTGCCTCGTTGCTTTATTGAATCTGTAAGGTTCGACTGAGCACAGAAATTTGTCCAGATCACTTGCCTCGTTGCTCTGTGTAGTTTCACCGGGGTCGATGTGGAGGGAGTGGTTGTGGCCAACGTGAGGATGAGGATCGTGGCCAATGTAGGCTGGACGGCCAACACACATTGGCCCTTTAGATTTTTTAAAATGATGTGGGCCCCTTGTGTTGCGCGTGACCCCTGGCTTAATTTTGGGGATGATCTGCAAAGGCTATGGTGAGGTCAGAGACTGGGGCAGAGGTGTGATGTCAGGCCGTGGCCAATATGGGCCACGCGACCAATACGCATCGACCATTTTTGGAATTTTGATCAATGTGGGTCACTGGATGTGAACGGGACATATTTCTGCATAAGGAAGACCGATGTGATGGGGCCGATGTGGGCCACACGGCCTATACACATCGGTCATGCTGAAAAACTTAACCGATGTGAGTCAAGGGATGTGCACGTGACCCATCTCTTTGTAAGGGAGACCGATGTAATGGGCCAATGTGAGCGATGCAGCCAATACACATCGGCCATTTTTTTGGAATTTTGATTGATGTGGGTCACGGGATGTGCACGTAACCCATCTCTTCGTAAGGGAGACCGATGTGATGGGGCCGATGTGGGCGACACGGCAAAGACACATCGGTCATGTTGAAAAACATGACTGATGTGGATCACGGGATGTGCATGTAAGACCCGCACTCCACGAACCCGGTCTAACCTTACATTTCGTGTGGTGACCCGTCTACATATCATGGTCGAGCCAAGTGGACCAAGTATGTGAAGAAAAACTAAGACCCAATATGAAAATTTACTCAAAAACAGTCAAAATGAGGGTAGGGTCACATGCCCAAATAGGCAGGTCCGACCCCCCCATCGACCCGTGACCAGGGGTCGCACGGGGTCTCGAATTGTCCGACCGCCCCATCGACCCACGATAATCGGTAAAAACAGCACGAACCGAAAATTAGGAAACTTCCCTAATTTCAATTAGAACATTTCCTAAACTCAATGGGACTTATTTTGGGAGGTTTTACTCTATAAATAGGACGTCCCTAAGCCTCTTTCACTCCTTTTACAACCCTAATTGGATTGACAGAAAGAGAAGAGAATGAAGAGAAGAAGAGAAGGAAAACTTGAAGAAAAGGCTAAGGAAGAAGAAGAAGTTCAGAGATATCTTGGAAACTCAAACTACAGAAGGTATGAACCTTAATCCCCATCTGAATTGAAAGCTTATAATAGATTATGATGAAGTTAGGTTAGGAGAAACCCTAATACCATCCATCCATGGTTAGGTTTCAATGGAAACCATGGAGGAGATCATTGAAACCATGCAGGTGAATAAAAAATAGTTCTAAACCATTAAACATGTGTGGAATGGATTGTATAAGCAAGCCATAGGACCCCAAACATGAATGAATGGATGAAATTTGATATTTTCGACTCAAACCATGGGGGTCGCACCTATGGTCGATGGAACCTCCGACCCTAGCATCGACCCCCAGCATTTGGGAAGTTCAGGAAAGGAGGGGTAGCACCTAGGGTCGATGGAACATCCAACCCTAGGCATCGACCCTACCTTGGGGTCGCAAAAAACTCATACCCGTCCTGCTACCCGTCCTGCTACCCCCAGTTAACAGCAAATTGTAAAAATTAATATAAATTCTAATAAAATTCTATCGACTTTGTTAGGTCTTCTAGCAATATAATATTGATATAAAAGTGATTCTTAAGGCTTGAAAGAGGATCTACAAACAAGCAAAGGTGAGGGAACAAGACCTAAACTAATTGGTTAATAACAACTGTTTTTATTTCATGAGTCCAATACCATGATTGTGATATGTGTGTATGCTTGTAATGTGCATTCAACATGTCATCTAATATTTCTATTAGTACTATTCATGTATATTTAAATTTATTGATTATAACATGATGATGTTGATGATGGTAGGAATAGGCATGTGAATGTTTGTGTTTGGCTGGTGTACATGGTGCGGGTAGGGATGGTATCAACCGGTACTTCGATGCCGTTCTCATCGAGGTATATTGTGTCATGGTCTATTCAAGTCATGTCCACTAAGCAAGTGTTAGTGTGCTTGATGCGAGTGGAGCATCAGGGGGAGGACGTGACATTGTGGTTCAGCCTGGTCACTAGAATCTAGCTCAATCTCTACTCAAGTCTTGTCCACTGACATCGTCGTATCGCCATTACCTTAGCGGAACTAATATGTCGTAGGGCATCAGGGGGGGACGTGGCATTGTGGTTCAGCCTGGTCACCAAACCCTAGCTCTATCTCTATGGATGTATTGAGGGATGCTGGGGTGAGGCCTTGGATACATTGTTTGACATTAGGGTTGGTTAGTTGCGAGCCCAGTTTGCAAGCCCTCGCCAACAGGGGCTTACGTGTTGGTATGGACAACCGGTACAGCAATATCATTTTCATTGGGTGTATATTATCCATGGTGGGTGCATGTGGGGTGACAGTGTCATTTTCATTGGGTGTTTTCACACACTCGTGTATAGAGGTGCGGCGGCCACCTATCCTTTCTATAGCACATTGCAAACTTACATACCAGACCACAGATATGAATTGAATGCATGCATATAGTTGTTGCATTGTTTTGTTTGCTCACTGAGCCGTGATGTGTGCTCACCCTTTCGAATTCGAATACTTTTAGTTGATGATGCAGGTACCACCGTTGAAGATTATATGAACGCTCATGTGTATGGGCATGTGGCAACAATGGAAGCTGAAGACTTAGTGGATATGCATGACTCCTCATGCGAGTGCAACTCATGCGTATTCTATTAGATTTTGTTTAATTTTATTAAAGACATGTAATTGATATTTATTTAATTATGTCTCAGTTGATTTAACAATAATTTGATATTTATTTATGGTTATCACAGTTAGATTCTCAGTTCATTTACAATAATACTTCCGCTATTGTGTATTTACTCTGATTATGAATGTGGATGTATGAGGTTTAGATAACACGGATATAACCTACTCAAGATCCTGGTTGAACCGTTGGTTTATTGACGGTTCATCACACCATTCTGAATAGTGCAGAATTGGGGTGTAATAAACTTGGTATCAGAGCTCTCGTAGGCCTTACCCATTAAACCTGAATACTACCACTGGAGTCCATGAACTGAGTTAGAATAAATTAAAAGCTTTAATACAAACACACCATAAGCACCTGTATTGGTTGAGACAGAACTTAACATGACAATAATGTACATATAAAAGGTGAAACCATATATATACACTCAAACAGAAAGAGAAGACTAAAATTTATCCTGATAAACAAATAATATAGGGTATCATCTATAAGTCGGGCAGTTATCTAGGCATACAAAGGATATAGTACAGTAAGAAGAAGGAAGCATCTGTAAAGTAGAAAAATTAAATACCGAGTTGGTACTTACAAGATGTGAAACGCGATGTATGACAAAGGAAGGAGAAAATGGCTAGCAATGCCTAATTCCCTGCAAAGGTAAAGGGAAATGTCTCAGGCTAAATCCAAACAGAGATAAGAGAATAATGGCCACACATTAAGAATAAGAGCAACTATAAAGAAGATAAAGCTATACTCCTGGGTGACGTGGAGACTCAGAGTGAGATCCATTACAAGCTGATCTATTTCCCACTAAGCAAGAAGAGGATGTTGCAACTTGACCCCACCACTATCCGGGTCGAGAATGGGTAATGAAAACTCATCTCAATAGATGCTAAATAATGATAATTAGATTGGAGCAAATCAAAAGAGGTGAACAACTAGGCTACTCCAGCCAATCACCTGGACTACCAAGTACCATAGCCACGGTTGTAATAGACTTGGTCTGACAAAATACAAGAGCAACAATAAAGAAAAATAGATAATGGCTTAGTAGAGAAGAAACACACAAAAAAAAATTTTGACATTATAACGACGTAAATTGGTCAAAAGCCTCACTTTTACCCCAAACACGTGGGCAGGAGGACTTAAGTAGATTATAAACTATCCTGTAAGACTCATACCGTTGGAAATTTAGCTAATGGGATTTAATTTGAAGAAATTTCGAGAAATTCAAAAATTTTAACAAATTAGGGCAAAAGAGAAAATCTCGAGTTTCTCGATAACCAACCGATGAAACTCAAATATTTTGAGGGCTTTCGTCCATTGACCCACCAACAACAAAAGCCCCCAATAAAAAATCAAATTTTTACGATTGAAAAAAAGTTTAATTGGAAGAAAACGAGATATACGAGCAAAAACCTAGGTAAGGAAACCTAAAAACATGAAAATGTAGAAGATATACCTGTAGAGGAGGTGTGGACGTCGGAACAAGAAGCACAAACACCAACGGATCGGAGTTGCCCTGGTAGCAACTCAGAGGGACGAGACGAGTCGAAACGAAGGGGGAAGAATGGGAAATGGACTCAGAATCGGAACATAAAAATCTGATTTTTAGTTCGGGGGTCAGAGAATTCGACCAAGACCATCGACCCTCGATTCTCGATAAAAATCAATGATTTCCAGGGTCGATCCTAGGGTCAAACATACCATCGACCCCCACCATCGACCCTGCATAGAAAAGACAGTATTTTTCACTGAATGATCTGAAAAATTTGAAAATACCATTGGTTAGTGTATCCAAATATGAGAATGAATTATATAATGATTGCCTCACGTGTTCTATGACTTTTCAGACACTACACCACCAGAATAGGAAATGGCTGGGCGAAGAGGGAACAGACGAGGACATAACCAAATCCCACCACCACCACCGATAGATGAAACCAGTCATGAAATTCCTGAAGTACCAAAGAATCCAAACGTGGCACCGCCCGGAGCTAATGGTCAGGCAAATCCTACAAACTTGCCAGCCCCACCTATAGACTTAGTTACAGTCGTAATGAACTTGGCACAACAACTGCAACAAATACAACAGGTGCAAACTAATATGCAAGCTGCCATAGACGTGGTTTTTCCAGCTGCACATACGACACAGATGCCAGCAGGGCAGGCAAGCACAATACCAGGGGGAACTAATGTAGTACCCCATGCACCTCAAACACCAGTCACGCAAGCTCCAGTGCAGAACCCTGAGATATCACAAGGTGGTTATCAGTACCAACCACCTATGTATGGGGCCTATGCTCCGTATCAGCTGGACCACTCCAGACTGGTCGGGCATTTTCTTAAGATGAAGCCCAAAGAATTCGATGGTAAGCCAGCAGATCCTTTGTGGCCGGCACACTGGATTGATGAAATGGAAAGAAATTTTATGATGATGACAGTAAATGAGGAGAAGAAAGTGTTGTGTGCCACATTTATGCTCAAGAGCGATGCACACCATTGGTGAAAGTCTACCAGGACATATCTATTAACCAAACACACCCACTTGACCTGGGATATATACAAAGAGGCATTCATTGAGAAATACTTCCCTAGAAGTTTCAGAGATTCTATGGAGAGAGAGCTCCTGAGTTTATATCAGAGGCAGATGACTGTCGACGCATATCAACAGCGTTATGAAGAGCTATTTTTCTTTGCACCAGTCAGTATGCAAGAGGAGGATACGAAAACCCGAAGGTTCGTCATGGGACTTAGGGGAAGCATACGCGAACATGTTTTGGGACTGGAGAAGAAAATCTACAATGAAGCTGTACAAATTGCTCGAGTGATAGAGTCGAGCCAGAAAGAGAGCTATTTTACTCAAAATAGGGGAATCAAAATGCCAAATGAAAATTTTTACAACGGAGGGAACACCAAGGTATTCCAACCCTTCCGTACCTAGGGCTTCAATGCTGCAACCAAAACCATTTTAGCAACCCCACGGCAACCAAAGAAAAATGGTGAGGGGATCAGATGTTATAACTGCAACCAAGTAGGGCATGTCTCAAGAGAGTGTACTAAGCTCAGAAAACAACTACAGCAAGGAAGAGTTTACGCTATTTCAGCCAAGGATGCTGCCGCATCGTCTGATATGGTCACAGGTATGACCTGAACCTGTCATTTTATGTTACATTGCATGAGCATGTAGACTAAATTAAAACAAATCATATGTACCGTACCTAGTAATGGCATTTCTGCCAGAGTGCTTTTTGATTATGGAGCTACTCATCCTTTTATATCTGTGTCATTTGGAAAGAAGCTAAATATACCCCTTAAATCTTTAGACTACAAACTGCTTATACGATCGCCGATGGGAATTATGAAGTCCAAGGAAGGACCCAGTATAAATGCTACCTTATGTTTCGCAGCAATAGATTTAGATTTGGAAGGAGAGTAACATATAATAGAAACTCATGATGATCCAATTAAGGGAGAATTAATGGATGAACTTATGTAGCAATAGTTCGTCGGTTGCGCTTGTGGCATTAAAGATCATCTCTGAATTGATGGATGAAGTAGAAGTAGTAATTTTGTTAGGTCTGTATATAGGAACGGTGTAAGCAGACTTAGAAAAGGAAAACCAAACCCTGACTTTTGTTTTGGGAATGGAACTGCAGTATTGTGAACTATGTCAATGATTTGCCACTGACTCCCAAATCGGTTGACATGATTGGGTGATTGTTGATCGCCTTATGAAGATAGCTCAGTCCATTGCTATACGACCTCGGTATGCTTTGGAGCGGCTAACTAAGCTATATGTGGAGTGAATTTGCTACCAAACTACTATGTAGATGTCACCTAAAAAGCATGGTATGGTAAGAATGTCAAATTCTTTTGTTTTGGAATGAAGTTGATGAATGAAGAGTTTTAAGACCTGAGCCTATTGAGGAAACCAATCAAGTAGCAGACAAGATCAAAGAAAAGGTCCAGAATAGCTCAAGTTGTCAGAAGAGACACCAAGACCTCGAGTTCACCATAAGTGACAAAGTATTCTTGAGGATATCACTTATGCATGGATTAAAGAAAAAAAAATCAACGAGGAGGGTAAGTTATAACCGATATATGTTTTGGACTTTATAAAATTTAGAGAGATGTAGAAAAGTTGTATATCAACTAGCGTTACCGCTGTCCATGTCTAGTATGCATGATGTATTTTGTGTGTCTCTATCGTAGAAGTACATTGGAGATTTATATCAAAGGTACAGATCACGGAACCGAGGGATTAGATAAAAGATTTAACTATTGAAGTGGTGCCAGCCTAGTTCACTAGTTGGAAGGTACAACATCTCCAAAGCTGGGATGATTAGTATGTGAAGACAACTTAATAACTCGGCGAAGACAAGATGGGGAGAAGATTTTGCATGGAAAGAAGAAGATGCAATGCGAAAATAGAATTTCCACCTAAATTTAAATTTTGAGGACAAAATTTAGGGAAGTTGTAAGATCCGTACGTTCAAATTTTGAGGACGAAATTTCTTTTAAGGGTGGTGGAGTTGTAAGACTCGCACGCCACGAACGCGGTCTAACCTTACATTTCGTGTCGTGACCCGTCTACATATCATGGTCGAGCCAAGTGGACCAAGTGTGTGAAGAAAAACCAAGACCCAATATGAAAATTTACTCAAAAATAGTCAAAATGAGGGTAGGGTCGCATGCCTAAACAGGCAGGTCCGACCCCCCCATCGACCCCCCCATCAACCCGTGACCAGGGGTCACAGGGGGTCTTGAATTGTCCGACCCCCCATCGACCCCCAATAATCAGTAAAAACAGCACGAACCAAAAATTAAGAAACTTCCCTAATTTCAATTGGAACCTTTCCTAAACTCAATGGGACTTATTTTGGGAGGTTTTACTCTATAAATAGGACGTCCCTAAGCCTCTTTCACTCCTTTTACAACCCTAATTGGATTGAGAGAAAGAGAAGAGAAGGAAGAGAAGAAGAGAAGGAAAACTTGAAGAAAAGGCTAAGGAAGAAGAAGAAGTTCAGAGATATCTTGGGAACTCAGACTACAGAAGGTATGAACCTTAATCCCCATCTGAATTGAAAGCTTAGAATAGATTATGATGAAGTTAGGTTAGGAGAAACCCTAATACCATCCATCCATGGTTAGGTTTCAATGGAAACCATGGAGGAGATCATTGAAACCATGTAGGTGAATAAAGAATAGTTCTAAACCATAGAACATGTGTGGAATGGATTGTAGAAGCAAGCCATAGGACCCCAAACATGAATGAATGGATGAAATTTGATATTTTCGACTCAAACCATGGGGGTTGCACCTAGGGTCGATGGAACCTCCGACCCTAGCATTGACCCCCAGCATTCGAGAAGTTCAGGAAAGGAGGGGTAGCACCTAGGGTCGATGGAACATCTGACCCTAGGCATCGACCCTACCTGGGCGTCGTAGAAAACTCCTACCCGTCCTGCTACCCGTCCTGCTACCCCCAGTTAACAGCAAATTATAAAAATTAATATAAATTCTAATTAAATTCTATCGATTTTGTTAGGTCTTCTAGCAATATAATATTGATATAGGGCCCGACTATATACAACGGCTAGCGCGCCAGAACAAGGCGACCAGAGGGAGGCTACCTTTCGCCCAACGGAGAGTCAGGCGCGCGCCAGAACCAAGCTGAAAAACTACAGCGCGCGCGTTAGCGCAACGGTGCTCTACGATCAGCTTGACGGAGCCCAAGTGCTTGCTGGATTCGCGCCCTAGCTGATCGTAGACCACCGTTGCGCGTTAGTGATCTACGACCAACCTTTTCTTGCTGCTGATCGTAGACCACTCTCTCCCGGTGGTCGAGCTGATTTACCGCTAACGCCCCTGTTGAGTTTTGGTTTTCTTGCCGGGCGCGCTAGCCGTTGCTTGTTTGATTCTTGCCTCCGTTTGCTGGTTCGGACAGCTATTCCTAGTAAAGGAAGAAAGAGCTCTTCTCTAGCTGGATTGGCAAAGCAAGGATAGCTAGACGTAAGACAGCTCCTAAGTTTATAAGACTAAAGCGTCACGTCGGTAAGGAAGAAGGTATTAGTACGGCTATTAGTACAGTTGATTAAGGAGGTCACTGACTTGAAAGAGGATCTACAAACAAGCAAAGGTGAGGGAACAAAACCAAAACTAATTGGTTAATAACAAACTATTTTTTTTCTTGAGTCCAATACCATGATTGTGATATGCGTGTATGCTTGTAATGTGCATTCAACATGTCATCCAATATTTCTATTATTACTGTTCATGCATATTTAAATTTATTGATTATAACAAGATGATGTTGATGATGGTAGGAATAGGCATGTGAATGTTTGTGTTTAGCTGGTTTACATGATGCGGGTACGGATGGTATCAACCGGTACTTCGATGCCATTCTCATCGGGGTTTATTGTGCCACGGTCTATTCAAGTCATGTCCACTAAGCAAGTGTTAGTGTGCTTGATGCGAGTGGAGCATCAGGGGGAGGACGTGACATTGTAGTTCAGCCTGGTCACCTGACTCTAGCTCTATCTCTACTCAAGTTTTGTCCACTAACATCGTCATATCGCCATTACCTTAGCAGAACTAATATGTCGTAGGGCATCAGGGGGGACGTGGCATTGTGGCTCAGCCTGGTCACCAAACCCTAGCTCTATCTCTATGGATGTATTGAGGGATGCTGGGGTGAGGCCTTGGATACATTGTTTGACATTAGGGTTGGTTAGTTACGAGCCCAGTTTGCAAGCCCTCGCCAACAGGGGCTTACGTGTTGGTATGGGCAACTGGTACAACAATGCCATTTTCATTGGGTGTATATTGTCCATGGTGGGTGCATGTGGGGCGACAGTACCATTTTCATTGGGCGTTTCAACACACTCGTGTATAGAGGTACGGAGGCCACCTATCCTTTCTATAGCACATTGCAAACTTACATACCAGACCACAGATATGAATTGAATGCATGCATATGGTTGTTGCATTGTTTTGTTTGCTCACTGAGCCGTGATGTGTGCTCACCCTTTTGAATTTGAATACTTTTAGTTGATGATGCAGGTACCACCGTTGAAGATTATATGAACGCTCTTGTGTACGGGCATGTGGCGACAATAGAAGCTAAAGACTTAGTGGATATGCATGACTCCTCATGCGAGTGCAACTCATGCGTATTCGATTAGATTTTGTTTAATTTTATTAAAGACATGTAATTGATATTTATTTAATTATGTCTCAGTTGATTTAACAATAATTTGGTATTTATTTATGGTTATCACAGTTAGATTCTCAGTTCATTTACTATAAGACTTCCGCTATTGTGTATTTACTGTAATTATAAATGTGGATGTATGAGGTTTAGATAACACGGATATAGCCTACTCGAGATCTTGGTTGAACCGTTGGTTTATTGACGGTTCATCACACCATTCTGAATAGTGCGAAATGGGGGTGTGACAGTGCACGTGACCTATCTCTTCGTAAGGGAGACCGACGTAATGGGCCAATGTGAGAGGCATGGCCAGTAAACATCGGCCTCTTTTTTTGGTTTATCAATGTGGGTCACAGGATGTGCACGTAACCCATTTCTTCATAAGGGAGACCGTGATGGGGCCGATGTAGGCAGCACGACCAATACACATCGGTCATGTTGACAAACTTGACCGATGTGGGTCACAGATGTGCACTTGACCCTTCTCTTCGTAAGGGAAACTGATGTGATGGGCCGATGTGGGGGGCGCGGCCAGTACACATCGACCATTTTTTTGAATTTTTGATTGATGTGGGTCACAGGATGTGCACGTAACCCATTTCTTCATAAGGGAGACCAATGCGGGTGGCGCAGCCAATACACATCAGTCATGTTGAAAAACTTGACTAATGAGGTTGGGTCGAGGTCGGCAGCGTGCATTCTAGATCCTTTTTTGGAGCTCGGGTCGAGGTCATGGATACCGCAAAGCAGGACCTGATTAGCGTACCCGATGCTCATTGTCGGTAATAAATGTTGTTTTCGAGTGATCTTGTCTACAGGTGCCACGTGGATCCGACCTCCTCGTATGAGGTGCCTCCCATTGGGCTGTTTATTTAAACACTAAGGGGGGGAGTAACCCCATTACCCTGGATTTCCATTCCTCAAGACCATGGATGGAAGGCTCAGCATGGACTCGCACAAAGGGCATTTTTTTGCCATCGGTCCAAGTTGTTTGTATTGTTTGCAGTAAGTGTTGCTTTCCCTAACTCAGTTTGTTGGTCCATTCTCTAAATTTCAGTAACCGATGTCTGATAGTGGGGGGAGACCGATATGGAGGTAGATGTTGATACTTTTGAAGTAGGATAGGATTCAAAGTCGTCCTTGTCGAGTAGTAGTTCTACTTCGTCCAGCAGTGGGTCTAGTGTCAACACATTTTCGCTAGTACCTGGCCAGTGGGAAGGGCCCCATGATGTCCATACCCCATGTAGCAAATGGGATAGGTGAGAAGATTGGCTGTAAAGGTATTGCAGGTAGGTGTAGGACTGGGGCGTACAGCTAGCACTTCTCCCATTTATTATCTGTTCATGCATTTCATATGCTAGGATGTTGGATGTTAGGCATGTGTATGCTTTTAGTTAGTGTGTAGAATGTGAATGGGAGTGGAGCCCTGGATATATCCACAACTAACACATTTTCTCGTATCGCCTTCTACCTTAGCATACTTGGTGCGAATAGGGTATCAGGGGGAGGACGTGGGATTGTGGTTCATCCTGCCCACCAGACTCGAGCCCTATCTCTATGTCATAGGGAGTTATGCTGGGGTAGGGTAATATCACCGTTTACCTTAGCGGACTTGGTGCGAATAGGGTATCAGGGGGAGGACGTGGGATTGTGGTTCATCCTGCCCACCAGACTCGAGTCCTATATCTATGTCGTAGGGAGCCGTGCTGGGGTAGGGCCATAGATATTGTATTGACATTTAGGACTGGTTAAAAACGGAACCCACTTGCAAGCCCTTGCTAATAGGGGTTTAGGTATTGGTACGGTGTAGGGTATCAGGGGGAGGACGCGGTAGTGTGGATTGTTGCCTGACCGCCAGACTCTAGCTCTGTCTCTATACCGGAGTGAGTGATGTGGGGCAACAACAGTAGTGTGGATTGTTGCCTGACTATTGGGTGTGCTCACACTCTCGTGCATGGAGATGCGGTGGCCACCAAACCTTACCATAGCACCTTGCAAGTTATACCTGACCCAAATTGTAATGTTATCTCATGCATTTTGTATGTTGCATTGGTTTTGTACTTACTGAGCTAAGTTGTGAGCTCACCCGAATATATATATTCTTTTTTTTTTAGATTTTGATGTAGGGTACACAGTTGATGACTTCATGACTGCCCCAGCATATGGAACAGTTGCTGCCATTGACACTCAGACAGCAGAGGACGAGCATGAGGCATCATGCGAATGCTCATTTTGTGTTTTTCTGTAGAAGAGTTTTTATTTTAAACAATACATTGTAATATTTTTATTATTTAAGTTTTTGAATGATGGAATAATTTGGATAATTATTTAATTTACAATATAGAGCTCAGTTCATTTATCTATTAATTTCGCTGCTATTTATTATTCTCTGATTATGTTAGACTACTTGGAATGATTGGTTGACACGGTCTATTGAGATCCTGGTGTGAACCGTGGTTTAGAGCCTGTTCACTCACACTTCTGGTTCAGCTGGAATTGGGGTGTGATACCACCAATCCATCCGATACCCTTTGTTACCTGCCATGCACCCACAAGACAACACCTAAACCACCTTACAACCCCACTCATCATCTCACCATTACGGACCACCTGTCCTTCCCTATCAGCCGACCTCTTGCTACCCATCTACCTTGATCATATGCCATTGAATGAATTTGTTTATGCTAGATCATGCCATTGGATGAATTTTTTATGTTTAATCATATGCAATTTGTGAGGACAAAGATTGAAATCTTTAGAAGTCGCCACCTAGATTTAGGTCTAGGACCTTAGAAATGTGAAATCTCACCCCAAGGTAAGACTTCGATTGACTCATGACCCTTAGATTGGAATTCTGGTCCATTAGAGATTGGGTAAGCGTCAGGTTACGATTATGGGAAGGGGTTAGGCACCCAAACCGCCAGATCAAAATCGGTCTCCTATACCTTTCCTATGCTAGACTTTATTTGTTAAGCCAAACCAAACCAAGTGGTTTGATATCATTGAACCGAATCTGTATCCATCAGATTGCCTACGTATTACGGATTTATTCCGAAAATCAGGTTCACCATTGTAGTTCAGGTGTGATTAAAGTTTATGGCTGTGATTTATGCTTCTGCATGATTAAGTTCTTTGTTCAAGTTGAAATTTATGCTTGAAAAGTTGAGAAATCCTATGGGTTAGGATCTGGATAGTCCATGTGGACTGATAGATAGTCCTAGTAAGAATAATCCTATTTGGGTTGGAATGTGGATAATATCCTAGTGGATCTATGGATAGTCCAAGTGGACAAAGGTGTGGATAAATATCCTAGTGGATCTATGGATAGTCTGAGTGGACTAAGGTGTGGATAACCCTATTTGGGTTAAAATATGGGAGATATCCTAGTGGATCTATGGATAGTCCAAGTGGACTAAGGTTTGGATAACCCTTTTTGGGTTAGAATATGGATAGATATCCTAGTGGATCTATGGATAGTCCGAGTGGACTAAGGTGTGAATAAATATATACTAGTGGATCTATGGATAGTCCAAGTGGACTAAGGTGTGGATCCAAATTTGGGAATCCCAAATTTGGATCCACACCTTAGCCTACGTATCCTAGGGTTTGCCCTAGGAATCAGAATCCGCGTAGTTCGGGATGGATAACCCTATTTGGGTCAAAATATGGGTAAGTATCCTAGTGGATCTATGGATAGTCCGAGTGGACTAAGGTTTGGATAACCCTTTTTGGGTTGGAATATGGATAGATATCCTAGTGGATCTATGGATAGTCGGAGTGGACTAAGGTGTGGATCCGAATTTGGGTTTCTCCCAAATAGCCTACGTATCCTAGGGTTTGACCTAGGAATCAAAATCCACGTAGTTCGGGCTCTGGGTTGAAATGGGAATGGATATCCTAGTGGATCTATGGATAGTCCGAATGGACTAAGGTGTGGATCTAAATTTGGGATTCTCCCAAATAGCCTACGTATCCTAGGGTTTGCCCTAGGAATCAGAATCCACGTAGTTCGAACTCTGGGTTGAAATGGGAATGGATATCCTAGTGGATCTATGGATAGTCCGAGTGGACTAAGGTGTGGATCCAAATTTGGGATTCTCCCAAATAGCCTACGTATCCTAGGGTTTGCTCTAGGAATCAGAATCCGCGTAGTTCGAATTGGATAACCCTATTTGGGTCAAAATGTGGGTAAGTATCCTAGAGGATCTATGGATAGTCCAAGTGGACTAAGGTTTGGATAACCCCTTTTGGGTTGGAATATGGATAGATATCCTAGTGGATTTATGGATAGTCCGAGTGGACTAAGGTGTGGATCCGAATTTGGGTTTCTCCCAAATAGCCTACGTATCCTAGGGTTTGACCTAGGAATCAGAATCCGCGTAGTTCAGGCTGAATAACCCTGTTCTAGGTTAATGATTGAGAACCTATTCTAGGTTTAGGGTTTAGAACCTATTCTAGGTTTAGGGTTTGTCAAGGGGCAAAATCATCCTAAATCACCCTTTTTATCCTGAATTCTAATTTTGAAAAGTTTGGCAAGGCATTCTCTTTCTTTATTAAGATTTTATCATTCCCATTATACCCTTCCCAAGAATGTGGGTGCCTAATGCACGTCCCCACACCTACATTGTCTTCTAGAAGTGTGCATATATGGCAGTTTAACTAGGGTGTTACATAAAATAAGTTATTGCCAAAAAATAGAATATTCTATCTAAATATGGCACATAAAATATTTATGACAAGAAATTCACATACAATAAGATTGTTTAAAATCTTTCAAATATGGCATGTATTGCAAATAAGGCAAGAGCCTACATGGCATGTTCTAGTATGCTATTTTCTACCCTAATTATTATTTTCTTTCCATTTTAGGGTTTTCTACCCTAATTATTATTTTATTTTCATTTTTTAGGGTTTTCTACCCTAATTGTTACATTCTTTCCATTTTAGGGTTTTCTACCCTAATTATTATTTTCTTTCCACCTTAGGGTTTTCTACCCTAAATGTTACTTTCTTTCCATTTTAGGGTTTTCTGCCCTAATTATTATTTTATTTCTATTTCTTAGGGTTTTCTACCCTAACTGTTACTTTCTTTCCATTTTAGGGTTTTCTACCCTAATTATTATTTTATTTCCATTTTTTAGGGTTTTCTACCCTAATTGTTACATTCTTTCCATTTTAGGGTTTTCTACCCTAATTGTTATTTTATTTCCATTTTTGTAGGGTTTTCTACCCTAATTGTTACAGTCTTTCCATTTTAGGATTTTCTACCCTAATTATTATTTTCTTTCCATCTTAGGGTTTTCTACCCTAAATGTTACTTTCTTTCCATTTTAGGGTTTTCTACCCTAATTATTATTTTCTTTCCATCTTAGGATTTTCTACCCTAAATGTTACTTTCTTTCCATTTTAGGATTTTCTACCCTAATTATTATTTTATTTCTATTTTTTAGGGTTTTCTACCCTAACTGTTACTTTCTTTCCAATTTAGGGTTTTCTACCCTAATTATGGCAATAAGCATCCAACTATGGCAATGAGCATTCAAACATGGCAGTGTATCTAAAAAAAAAACACTCATGATGAAAAATTCATTGGTATAAACTATTAATGGTAATCTAACCGTTCAGATGCTTTGAAATCAATCATGATGATAATCTAATGGTTTAGATGCATTTAAAACATTCATAGTGAAGATCCGACGATTCAGATTCATTTTTGACACTCATAATGAAGATCCATTGGTTTGGATCAAGCATCAACATATCTAAAATCAATGGTCCAGATTTGCTAATTCAAACATCCAAGATCAATGACCCGATTTTATCATTAAAGCATCCGAGATCGATGGCCAAATTTTATCTCATAAAAATTCATAATCAGAGGCCATGATCAATCACTTAAGGAAAATCTAAATCAAAGGCTAGATCAATCACCTTAAGATTTCGAATCATATGGCTCACAATTGATCAAATTAAAATTCATTCAATATCAATGGCTCAAATTACATCCTCATCAGATTAACATCAATGACTCAAATCATATGACCATTTCATGGCATCATATGATGAAACAAAAATAATCATCCAAAAACTCAATTTCATGGGAGAGAAGATTAGGTGATAAATTTACGGATCAAGGAGGATTGCAATGGATATGGAGTAGCGAGTTGGGATAATGGTTGCAGGTGATAGGATGTTACAGTGGTACACCGAATCAGGTAAGTGAATGGTGGTATTGATAATAAAAAGAATGAAAGAGGAGAGGGTTTACCTGGTTTGCAGATCCCTGAACCTTCTGCTCTTCTTCTTCTCCTCTCTTCAGCTTTCTTTAGCTTTCGGATTCCCAAAACCGAACCCCCCTAAGAAAGCCCACGTTTCCTCCTTTTTTCTCTCTTCCTCCCTTCTTTTTCTCCCAAAACCTAGCCCCAAAAGAAAAATCCCTCACTCATTCACGTTTTTTCCTTTTCTTTTCTCTCTCTTCTCCCTTTCTTTTCTCCCAAAACCGAGCCCCCCTAGAGAAGCTCACGTTTCCTCCTTTTTTTCTCTCTTCTTCCCTTCTTTTTCTCTCAAAACCTAGCCCCAAAAGAAAAATCCTCACTCATTCACGTTTTTTCCTTTTCTTTTATTCTCTTTTTTCCCTTTCTTTTCTCCCAAAACCGAGCCGCCCTAGAAAAGCTCACGTTTCCTCCTTTTTTCTCTCTTCTTCCCTTCTTTTTCTCCCAAAACCTAGCCCCAAAAGAAAAACCCTCACTCATTCACGTTTTTTTCCTTTTCTTTTCTCACTTTTTTCCCTTTCTTTTCTCCCAAAACCGATTCCCCCTAGAGAAGCTCACGTTTCCTCCTTTTTTCTCTCTTCTTCCCTTCTTTTTCTCCCAAAACCTAGCCCCAAAAGAAAAACCCTCTCTCATTCACGTTTTTTCCTTTTCTTTTATTCTCTTTTGGAAATCCAAAAAATCTTTTTGTTTATCTTAGAAAAGCCCACGTTTTTTCCTCTTTCTTCTTTCCTTTTTTTTCTCCAACAAAATCTTTTTAGATTCCCTTAGAAAAGCTCACGTTTTTCCTCTTTCTTCTTTCCCTTTCTTTTTCTAACAAAATCTTTTTGTTTATCTTAGAAAAGCCCACGTTTTTTCCTCTTTCTTCTTTCCTTTTTTTTCTCAAAATCTTTTGGATTTATCCCCAAAATCGAAATCCCCATTCTCTTCCACGTTTTTTTCTCTCCCCTCTTTCCTTTTTCTTCTCAAAAATCTTTTGGATTATCTCCAAAATTGAAATCCCCCTTCACTTTCACGTTTCTCTCTCCCCTCTTCCCTTTTTCTTCTCAAAATCTTTTGGATTATCTCCAAAACCAAAATCCCCATTCTCTTTTACGTTTTTTTTCTCTCCCCTCTTTCCTTTTTCTTCTCAAAAATCTTTTGGATTATCATTTAGATATAATAATATATATTATACACATATATTTAATAACATACATATATATATATATATATATATATATATATATATATATATATATATATATATATTATACAATATATATAATATATAAATATTATGCACATAGATGAACTGATTCGAAATGGGTTGAGACTGACTTAGGTTGACAACTGATATGGGTTGAGCTAGGTTAGACCAAAACTGGTTTGAACTGAGTTGACTGGACTTATTGGAATTAACTGGGTTTTCTCTCCTTGTCATTTCACGGGTCATTTCTGTTGTCATCCCGCATGGAATTTTCCGATGGCCTCTATTCCAAATTTTTTACGTTCATTTTATAGAACATTAAAAATGAGGAATATAGGAACTTGAATCACCTCATTTGGAAGTAAAATGGTCAACTTATGATTTTTTGAAGTTTAAGCGGACCAATTATCGATAATTTGGCTGACCATTCTGCATGAGATCCTTCGGAGGCTTCTACCGGAAATATTTTACGTCCACTTTGTAGAGCACTAAAAATGGAACATAATGAGACTGGAATCACCTAAATCCGATGTAGAACGGAAAAGATATGCAGCTTTGAAGTTTTAACGATAATTTTGCATGCAAGCTTGCATGGGACCCACTGGTGACTTCTACCCAGGATTTTTTTACGTCCACTTTGTAGAACATCAAGAATGAAGAATAATGGTCTTGGAATCATCTGAATCCGATGTAGAACGGAAAAGATATGCAGCTTTGAAGTTCTAACGATAATTTTGCATGCAAGCTTGCATGGGACCCACTGGTGACTTCTACCCGGGATTTTTTACGACCACTTTGTAGAACATCATGAATGAAGAATAATGGTCTTGGAATCATCTGAATCCGATGTAGAACGGGAAAGATATGAAGCTTTGAAGTTCTAACGATCATTTTGCGTGCAAGTTTGCATGGGACCCACTGGTGACTTCTACCTGGGATTTTTTACATCCACTTTGTAGAACATCATGAATGAAGAATAATGGTCTTGGAATCATCTGAATCCGTTGTCGGATGATCAAGATATGATGATTTGAAATTCAAATGATCCGACTTAGGATAATTTGCATGAAGACCCCTGGGATTATTATTTATAATAATTTCAGAAACCTCCCCTATATGTATCATCCGACTGAAATGGTCTCATCTTCCTCATTTGATATCAGAATTAAGCAATTTTGGTCTCGTTTCGAATATAATTCTATGACCTATGCATCTATGCAGATAATAGCCCATGACCCTGCTGTGGGGATTAGTGGAGAATCACAAATCTTTGGGTTAAAGGTCAGAAACCTGCCATATTGGTTCATTTATGCCGAGGGTGGCAAAAATGGGGTGCTTACAGATGCCCCTCTTTAGCCGAGATTGTTATCATTTGAAGGCTAAAGATAAAAGAACCACATTTTTGGGGTATGAGTGATATTGTTTATTGGACTGCACTTAGGGTAATTCTTCCTAAACTGCCTACGTATTCTAAGGGTGTCCTAGAAATCAAGCCCAGAACCTAGTTCGACTGGCAAGAAGGTTTGCTCTTCTTGGAAGATTGATGATTGTTCTTCTTGTATGAAGCTAGGCTGTGAATACAAGGCTCATTTGTAGGCTTGGAACCTCTTCTTGCTGAGGTGGAACTCATGATGCAAGGTACGTGCGGGCTCGAACCCTGCTTGATCCATTTGTAGGCTGATAAACCTCTCCTTGTATGAAGCTAGGCTGTGAATACAAGGCCCATTTGTGGGCTGGGAACCTCTTCTTGCTGAGGTGGAACTCAATGCAAGGCATGTGCGGGCTTGGACCCGGCTTGATCCATTTATAGGCTGATAAACCTCTTCTTGTATGAAGCTAGGCTGTGAATACAAGGCTGATTGCATGAGCTTGAGCTCAGATTTGATTTGTCTGGATGGAGGACTTGCTGTCTTTTCATTGATTGAAAAGAGGCTCTTTTGATTGAGATTCTGAGATTGTTTTTTCTGAATAAGCTAGGGCTCTGAATTTGATTCACTTATAGGCTGAGATTGAATTGATCTTTGAATGAGCTAGGGCTCTGCATTCACTTATAGGCTGAGATTGACTTGATCTTTGAATGAACTAGGGCTCTACATTCGATTCATTTATAGACTGAGATTGATTTGAATTTTGGATGAGCTAGGGCTCTGCATATGATTTACTTAGACTGAGATTGATTTGAAATTTGGATGAGCTAGGGCTCTGCATTTGATTCACTAATAATCTAAGATTGATTTGATCTTTGGATGAGCTAGGGCTCTACATTTGATTCATTTATAGACTGAGGTTGATTTGAACTTTGGATGAGCTAGGGCTCCACATTTGATTCTGAAATGAGCAAGGACTCAGAAAGTCACTTATAGGGTGAGGAATTTGCTATTGATTCTGAAATGAGCAAGAACTCAGAAGGTCACTTATAGGGTGATACTGAATGACTCATCTTGGCAGTTCTTACCAGCTTTGGACCTTCGGGATTGAAAATAGGAATATCCTTCTTGGAAGCTTTATGGCTATGAACCTTTAGGATGCTTGCAAGTGACCCATACAGGAAGGCTTTGTTAACTTTGAACCTTTAGGGTTGAAGTCTGACCCATCTTGGAAGTCTATTGACTTTGAACCTATAGAGTGTTGGACATATTTGAAATGATGGTGAATTCCTTGGCAGTTTTCTGAGTTTTTTGCTCCTGCTTTATTGGTGAAGGCACAAAACATGACATCGATGGAAATGGTGTCATGGACTTCGCTGGCATGATACCTAGATTTGAAATTTTCCATTTATGACTTGGTACTGAAAGTTTGACTCAATTTCAGCACGGTAGGGATGACTTGGATACTCCATATGAAGGGTTCCATGTAATTTGAAGATGATGATTTTCTTCAGCTAACATTGGTGTTGTTGGATTTTGGATTGAAAGAAACTCTAGCGAGGATTTTTGACAAGAATGAGGGGAGCTTGACAGTCTCTAACTAAAGTGATTTTATTGATTGACCTTGGTGTTAGACTGTCGAGGGGCATCTGGTCAACTAAGTTCTTTGATTGTACATTATGGTAGACCAAATTGGTAGAATAGCCAAGCGGCGATGAAATGTGACATGGGTTTGGCCTTTGATCTAGGCTCATGAAAAGCTCAGGGCTTTGCAACATTGTTGTGCCAATTTTGAAAGATTAATGAATCATTGCCCCAAAGTAGGCATGAGGAGCAAATGATTTGAAGTGTTCCTTCAGAGAATTTGGTGACCAAATCCTAACAGGTGAGAGACCACATTAGATTTTCTTTATCAACAGGATTGGGAGAACTGAGAAATTGGAAAAAACCAACTTGGATGGACCTACTTCTATTGACTATGAAAGTAGTGACTTCAGACTAGACAATGGATCCTTGATGTAATGCTCATGATCAAGTTCGATTCCTCTACATAGGGTATATCTATGCCCCAGTATCTGCATGTTGTGACAGACCGCTACTGTAGAAGGAAATGGGAAATCTAACAGAGTTAGAACAAGGTTGAATCTGGATTGCATTTAGAATTTGACCATGCTTCTGAGGTCAAGGGAAGATTGACAGATTGATTGCAGAAAATGATTTCTTAGATAAACCCTTGTTGAATCTTGAAAAATGAGGGAGCTGATGATTTGATGAATTTGGCTACATCCGTAACCAGGCCATGAGAATTTGCTCTCTCCCTAACATGACCATAGGATTTGAAGATAGAATTCTGTTGAAAGGCAATGCTATGGAGCCTAACAGATGATGGTTTGTTCAACTCCTCGAGTATGATTCACTGGGGAGCAAGAGGGGGTCATTTCCTTATGGAGGGTAGACTGGTATGACACTTGTCTACATAAACCACTTAATTTTTTCTTTGAAGGGCCAATGAGGGCAATGCTTTAGGGCTGCATCAGGTCGCCTATCCCCACTGAGGTATTATGGGTTGCCCATTGAGGTTTCTTGGGTTGCCTTTCCCTGCTGAGGTTTCTTTTCTTCCCATTATTTTTTTTCATTTTCTTCTTTTTGCAAATCCCATCTTGGGTTGAATAAAGAGTCCTGATATGGTGAGGATATTGCCGAAATTATGGTCCTATCCAATGGTCTGAAACCCTTAGGGGAAATCTGAACGGCATGACTTTTATGACAAATGGGTAGCCTTGTCCCACTGTTTAAGTTGACACCTACACGTATTGATAGGCGGGCAGCTATTTGAATCATCACTAAAAGCGATCTTAGGGAAATGCAGTCCCACACCAAAATTGAAAATGGTGCCAAATTATGTTTTCCTTTCTTGGAGATGTTCAGATGGAACACGTGTCCCAACAAGCTATATCGAGATTCTGAATCAGTCACGATCATATCTGGGCCTGAAACCTTTAGGTTTGTTGACAAGTATTGATGTTGAAGGTCCAAGAGGACGGATGTAAAACTGTCCACATAGGTCTACCATTGGGAGAGTGTTTGGTTGTTTATGTAGAATGGGTTTATCTTACCGAGAAGATCCCATTTTATTGGCTTGAGAAATGAAGGGCTTATAGGAACCTTGGGAAGCCATCGGATGTAATGAAGGACAGATGAGAGTTCCAGCCAGATTTATGAATTTGTACATAAAATGATGACATGATCATGAGATACAATGCCATAAAAATTGATAATCAAAAGAAGGGCTTGTGTTAGAGACTCCTTGGAAAGCCGTCAGATTGATAGACGGGAGAGAGAGTCTAATGCTGATGAGAAATGTTTCTCTGATAATGAAGAAGTGATGAGATCGTCTCCTGTAAAGGTGGGATGTAATTGGCCAAAATCAAAAGTCCGGTCCAACATGTTGTAAATCTCGACGAATGATCGAACTTGCTGTCAGGATTTGGTTGGAACTATCATCCTCTTGAAGTGAGAGGGACAATTGGCTTACTGTCAAGCTCCAATGCCATTCAACATCTTACTATTTTCTTTTCTTCTCTTTTTTTTTTCTTTTTTCTTTTTTCTTTTTCTTTTTTTTTTTTTTTGGATGTGAAGGCCACATAATACAGTGCTTCGCTTGATCGCGAAATTGAATCCTGACTTTCAATATTAGATTTGAATCTTCTTCTTCCAAACATTTCCAATCAGATAGAACGTCTTTGCCCCAACTAGCACTCTGATCTTCTGTAAACTTTATGAGCATTTGTGACTGCTCATATAGTATCTGATTTTATCTGAATGGTGAATCCGTATGCTATCCTCTGGAAGTTAATCATCACCTTCTATCTGATGTGACTGCCTTCCTATTATTGATGTAGATAAAACATAGGCTTGAATTTTCTTTTTCTTTTTCTTTTTTTTTTTTTTTTTGGGTATCCCAATGACCTCATTCTTTGATTTTGAGATTGATCATTCATCATGTATCTCTTGCTTGCAGATGATGTACATTGTAAGAACTTTGGTATTTCCATCTTTTTGGTGGCACATCTATCCTCCACTCATTTGTACTGATTGGCTGACCTGTTGATATGATCTGTTATTATGTAATGCTTTCCTTGGAATCTTTTCACAGATAGAACAAATGGTAGCTTCTCCAATACATGTTTCTTGAGACTACTCTTGTGTCTCCAGATTGATCATTTAAAGCTTTCCTAGACGGGTTGGACCTTTCTTTCTCAAGAGGCTGGGTGGCGTAGAAGTTCAAGAGACGGCTCATCGTTTCAATCATCTTCAGAGTCAGAATTGACTGCGCACGTAGAATAGGAGGATATATGAAACTGGAAGGAAATGTATAGAAGAGACAAAGTACAGAGATTGAAATCCCAAATGGGATGATTTTCTTTTTCTTGCAGGACAGATTAGACTAGACTTGTCAACAAGCATATTGATTTTGGACCCAGGCATGGATGACCTATCAAATACCGATAATAGAAACTTGAAACAACTAGTTCGTCCAAGCGACTCCAGTTGGGCATAACGCCTTCGACGACCACCTTCAGTCGTTGTGGGAATAAATCTTCCTTCAGACCTCTAACAGTAGGACTCATCATGCCCCTCTATCAATAGGTGCAAGATACCTACCTTTTCCATCTTTTTTTTTCAATTTGAGATCCATTCAAAATCGGACTATTGCTTTTTAAGCTCAAGGTTACTCTGGTTCATGCCCCAGTTTGGGGTTTGATGGATTTATCAATGGGCCACTTCTAGTTGAGTTCAAAATCATTCTAGCTTATGCCCCAGCTTATGGAGCAAGGGGTATCGCCATTGCACTACACCATTTTGAATCCAAGATTGGACTAATTTATGCCTTGGCTTGGGGGGTTCAATGGATTTCTTTGTTAGACCACTCTCAATTTGGGTCTAAGGTCAATTTGGTTCATGCCCCAGTTTAGGGCATAATGGCTTTCCTCATTAGACCGCATTCAATTCGGGTCCAAGGTCAATTCGGTTCATGCTCCAGTTCAGGGGTTAAGGGTTCCATCATTGGACCACACTCAAGCTGTGATTCTGGTTTTTTTATCCTAGCCTGGGGCATATCGGATCTCATCTTTGGTCTATCCTACTGCTTGGGAAAATTCTATTCCTTCTCTTTGAACAATGAGAAATATGAGGGCAACTCTTTGGATTCTGGCATGTCCCTGGCCAATGAGACAGAAATGCCCGAGATGGGATAGCACTATCATAGCTGAAGGTTCATGATTTCCTGATGACTCCAGAATCTGGAATTGATCTTTATTGTCAAGCAATGGGGAATCCTCCTCGTTCGCCATTCTTGATAAGCAATCCTAACTTGTTGCACTGGGCTATGATAGACATGGATCGGGCTCTAATTGATAGAGCCAGATATTGATTTTGAATCGGTCTCCGATTGATAGAGACAAGATTGACTTTGAATTGGTCTCTGATTGATAGAGACAGAGTTGACTTTGAATTGGTCTCTGATTGATAGAGACAGAGTTGACTTTGAATTGGTCTCTGATTGATAGAGATCAAGATTGACTTTGAATTGATCTCTAATTGATAGAGATCAAGATTGATTTTGAATTGGTCTCTGATTGATAGAGATCAAGATTGATTTTGAATTGGTCTCTGATTGATAGAGATCAAGATTGATTTTGAATTGGTCTCTGATTGATAGAGATCAAGATTGATTTTGAATTGGTCTCTGAATGATAGAGATCAAGATTGATTTTGAATTAGTCTCTGATTGATTGAGATCAAGATTGATTTTGAATTGGTCTCTGATTGATAGAGATCAAGATTGATTTTGAATTGGTCTCTGATTGATAGAGATCAAGATTGATTTTAAATTGGTCTCTGATTGATAGAGATCAAGATTGATAGTCATGGACTGGGCTCTAGTTGCTAGAGGCAAGGATTGCTTGAGTTGGGCTCCGATTGATAGAGGCCAAGGATGACAATCATGGATTGCTAGAGATGACGGATTGATTGAGTTGAAATGATTGAAATTCTCTTCGATTCCTTCATGAAATGGAACACTGACCAGAGGTAATGGTTGAACAGGCCTAGAGGCTAACTCATGCTCACATTGAGTTCATATGAATGGAACCTTTCTTAGGTCCAACATGAATTTGAACCTGAACTGGAGTTAACGGTTGGACTAGCCTAGGGGCTAATTAAATTCAAATGAATAGAACTCTTCTTAGTTCCAACATGAATCAGAACATGAACCACAGTTGATGGTTGGACAGGCCTAGTGGCTAATTGAATTCAAATGAATGGAACTCTTCTTAGTTCCAACATGAATAAGAACCCTAACCAAAGTTGATGGTTGGTTAATGGAACTTTTCTTACTTCCAACATGAATCAGAACCCTAACCAAAGTTGATGGTTGGATAAGCCTAGTGGCTAATTGAATTTAGATGAATGGAACTTTTCTAGTTCCGACATGAACCGGAACCCTAACCAAAATTAATGGTTGGATAAGCCTAGTGGCTAATTGAATTAAGATGAATGGAACTTTTCCTAGTTCCTGACATGAATCAGAATCCTAACCAAAGTTGATGGTTGGATAAGCCTAGTGGTTAATTGAATTCAGATGAATGAAACTTTTCCTAGTTCCAACATGAACCATAACCTAAATAGGTGGTGAAAGTAAAAAAAAACCTAGGGGCCGAATGCCTCCTCCATTTTAACATGATCTGGGAGTGATGATTGAACCTGCCTAGGGGTTAAAGCCTTCTTCAATTCTGAGATGAACCAGAAATGCTGGTTGAATCTGGGGTTGAATATTTTTTTGATTCTGAGATGAACTGGATGTGATTGAATCAGCCTAGGGGCTGAATCTTTCCTTTAATTCTGGATAACCGAAATGATGATTGGACCTGCCTAGGGGCTGAATCTTTCCTTCAGTTCTGAGATGAACCAAAAATGGTGGTTGGACCTGCCTAGGGGCTGAATATTTTTTTGATTATGAGATAAACTAGATGTGATTGAATCTGCCTAGGGGCTAAATCTTTCATTAATTCTGGATGAACCGAAATAATGATTGGACCTGCCCAGGGGCTGAATATTTTTTTGATTCTGAGATAAACTGGATGTAATTGAATCTGCCTAGGGGCTGAATCATTCCTTAATTCAAAGGTGAATAGGGAATATTGATTGGATTTGCCTAGGGACTGAATCTTTCCTTAATTCAAAGGTGAATAGGGAACATTGATTGGATTTTTCTAGGGGCTGAATCTTTCCTTAATTCAGAGATGAATCGAGAACTATGATTGGATTTGCCTAGGGGCTGGATCTCTCCTTAATTCTGAGATAAATTGAGAACTATGATTGGATTTTCCTAGGGGCTAGATCTTTCCTTAATTTAGAGATGAATCGAGAACTATAATTGGATTTGCCTAGGGGCTGATCTTTCCTTAATTCAGAGATGAATCGAGAACGGTGATTGGATTTGCCTAGGGGCTGAATCTTTCCTTCTTTTTTACAAAATTTGATGTTCAATCAAGATCTAGATTCATGACTTCCATTGATTCATTTAGAGAGATAATATGGATGGATCTCAAGATGGGAGATCAAGACAATTCCCTAATTGTAAGGGCCTCTCACCCTAAAAGGGTGGATATAGTTGCAGTTTGATTCTCTTTTCCAAAGGCATTGAAATCCATTAGAGGAATATTGAGATTCTAGACATCTAAGGGAGTGGAAGAAGTCACATGCACAATCAAGGATGACTCAACCAAACAAGAGTTAGATCCCTCATAAGGGCGATTGGGTAAACATTATCCAAGTCAATTTAATTGAATTTGATTAAGCCATGTGTTCAGTCTTGGGACCTCATGATTCCAAAATGGATAATCAGTGGTACCAAGGTCTGGCCAATTGGATTACCAAATTCGATGAAATTGAAATGGATATATTAATCCGTTGTCCTTATTAGGGATGGTTAGCAAAAGCGGTTCATAGATGAACAAACTAGTAAATTTCTTCTTGACCATGGTATCTATGTCTTGACAGGGATTTTCTGTTCATTTTTTGAAATCGACGTGTTAACAATGAGAGATTCGACACATCGAGCTTACTTAATGGGGGGTGTATAGTGACCGTCTACTATGATGTAGAACAGATGTATACATACCTCATACTCCCAATGGGTGAGAGTTCAAGATGCTCATCGTGTAGAATCTAACATGTTGACCAATCGAGGACAAAAATGGGCAGAACTTCGACGTCTCGAACATGGATGTCATGGTTAAGCCAATTTTACTGGGTCGGTTCAGGGATGAACTAAAAATAACAAACATTGGGCTACAATCTGGGTTAGCACAGAAAAGGCCACCTTGACGAGGATGGGGTAACCTATCACCGAATGCTCAATGAATAATGGGCCCCCAATCCTTTTATATACTATGTTGCAAGGATCCAAGCGACGTGGAGTAGCATAACGCATTCCCAGGCGGACCCAAGAAATGCTCGTTAGAGACTGCTCACCGGTCGTGGTCTCACAAAGTACAGGCCAAGGCTGTGTGTTTCGCCTAGCGGGCTGCCCATATGCATGGGACCCGGTTCGGCTACTCGCACGAATGTGTAACTGAACCCATTCCCCCCAAAGCAATATTATACAAGCATAAATATAGTATCCTAAAATCTAGCATCCAATTCACACAAGAAAAGTTTTCATTTAGAAGTTTGACATTTATATCCCCAGTGGAGTCGCCACTGTGAGGACAAAGATTGAAATCTTTAGAAGTCGCCACCTAGATTTAGGTCTAGGACCTTAGAAATGTGAAATCTCACCCCAAGGTAAGACTTCGATTGACTCATGACCCTTAGATTGGAATTCTGGTCCATCAGAGATTGGGTAAGCGTCAGGTTACGGTTATGGGAAGGGGTTAGGCACCCAAACCGCACGATCGAAATCGGTCTCCTATACCTTTCCTATGCTAGACTTTATTTGTTAAGTCAAACCAAACCAAGTGGTTTGATATCATTGAACCGAATCTGTATCCATCAGATTGCCTACGTATTACGGATTTATTCCGAAAATCAGGTTCACCATCATAGTTCAGGTGTGATTAAAGTTTATGGCTGTGATTTATGCTTGTGCATGATTAAGTTCTTTGTTCAAGTTGAAATTTATGCATGAAAAGTTGAGAAATCCTATGGGTTAGGATCTGGATAGTCCATGTAGACTGATAGATAGTCCTAGTGGATCTAAGAATAACCCTAATTGGGTTGGAATGTGGATAATATCCTAGTGGATCTATGGATAGTCCAAGTGGACTAAGGTGTGGATAAATATCCTAGTGGATCTCTAGATAGTCCGAGTGGACTAAGGTGTGGATAACCCTATTTGGGTTAAAATATGGGGGATATCCTAGTGGATCTATGGATAGTCCAAGTGGACTAAGGTTTGGATAACCCTTTTTGGGTTGGAATATGGATAGATATCCTAGTGGATCTATGGATAGTCCGAGTAGACTAAGGAGTGAATAAATATATCCTAGTGGATCTATGGATAGTCCAAGTGGACTAAGGTGTGGATCCGAATTTTTGATTCTCCCAAATAGCCTACGTATCCTAGGGTTTACCCTAGGAATCAGAATCCACGTAGTTCAGGATGGATAACCCTATTTGGGTCAAAATATGGGTAAGTATCCTAGTGGGTCTATGGATAGTCTGAGTGGACTAAGGTTTGGATAACCCTTTTTGGGTTGGAATATGGATAGATATCCTAGTGGATCTATGGATAGTCGGAGTGGACTAAGGTGTGGATCCAAATTTGGGTTTCTCCCAAAGAGCCTACGTATCCTAGGGTTTGACCTAGGAATCAGAATCCGCGTAGTTCGGGCTCTGGGTTGAAATGGGAATGGATATCCTAGTGGATCTATGGATAGTCCGAGTGGACTAAGGTGTGGATCCGAATTTGGGATTCTCCCAAATAGCCTACGTATCCTAGGGTTTGCCCTAGGAATCAGAATCCACGTAGTTCGAACTCTGGGTTGAAATGGGAATGGATATCCTAGTGGATCTATGGATAGTCCGAGTGGACTAAGGTGTGGATCCGAATTTGGGATTCTCCCAAATAGCCTAAATATCCTAGGGTTTGCCCTAGGAATCAGAATCCGTGTAGTTCAAATTGGATAACCCTATTTGGGTCAAAATGTGGGTAAGTATCCTAGAGGATCTATGGATAGTCCAAGTGGACTAAGGTTTGGATAACCCCTTTTGGGTTGGAATATGGATAGATATCCTAGTGGATCTATGGATAGTCCGAGTGGACTAAGGTGTGGATCAGAATTTGGGTTTCTCCCAAATAGCCTACGTATCCTAGGGTTTGACCTAGGAATCAGAATCCGCGTAGTTCGGGCTGAATAACCCTGTTTTAGGTTAATGATTGAGAACCTATTCTAGGTTTAGGGTTTAAAACCTATTCTAGGTTTAGGGTTTGCCAAGGGGAAAAATCATCCTAAATCACCATTTTTATCCTGAATTCTAATTTTGGAAAGTTTGGAAAGGCATTCTCTTTCTTTATTAAGATTTTATCATTCCCATTATGCCCTTTCCAAGAATGTGGGTGCCTAAATGCACGTCCCCACACCTACATTGTCTTCTAGAAGTGTGCATATATGGCAGTTTAACTAGGGTGTTGCATAAAATAAATTATTGCCAAAAAATAGAATATTCTATCTAAATATGGCACATAAAATATTTATGACAAGAAATTTACATACAGTAAGATTGTTTAAAATCTTTCAAATATGCCATGTATTGCAAATAAGGCAAGAGCCTACATGGCATGATCTAGTATGTTATTTTCTACCCTAATTGTTATTTTCTTTCCATTTTAGGGTTTTCTACCCTAATTATTATTTTATTTCCATTTTTTAGGGTTTTCTACCCTAATTGTTACATTCTTTCCATTTTAGGGTTTTCTACCCTAATTGTTATTTTATTTCCATTTTTTTAGGGTTTTCTACCCTAATTGTTACATTCTTTCCATTTTAGGGTTTTCTACCCTAATTATTATTTTCTTTCCATCTTAGGATTTTCTACCCTAAATGTTACTTTCTTTCCATTTTAGGGTTTTCTACCCTAATTATTATTTTCTTTCCATCTTAGGCTTTTCTACCCTAAATGTTACTTTCTTTCCATTTTAGGATTTTCTACCCTAATTATTATTTTATTTCTATTTTTTAGGGTTTTCTACCCTAACTGTTACTTTCTTTCCATTTTAGGGTTTTCTACCCTAATTATGGCAATAAGCATCCAACTATGGCAATGAGCATTCAAACATGGCAGTGTATCTAAAAAAAAAACACTCATGATGAAAAATTCATTGGTATAAATCACTATTAATGGTAATCTAACCGTTCAGATGCTTTGAAATCAATCATGATGATAATCTAATGGTTTAGATGCATTTAAAACATTCATAGTGAAGATCCGACGATTCAGATTCATTTTAGACACTCATAATGAAGATCCATTGGTTTGGATCAAGCATCAACATATCTAAAATCAATGGTCCAGATTTGCTAATTCAAACATCCAAGATCAATGACCCGATTTTATCATTAAAGCATCCGAGATCGATGGCCAAATTTTATCTCATAAAAATTCATAATCAGAGGCCATGATCAATCACTTAAGGAAAATCTAAATCAAAGGCTAGATCAATCACCTTAAGATTTCGAATCATATGGCTCACAATTGATCAAATTAAAATTCATTCAATATCAATGGCTCAAATTACATCCTCATCAGATTAACATCAATGACTCAAATCATATGACCATTTCATGGCATCATATGATGAAACAAAAATAATCATCCAAAAACTCAATTTCATGGGAGAGAAGATTAGGTGATAAATTTACGGATCAAGGGGGATTGCAATGGATATGGAGTAGCGAGTTGGGATAATGGTTGCAGGTGATAGGATGTTACAGTGGTACACCGAATCAGGTAAGTGAATGGTGGTATTGATAATAAAAAGAATGAAAGAGGAGAGGGTTTACCTGGTTTGCAGATCCCTGAACCTTCTGCTCTTCTTCTTCTCCTCTCTTCAGCTTTCTTTAGCTTTCGGATTCCCAAAACCGAACCCCCCTAAGAAAGCCCACGTTTCCTCCTTTTTTCTCTCTTCTTCCCTTCTTTTTCTCCCAAAACCTAGCCCCAAAAGAAAAATCCCTCACTCATTCACGTTTTTTCCTTTTCTTTTCTCTCTCTTCTCCCTTTCTTTTCTCCCAAAACCGAGCCCCCCTAGAGAAGCTCACGTTTCCTCCTTTTTTCTCTCTTCTTCCCTTCTTTTTCTCCCAAAACCTAGCCCGAAAAGAAAAACCCTCACTCATTCATGTTTTTTCCTTTTCTTTTATTCTCTTTTTTCCCTTTCTTTTCTCCCAAAACCGAGCCCCCCTAGAGAAGCTCACGTTTCCGCCTTTTTTCTCTCTTCTTCCCTTCTTTTTCTCCCAAAACCTAGCCCCAAAAGAAAAACCCTCACTCATTCACGTTTTTTTCCTTTTCTTTTCTCACTTTTTTCCCTTTCTTTTCTCCCAAAACCGATTCCCCCTAGAGAAGCTCACGTTTCCTCCTTTTTTCTCTCTTCTTCCCTTCTTTTTCTCCCAAAACCTAGCCCCAAAAGAAAAACCCTCTCTCATTCACGTTTTTTCCTTTTCTTTTATTCTCTTTTGGAAATCCAAAAAATCTTTTTGTTTATCTTAGAAAAGCCCACGTTTTTTCCTCTTTCTTCTTTCCTTTTTTTTCTCCAACAAAATCTTTTTGGATTCCCTTAGAAAAGCTCACGTTTTTCCTCTTTCTTCTTTCCCTTTTTTTTTCCAACAAAATCTTTTTGTTTATCTTAGAAAAGCCCACGTTTTTTCCTCTTTCTTCTTTCCTTTTTTTTCTCAAAATCTTTTGGATTTATCCCCAAAATCGAAATCCCCATTCTCTTCCACGTTTTTTCTCTCCCCTCTTTCCTTTTTCTTCTCAAAAATCTTTTGGATTATCTCCAAAATTGAAATCCCCCTTCACTTTCACGTTTCTCTCTCCCATCTTCCCTTTTTCTTCTCAAAATCTTTTGGATTATCTCCAAAACCAAAATCCCCATTCTCTTTCACGTTTTTTTTCTCTCCCCTCTTTCTTTTTTCTTCTCAAAAATCTTTTGGATTATCATTTAGATATAATAATATATATTATACACATATATTTAATAACATACATATATATATATATATATATATATATATATATATATATATATATATATATATATATATATATATATTATACAATATATATAATATATAAATATTATGCCCATAGATGAACTGATTCAAAATGGGTTGAGACTAACTTAAGTTGACAACTGATATGGGTTGAGCTAGGTTAGACCAAAACTGGTTTGAACTGAGTTGACTGGACTGATTGGAATTAACTGGGTTTTCTCTCCTTGTCATTTCACGGGTCATTTCCGCTGTCATCCCGCATGGAATTTTCCGATGGCCTCTATTCCAAATTTTTTGCATTCATTTTGTAGAACATTAAAAATGAGGAATATAGGAACTTGAATCACCTCATTTGGAAGTAAAATGGTCAACTTATAAATTTTTTAAGTTTAAGCGGACCAATTATCGATAATTTGGCTGACCATTCGGCATGAGATCCTTCGGAGGCTTCTACCGGAAATATTTTACATCCACTTTGTAGAGCACTAAAAATGGAATATAATGAGACTGGAATCACCTGAATCCGATGTAGAACGGAAAAGATATGCAGCTTTGAAGTTCTGACGATAATTTTGCATGCAAGCTTGCATGGGACCCACTGGTGACTTCTACCTGGGATTTTTTTATGTTCACTTTGTAGAACATCAAGAATGAAGAATAATGGTCTTGGAATCATCTGGATCCGATGTAGAACGGAAAAGATATGCAGCTTTGAAGTTCTGACGATAATTTTGCATGCAAGCTTGCATGGGACCCATTGGTGACTTCTACCTGGGATTTTTTACGTCCACTTTGTAGAACATCATTAATGAAGAATAATGGTCTTGGAATCATCTAAATCCGATGTAGAACGGGAAAGATATGAAGCTTTAAAGTTCTAACGATCATTTTGCATGCAAGTTTGCATGGGACCCACTGGTGACTTCTACCTGGGATTTTTTACGTCTACTTTGTAGAACATCATGAATGAAGAATAATGGTCTTGGAATCATCTGAATCCGATGTCGGATGATCAAGATATGATGATTTGAAATTCAAACGATCCGACTTAGGATAATTTGCATGAAGGCCCTGGGATTATTATTTATAATAATTTCATAAACCTCCCCTATATGTATCATCCGACTAAAATGGTCGTATCTTCCTCATTTGATATCAGAATTGAGCAATTCTGGTCTCGTTTCGAAGATAATTCTATGACCTATGCATCTATGCAGATAATTGCCCATGACCCTGCTGTGGGGATTAGTGGAGAATCACAAATCATTGGGTTAAAGGTCAGAAACATGCCATATTGGTTCATTTATGCCGAGGGTGGCAAAAATGGGGTGCTTACACAATTGAATGAATTTTTTTAGGTCGGATCATGCCATTGAATGAGTTTCTTATCATATGCCATTGGTTTGAGTACTTTTTTTTATCATGCTACTTTGATGCTTAATAAAATTGGACTTAATTTGAGCCATTAGATGATAAAACTGATCCATTTAATTTGAGCCATTAGATGATTTTTATTTGATCATGTGATGATATGAAATTTGAGCCGTTGGACAATAATTTTTACTTGGATCGTATGGTGATATTAAATTTGATTGGTTGGATGATTGATTTTTATTTGGATCATGTGATGATTATTAAATATTTGCCATTGGATGTTAATTTTGAATATGAGTTATTGGATGATATGATGATGTGATTTTAAGTAATCTGAACCATTGGATGACATGATGATATGATTATAAACAATCTAAACCGTTGGATCTTGATTGAGAGTGATTTAGAGTGATCTGAACGGTCAGATATGACCTCGTAAATGTATTAAATGAATCTGAATTGTCGATCAAATGTGATCTTGATCACATTGATGATGATCGATTACATCAAGTTTGAGTAATCAATCAAATATGATCTTGGTCACATTGTTGATGATCGATGCATCGAGTCTAGACCATAGATCTGAAAATATGCTTTGATTGATTCTCACATGCTTACTGCTATATTTGGAATGCTCTCAAATGTTGTATTGGATTGTTCACATGTCATATTTGGATAAATGGCTATATTTAGAGCATTCATATGCTTTGTTTGGATTGTGCGCGTATTATGTTTGCTATATTCCATGTGTTGCTATATTTGATAGAATAAATAGATTTTCACCATATTTAGCAAAATCTTGATAATCACCATTTTTAAGTCTTACTATGCTTAGAAAATAGCATATAAGATCTTACCTTTTTGGATGATTCATGCCATATTTTGCATTCTATGTTTGGTACTTACCATATTGATATATAAATGCATACATTAATCAACTACCATATTAGGTCTTACCATGCTTAGATTAGCATACTAGATCTTGCCATATAGGTTCTTGCCTTATTTGCAATACATGTCTGTTAGCGAGATTTTCATAATCTTACTATATGTTGTGATAGTTACCATAAATATCATACATGCCATGTTTAAATAGAATATTCTATTTATGGCAATAACTTAATTTATGCAACACCCTAGTCAAACTGTCATATCTGCACACTTCTAGAAGACAATCTAGGCGTGGGGACGTGCATCTAGGCACCCACATTCTTAGGAAGGGCATAATGGGAAATTATAAAAATCTTAATAAAGAAAGAGAATGCTTTGCCAAACCTTCCAAAATTAGAAACTTAGGATGAAAAGGATAATTCATGACGGTTTCCACCCCTCAGTAAACCCTAAACCTAGAATAGGTTCTCAATCCTAAACCTAGAATAGGTTCTAAACCCTAAACCTAGAATAGGTTCTCAATCCTAAACCTAGAATAGGTTCTCAATCCTAAACCTAGAATAGGTTCTAAACCCTAAACTTAGAACAGGTTCTCATATTATTCAGCCCGAACTACGCAAATTCTGATTCCTAAGTCAAACCCTAGGATACGTAGGCCATTTGGGAGAATCCCAAATTCGGATCTACATTTTAGTCCACTCGGACTATCCATAGATCTACTAGGACATCCAACCATTTTAATCCAAGCCCGAACTACGCGGATTCTGATTCCTAGGGCAAACCTTAGGATACGTAGGCCATCGGACTATCCATAGATCCACTAGGATACCCATCCATTTCAATCTAGTCCGAACTATGCGGATTCTGATTCCTAGGTCAAACCCTAGGATACGTAGGCCATTTGGGATAATCCCAAATTCGGATCCACACCTTAGTCTACTCGGACTATCCATAGATCCACTTGGATATCCCCCACCATCCTGAACTATGCGGATTTTGATTCCTAGGGCAAACCCTAGGATGCCATTTGGGATAATCCCAAATTCGGATCCACACCTTAGTCCACTCGGGCTATCCATAGATCCACTAGGATATTTATCCACATTTTAACCCAGAAAGGGTTATTCACATTCCAACCTAGAAAGGGTTATCCATATTTTGACCCAAATAGGGTTATCTACATTCAGACCTATAAAGGGTTATCCATTCTTAGATCCACTAGGACTATCTATCAGTTCACATGGACTATCCAGATCCTAACCCATAGGGTTTCTCATCCTTTTAAGCATAAACTTCAACTTGAACAATGAAATTAATCATGCACAAGCATAAATTACAATCATAAACTTTAATCACATCTGAACTACGATGGTGAACCTGATTTTTGAAATAATTCCGTAATACATAGGCAATCTGACGAATACGGATTCGGTTCAATGATATCAAACCACTTGGTTTGGTTCGGTTTAACAGACAGATTCTACCATAGGAAAGGTATAGGAGACCGATTTTGATCGAGCGGTTTGGGTGTCTAACCCCTTCCCATAACCGTAACCTGACACTTACCCAATCTCTGATGGACCAGAAATCCAATCTAAGGGTCATGAGTCAATTGAAGTCTTACCTTGGGGTGAGATTTCACATTTCTAAGGTCCTAGACCTTAATCTAGGTGGCGACTTCCAAAAATGATTACGATCTTTGTCCTAACACCAGGCCTGCCACGCCGAGGGGGCTCTAGTGGGGGCCGTTCTGAGGTGCTGGCCGATATGGAGGGATAACCCCAATGGGGGGAACAATCCCCACTGGAGGCCGCAAGGTGGCACCCTTTGGTGGGTGCTGGGCAACCTGCAGGGCTCTTGTTATTTCTTCTAGCTGATGTACTATAGCGTCAAACTATTCATAGGTGACATATTCTGGTGGTGGGGACTCGACCGTCGGCCTTTTTCCTTTCCTCTGGGCCTGTCTTCCCTCCTGGCGACCGGCATCAGGTGAGTTACGTGGGTTAAGGTTGACTGTGTGGCTTCTCATCCTTCAAGGACTCATGCTCAAAGTATTTCTTTCTGACGTTACTCTTCCAATTCTGAATTACTCAATTGGCCCCACAGTGGGCATCAAACTATTTCATCCAAATTCCGTTTATGAGGTTCGTGATGCTAACAGGGCCTGCAAGACAAAGACAAGAGACAAGGGAGGGGCGGGCCTTAAGGCCCCGGGTCCACTCCGATGCCGAAGTTAGGAATCTACGAACAGTCAATGGGCTCAGGATCCGAGCCCAACTTTTATGTGGTGGGGCAAGAGAGAAATCCCGAGTCCAAAATGTCAGAGCGAGAATCCCAAGAATGTCGCTTTTGCCCTTTATAGCTTTTGATACCTAAAATGTCCTTGAAATAGCTTGAAAATGACATTTTTTTACCCTTTATCCATATGATTGGATTTATGGGGATGCTTTCTTATATCCACGCGAGAACGTTTACGTGGTTGATTAAGTCCTAAGTGTCGTTGTTTTATTGATGACGTGGCAGATTTTCCTAACAACAACCAGTTGAGCTCACAATTGAGCTTTCTCTCTCCACGAGATTCTATAAAAGGAGGTTTCATTCCTCCTTTCCTTTTATTGGAACCGTGGGAGAGTGAGAGAGTGGGAAGAAGAGGAGAAGAAGAAGAGAAGCTTGGAACTTTAAGCTCCAAGCCCTAGCCTCATCCATTGGAGTTAAGTTCAACTTCCTCCTTCTTCCTTGTTGTTTCAAGCTAGTAACCATGGTGGTTAAGCACCATTAACAACATAGAAACTTAGGTTTCTTCGCCCACTCCATTGATGGAGCTAAATGAAGCTTTGATAGTCCTTTTAGTTACATTGATGGTGGGAATGAGTTTCCCACCAACTAAGATGGATATCATGAGGTGAGAACCAAACCTCTATTAATGGAGATTAAGCTTTACCCAGAAAACCTAGGTTATCATCCCCTCCATGAATGGAGACATTAATGGGGTCTAAACAGTCCCCATTGTGTATAAAAATGATGGGAGAATGTTTCCCCCCACTTAGAATGGAAGGAACCATTCTGGACTGCAACCGGATGACCGATCAACCGGTCAAACCTAAGCCCTAGACCGGTTATATATAACCAAAGGATTCCTCAACCAAACCATTCAACCGATGGACCGTTCGACCAGTTGCCTCTCACGGTCAACTAATTTACCGGATGAACATTCCTCTAGGGGCCTAACCGATCAACCGCTCAAACCGGTCAACTGCACAAATCGATATTATGTAATCGGCAGACCCCTACCAGTAGCACGAACCGATAGCATGAACCGGATGAACTTTCACCCAGCTGAACCTCTGAAAAACCTTATGGAACTCCACTGTTATAACAGTGTGTTAAACCGGATGACCAATCGATTGAACGATCAACCGCCCGTTCTACCGATTACCTTTAATTGAATTTTCCTAAGTGTTGAGCAGTAGACCAAACCAGCTGATTGTTCTATCGGTTCCATTTACTGATTTAGCCAGTTTGGCCTATAAGCCTAGTCTGACCTTGGGAATGTTATCCCTTCAGTTCCCAACCTACATTGGGACTCATGTATGTACCCTAGGACTTGTTTACAACGGTTTAAAAGATATTCACCAAACTAATTGAAACTATCTAATCATAATAGGTAAAATACCGTAGGTAGTGGGCAGAGTTTTTTGTCAGCTTTAAGGTACTTCAGCACCTTTGGTATCTATAAGTGAGGGGTCGGGTCACGTAGAGTTTGAACATGTGCTTGTTGTATGTTTATTAATGTTTTTCTTTTATAACATATTATCCAATGAATTGTATATAACTATTCATGCATTTGCATTATAACAATAACTACGTCTTTTGATTATTGTATGATGGATGTGTAGTGTGCGGGGCACAATACACGGTTCATGTGGATAGAGGTTGCGACCTTGGTAGAGGCACGGTGAACCATGAGAGTGGGGATCCGTGGTTCTCTGCAAGGTGTGATTATTGATATAGTTATTGTGTGCATAACCATGTATGATGGTACGTGTGACGTATGAGAGTACGGGCATGCGTACCATGTTGGTGTGTCGATGTTCTAGTGGAGACACGGTGAATCATGGGAGTGGGGATCCGGGGCTCTCTATTGGGATGCCACCCATGTATGGTGGTTCATGTAACAAGTAACCTCATGAATCATGTTGGGAGTGACTGTACCTTAGTGGAAGCACAAAAAACCGTGGGAGTGGGGAGTTGGGGTCCTTTGCTGGGTGCAGTATGGATAAGACCATGTATGATAGGCATGTAGAGTATGGGAGTATGACACATGTGCCATGTTGGCACTCTATGCTCTAGTGGGGACACGGTCAGTCTATGGGAGTAGAACGGGGATTCCTGCTGGAGTATAGATTTATTTACTATGTACACATGCCATGTTGAGTGATTGTTAGTATGGATATGATTGTGTTGTGGGGTATATGATCGTGCGGCGTATGGGAGTATGATACATTGTCATATGCTCGGTTACACCTTAGTGGGGACACGGTCAGCTTATGGGAGTAAGACAGGGATCTCTGCTGGGGTGTAGCCCTCTTGTTGCTATACTTTTCATGCATCATACATCAACTTGGTCAAATGACTAGTGCTTTAGCAAATGAGTGAACGAGCCACTGATTCATGAGTCTGCCTCGGGATCAGGGGTGTCATTGATTATTGTGGTCTGTCTCGAGATCAATGATGGTTCATCTAGTGACAAGCCACGAATTCATGGGTCTGCCTCAGGATCAGGGGTGTCATTAATTGTTAGGTCTGCCTCGAGATCAATGACTGTCAGTCGAGCTAAGGTACAGGCCAACCATGATTGCATACATAATTGATTGCCACTCACAAATTACTTGTTTATTTGCATATGTATTGCATTCATGAAATTGTTGTATAGGATTGCATCGGATACCTGACTTCTCACTGAGCTGGGATGGAGCTCACCCATCAATATCAAATTCTTTTTAGCTTTGATTGCAGGTAACTCTTCTGTAACTGCTGCTATGGATCCTGTTGATGTTGAGGGCATTTCTCTTGGTGGAGGGCCACTGAGGGGTCATTTCGAGGGCTGTACCTATAAAGGCTGTGTTTACGGGACCTGAGTCAGCGCCTCACTTCCATTTTGACATCTGTAGATAGATACGATTTGGTCTATCTACAGTATGTTATTCAGTTCTACTTTAGTTATTTAATACGGTGAAATTATGTAATATGAATATTACTTATGAAACAATTGTAAGACATAACAGATATATTGTATATTGATAACATTAGAAGCATCTATTCTATATTATGTATTTCGCTACAACTATTATTGATTATTGTTGATTGTGTTGGACATTGTAAGTATAGACTATGGGGTTTGTTTGGTAGATCACTTTGGTTGTCGATCACTGGAAGACTCGGGTTATCTCTTGGATGACTTGGATATCACACTCGATTCCCCAGAATGGGCTGTGACACATTGTATGAACCATGCCTAGTTCAGGTTAATGATAAGGAGATGATAGCCCATCTCATCCTGCTAGACATGTCAGACTTCAACGTCATTCTGATAATGGATTGGCTCTCCTCCTATCAGACCAATGCCTGGTGTGCCGAGAAGGACATAGTGTTCTAGTCAAGAAGCGAAGAAGAGTTCCTGTTTGTCAAAGGCAGGCCCAAGAAACCCAAGAAAATGTTCATTTTGGCTTTGTAGGCTAAGAAGTTGAGGACACAAGATTGCTCGAGATACCTCACTTCAATATTAGATACCAAGGCAGAGATTCCCCATTTGGAAGATATCGAGGTAGCAACGAATTTCCAAATGTGTTACGAAAGACTTCCCTAAGTTGCCACCAGATCGTGAAACAGAGTTTGTCATTAGCCTACTACTAGGGTCAGCACCTGTTTCTAAGGTTACCTTACCGAATGGCACCTATAGACTTAAGAGAGTTGAAGACTCAGTTACAGGATCTTCTGGATAAGGGTTTCATTAAACCAAATGTTTCTCCTTGGGGAGCCCCTGTTATTTTTGTCAAGAAGAAAGATGTTAGCGTGAGACTATGCATGGACTATCGAGAGTTAGACAAGCTTACAATCAAGAATCAATACCCATTAACTAGGATCAACGATTTATTTAATTAATTACAAGGAGAGAAGGTCTTCTCCAAGATAAATCTCTGATCAAGATACTACTAAGCCAAGATTAAGAGTAGTTATATTCCCAGGACAGTTTTCAGAACTCGATATGGGCACTACGAGTTCCTATTAATGTCTTTTGGATTAAGCAACACTTCAGCATCATTTATGGAGTTGATGAACAGAGTGTTCACGACTTTCTGGACTATTCTATTACTATCTTCATAGATGACATCTTGATTTATTCCAAGAGCAAAGAAAAGCATGCAAAACATTTGAGACAAGCATTGCAAAGAGTGAGAGATGAGAAGTTGTATTCCAAGTTCAAAAAGTGCAAATTTTGTCTGTATAAAATAGCATTCTTGGAACACGTAGTTTCAGCTATCATACATCAGTTGACCTTGGCAAAATCAAGGCAGTACTTGAATGGAAAAATCAAACACTGTTACAAAAGTCAGAAGCTTCATGGGATTAGCATGATACTACAGAAAATTTGTTAAAAACTTCTCACACATCGCTTTCACACTGACCAATTGACCTGAAAGGGAATGAAATATGAGCGCTCTGATGGGTACGAGAAGAGTTTCCAAGAGCTAAAACAGAAGTTAGTGACAGTCTTAGTTCTGACTATTCTGTCAAGTTCTGCAGGGTTATCAGTTTCAGTGATGCAACCAAGTTAGAACTTGACTATGTTTTGATACAAAAAGGAAAGGTAATAGAATATGTCTCACATCAATTAAAGGAATACGAAAAGCATTATCCCACTCACAACTTAGAGTTGACAACAGTAGCTTTTGCTTTAAAGTACGGAGGCATTACTTGTATTGTGAAATGTTTAAGATTCTAACAGATTATAAGAATCTCAAATACTTTTTCACACAAAAAGAACTTAACATGAAACAGAGATTGGGATTAAAACTGATAAAGAATTATGGTTATAACATTCAATGTCCTTTGGGGAAGGACAATGTAGTTGCTGATGCACTAAGTCAAAAGTTTGTCATAATGTCAGATGAGGAGTTTCCTTACACAGACACTCCTTGTACTTGCACTTGTTCAGGAAACCAATCCTTCCGCAGAGCCAAAAGCTTCTGCCAATGATTCATTTTTCCGAGAGATGATAGTCAACATTGCATGTATGTTGGGAGCATTGAACATCCAACCATCACGGATAAATGTAATCAAGGAAGCAATATCCACGGATCCCTATTTTCTCACATTGGAATGTGATATTAAGGAGGGAAGCATGATCTGGATTTTACTGTCAATGAGAACGGAGTCCTCACATATGCAATCATCTAATTGACTCAATTTTCAGCCACGGAGACGAGCCCTTTTTGAGGATTTTCAAATCTCAAACCCCCGTCCATAAAGAGGATGCCTTCTTACATCTCAGGCAATGCAAATAATCGTCTAGTCCAAAATTCAAAACATACATTCAAAGCAAGTCAGCTTCACCAAACAAGCTGATCATCATTTATATATGCCAACGAGTTTATCAAAATTACATCATATTAAATATATAACTTTTGAGAAAAAAAAAAACCAGAGACCAGATTCACTAGCACTTCATTGATAAACAAGAGCACTGTGCAAAGGAACACCATTTCAGACACTATGGCCCTCAAGCACCATAGGAAAGGATACTTTCTTCCAGCTGCACCCAAAAGCTAAGAGAACAACGTTAGAACAAGCAAATAGTTAAAAGAGACTGTTCTATACTAGCATTATATTTCTCTTTCTCACTAAAATTTATAACTTATCAAAATAAATTAACCAAAATGCACCAGGTAATTAAGTAATTATTACTAACTAATTCCTTTTTTTTTTTTTGGGTAGAATAACAAATTCCCTGACACAGCCCCATCGAAATTGTTCTCAAAAAGGTTAAAACATCAAAGCTCAAGGAAATTTCTGTTTGCAACATAAAGTATATTGTAACTTAATTAATATTTGCTTTCAATGGACAAACTAATTCTCATAACACAATCCCACCAGAATTTTGGTTTTGTAACTCATCTAATTCACGAAAAAGTTGCAGAGGCTCCGCCTATAGACCAGATTAACAAAGAGGTCATCAATTGAAAGTTTACGACCTCCATTAGGCTTATGAATAACCCAAGTTAGCTGGTTTTATGATGGGCCACAACCATGTACAATTTCATGGATGATGAAGCAAGTACAGACAGGCTTGGTTCACTTCAGGAAGGCTAATTTAAATGTATATTATCGATTTCCATAGAGCTAAAGACATTAAATAATAAAATAATAAAGATATTTATCACGTTACTATTTTCTTTCAATATTCTGTGCCATCATAAAGTGTGGCGTTAAATGAAGTAGTATAACAGAAAGAGACTGGCATGGCCAAGCCCAAGTAGTTATGCTTTGCTTTTAAGTCACCCAACCCCCAACTTCGATTAATTTCAACCGCACCCCCGCTGTTAAATTGACTAACAAAAAATATAAAATTACTCAATTACCCACCCATAATAACTTGATAATCAAATAATAATTTTGACCTTTTACTACCTTACCTTTACCCCAACGAATAGGTTGGTAGTCTTCTTCGCGTCCGTGGTTTGACCATAGCCTACCTTGTGGCCAGTGAAGTTGTAAAAGTAAACGAAGTAGTAGTGGGAGTCTCTTATGACGATCCAATCGAAGCTCTGCTCCACATTGTTTGTCAAAGGCTTGTAAAGTTTGGACACAATCGAGTGTTGGCAGGTCTTGTCTCGATCTTTATGATGCCATCTCCGAACTCTGGCCAGATATCGACTCAACCTTCTCCTTTGAATCAATCTATATCGTCCGCTCTCAAGCTCTAAATTCACTCGTCAAGCGGCGTGACACTATTTGGACTATGCTATCAGACTTCCAATCTGCCACTCAAAAGAACTCTTCAAAATCCCAATTCCTGGGGGTGGTCTTTATCCTCTGACTCATTACGTAATGAATTACCTGTACAAACTTAGCAATGCAAACATTGGTGGTCACCGCTTCAGCACACCCATGACAAGGTTAGTGTATTCCTCATCCCTTTTCTCCCCAACTTCCTTTCTCTCTTTTACCTTCTCATCTGCTCTTAGGCCTGCTCCGTTGTAATCTTCTGGCCGCCGGATCCAATCCAGCTAATGAATGGCCTCTAAGAACGTAAGGCTCAGGGAATTCATTTAGAATCAAAATTCCCAGCTAAAGATCCCTTTCATCTTTTAAACCATGAAAAATCATAGAAATTCCTCGACATAATTCATATGAAAGGGGTTTCCCTTTTCCCTGTGATTGATTACAGTGCTAAAAGCTAGAGAAGACAAAATCACAGTGAAATGGGGATTCAACCAAAGCTTCCCAACTGGGACTGACTCGGCATACAAGAACATGACTCGACAATGGGTTCTCGTTATGGAGAGGGTTCTCAAAGTAAAACTCCGGCAGAGACATATTCTCCAGAACTAGCCAATTAGCCACTATATCGAAGAGGATTCCTCTGTAATCGGTGAGGAATTTGACGATTCCTGTTTTTCTGTAGGCATAGTTCACGTGATATTGGGTACAACACACAATGGGCCTTACACGTGAAGGATAAGGTTTTCCTGGTTGGAGCTGAGGAAGGTGGTGGAGGGCCGCTAGTAATTATCGTGTTCTTCAACACCGACGACACTTGCCTTCCTCTGTTGGAATTTTACTTTCTTTTTTTGTTTCTTCTCTATGGTTTGGGAGAGGATAAGACAGTAACTTAACTAGTGTATAAGGGCAATTTTGTCATTAGAAAATTATAAACCATGCCACATCATCACTTAACAAACAGACGTGGTCTGTGTGATACATATTTAACAAATGAGGGGCGTGCGTGAAATTAATCGTGAAGTTCAAGATTGGGTGACTTAAAAGCAAAGTACCGGAAGGGAGGCTGTTGATGAAATTTTCCTTTGCTTACTGAGTGGGGTGAAGGTTGGGAGCACAAGATTTATTGAGTTGAACTGAACTGATGACTTTAGATCATAGGCTTTATGCAGTTGAAACTAAAGATGAAAATCTGGCTATCTAAAATAAAAAATAAATAAATAAACATTAGACAAATAGTTCAGCACAAAGTAAAATAAAACTAACATATTCAATTTCAAAGCTCAATAATTTCCTTTCCAGATATATCACTTGATCTTCTGTTTGTAATTTACTCTCTACTTCTACGTAGGGCTATTTCCCTCTTCATGTTTTGGCTTCGTAAAACCTAACCCTTACATTGCATGAAAGACCACATTCTATAGGAGCTTACAGCCTCCATACATAGACCAAAATATATGGTAAATCCACCGAAAGAAAAACAGTAAAAGTACAATTACAGAGTTCCATGTTGAGCTCCATTCAGATAGACAGTAAATATATTGGTAAATTTGCAATTAGGACAGTAAGGATAGTCCGGAGATGCAATAAATATAGGCTCGCAGAAGGTTGAGAGGAAGTGGAAAGATGCATTACTCAACTGGCCGCACCTAGGTGACCTCTGGTCCTCAAATGTTAATCTAACTTAATGATCACCAATTCATTATCATGTATTTCCCATGTTGACCCAAAATAATGTCAGAATTGGATGGCTATAAATTATCATCCCATTGAATCAGTTTTAGCATAGATGTCCAATGTGAACCTGCTGAATGGTAGGGCTGGTAAACCCCTGCATGTGCACATCCTTCCCACCACATTAGCACTGTATCAAATGTCCAATGCGGACCTGCTGAATGGGGGGCTGGTAAACCCCTGCATGTGTACATCCTTCCAACCACATAAGTGCTGTATCTAACCCATTCTTTGGGTCTATAGACTATACAAATGGGAAACTTATATTTCCACTCCATAATAACCATGTCAAAAGTAAATTAAAAACACTACCAATCAAGGAAGGAAAAAGAGGAGAAAGAAGAAAGAGGGAAATTCGCAGATATGTTCCTATTTCACAAGATAAAATATTATAAAACCAGAAAGACTAAAAAAGCACATTATTGTATTACCTGAATAATGGTCTGGAATTTAACTTTCAAACGGAAGTATTCATTTTTTATCCCGTTTAGAGCCCAGATACACCTAAAAGGATAACACATTAAACAAGGATATTAATGGGAGGTTCTCCTATATTCTGTAGCCATGACAAACAAAATATGCGAGTGTAGACCACCATTCTATGAATGTTTGCTCAAGTGGACTCCAATGCATCGTGAGACCTGCATTGCTGGGTTCAGGCAGGTTGAGCAAGGGTGGCAACTATATATGCCAGTCTGAACATGTCCAATTACAAATGGCAATAGGCATGCAAACATCCCAGCCCATTTATGATCAGGAAGGTTCAGGTGTCTGGTCTAAACATTTAAAATTAAATAATAACATGGTAATTATTTTACAAAATAAAACATCTTAACCAGGTTTTGGTGGGTCGAGCATGTTTTGAGGGTGACCATGCCATGGAATAGGGAACACATAACTGGACCAGAACTCATGCCCAAGCAAGGAAATCCCATAAATGGATGGGCTTGGCCAGGTCAATGTAGGTGCATCAGGTGCGCTAGGTCAATGACTGCCGTTCCCATCAGCAGGCTGCTTCCTATATAATAGATGAGGAAGACTGTTAGCAGAAGCGAGTTTCTATGACCCACTCAACACTTTAAGCCATATCCCAAAGGAAGCAATATATAGAATTGAAATTGTCTCTCTTGAGGTTGAAGTGGCATCATTTCAAGGTCCATGTATAAGGGAGCATCAATGTTCTGCCTCCTTCATGTTAGAATTTCATTTTTCAAGTACTGAAAATCTGTATGTTCTAGTCCCTTGGCTGAGAACATTTTTGCATGCCATGACACTAACTGATAACAGATTGGATTTGAGAAGAGAGAATTTTGAAATAGATCCAGAGCATCAATGTTACGAGGTGGCCTTGATTCACTATATTCATTAACAACTAAAATGTATACTAGCATTTTTTCCACCTGGGTAAGTAAGTCTTTCTGATCCACAACATTAAGTTAACAAAGTAAAATGAAGCAGATATGCTAATGGCAGCCTTACTATCTCAACGGGTGCCATTACATAATTCAAGTAATAGAATGTAGACCACTTTAAATCCATCAAGAGGCGCTGAACCCCATAAAAAATGATAGTCCACTACTTATTTCACTACAAAGAATGAAAATTTTCCACCGAAAAACTCAACTATACTCAAACAGAATTTATTTATAATTTAGTTGAATATTCTCATCCCACTCTAAAGAATATTCCCCAACAAGTTTCATAAAAGTTGGTGCCTAATTCTCTTATTCTAGTTCTCGATTCATTCTAAACAAATTAACATTACTAGTTCAATATTTACTCTGTTGATAGTTGATACACCATTAATAGGAGAGGAAAACATGCAATAAAGTAGTCAAAAAATGCAGACAACATCCAGTAAATAAAATAGAGATAACAGAGAAGATATTAGAAATTTACTGAAATGACAACACTTTAGTAATGCATAACTACTGCAGAAGAATGAAGGCCAATTATAAATGGAAAAAAATCTGTGAAGCATAGGGGAAAATATTAACAAGTGAATGAGAATAAGAACTTCTTACCCCTTCCTACAATTTGAATCACAAGCCTGGCGAAACTCATTGCAGGCGGTCTTGATGAGCTGAGCCCCAATACTTCATCACCAAATATAGAAAACTATGTAAGATAGAGTTTATATTTTATAATGATGATGACAATAGGATAGGTCGAACCAATTCTCTTGTAGTTCAAATGCCACCTACTTACAAAATTTTAAGGCCAGAATGAACCATATCAGATGTTTTTAGGCTCTAATAACTTCTTTTGTTTGAAGGTTTACAGGGTAATTCTATGCAAGGAACTTTCTTTCCTAGTATTTATGCTTTTATTTCCAGGAAAAAGCCACGTAAAAGGAGATTAGCAAGTAAGATTAGTTCAAAAATTCAGGATTTTACTTGGTATGGAAAATAGAATCTAATATGTCCAAAGAAAGTAATAATTCTACCAGATTTTGCCGAATATTTTAAATTGATAATTATGAAAGATGCCATAGGAACTGCCTATGGTGCAATTACAGAACAAAGTAGAATGACTTCGGATTACAAAGAGGAAAAAAAATACAATGATATATCAATAATTTCTACGAAATTGATAATTATAAAAAAAAACCAGAGAAAAAATCCAAAACACTCAACATCATCATAGAACCTGACTAGCAGAATATTAAGCTAGAAAATCATCATCTTTAACTTCGTTTTTCCCGTACAGCTCTGCATGTACCATATGAGCCTAAGTTAAGAAAAGCATGAAAGAAAAAATAGAGATGGCACAGGAGATCTGGAAAATCAGTAAATGACTTCAATTCATAATGAAAACCATCTGACATTTTCACAATACAACTCCTCTGCCATTTTCTTGTATAGACATAAAAAAGAATGCAATCAAAATATACAATTAGGACCAAACAACCCAGAGTCCAAAAATTTTAGTGAGTTCATCCCTGAGATTTGTCAACTTGTTAATTTTGAAACCTCGGTATGTCAAATGCAAAGCACATATAAATAGAAAACAAAAATAAATATTTAAGAATTTCTCATGCATTTTTATTTATTTAAACTGGATAAAGATGCTATTCAAGACTTGCCGCAATACTTGTTTAAGCAAAAAGACAGCAAATTACCTTGAGCTGCTCCCTTTGAGCTGGTGAACGTATGAGTCCATCCCTTGGAAATCAACCACCCGTTCACTCCTTCCAATGTATTAAACACAAACCAAACTAAATCAATGAACATGTTAGTTAAACTCAAACGCCAGCAAAAGATGTCAGGAAGGGAAGTACAGATATTTGTTCAGTTCCATTATGATCTTTTCAGTGTCCTGGCAGAACAGCTTGATCACATCAGCCACAAAAGAAGGATTGCTTGCATCTTGCAATGCTTGAAGCTGAGCAAATTGGAGGTCCAACATTCCCTGCATGCCATAAGATGAACAAGTATCACCAACCAATCCAGCAAAAAAAAAATGAATAAATTCTCAAATATCAAAAAATTCGTCAAATCTAAAAAAAATCCTTCAATTTACCCAAAAAGTAGCAAAGACATAATCCTTCTACCAAGGAATACTAAACTCAACACTTCATCATGCAAGCTTAATCAACAGCCCACTTAGGAGAAAGAAACAGAGAACAAGCCAAAACAACAGAATATCTTCCTTAATTGAAGCGAAGATCCATTTCCTATAATTGATATTATAAAAAATAAAAATAAAAAAATAAAAAAATAAAAAAATAAAAAATAAAAAATAAATAAAAAGATGAAGAAAAGAAACTCGAGCATCGAAAGGGCTGGGAGGACAAAGAAACAAACCCGATACCTTGCAGGAAAAATCTTAAATCCCTAAAGGCCTAAACTACAGAATGCTTGCTAAACAAAAATAAAGAGAATAATAGATACTTTGCAGAATAAGCTCCAGAAAGACGGAATTTTTTAAAGAGTAAGACTCCAAGTGGGCGATGATGGTTACCTCATCGTAGAGGGACTGCACAAAACTCTTTAGCATTTGTCTGCATCGCTCAGCCATTTGCTTTCTCAACCTTCAAACGTAACTGAAGAAGATGAAAGAGAAAGCAAGGACTGAAGCACACGACGATCAAGAAAGCAGTGCCGACTGGGTGGATAGTTGCAAATTTCAGGTCAGAGAACACAATGTCTACCGCTTATATTGAGCTCCGAGTCTTTAAAGAACTTCCAAATGTTATGATCCTCAAAAAGATTTTGGGCAGACCTTCACCTCCCCCACCAAGACTCTGTCCCTCCGCTTTTTTCAAATTGTTAGTCATAAACCGGATTTCTGGTCGGACCAATGACGCAAAATCCGGTTCAACTGGTATTTCATGACACAATGTCTGGTCGGACATTGGAGGTTGAACCATCCCTTAATCATCTGGGTGATTTGGTCTTCAGATATTAAGGTCTGGTTTGATAACGCTCTAGATTCTAGATTCTATGGATCTTGATTCTCACGTAGCCATTTTGGAGTAGAATCACATTTGGTAAAAGCAGTTGGATTCCAGCTCTCTAAGAGTGAACCGGTTCATAAATTATTCCAAATTTTTTAATACAAAAAACAAGCTTTTTTTTGTTTGGAGCAACTTTTCGAGAGAACAAAAAAGAATAAAAAAGTTCTCTCTCACACTCCTCTCTTCTTTTCCAAAACAAAGGCTTGATCGGCGCCACCACCACCACCACCATCAGTTCTCTAGACTTCGATTGGTGGGATAGTGTGTAATTAAATATGTTTCTATTCCAAAGATGCTATAAAATCTATTCCAAAACTACGTTATCAAACATGTTTCTACTATAAAAAAAAATCCTGGGATAACCTGGAGTAAAATTTTTGCTCCAAAACAAAAATAAAGAATCCAAAGCAGAAGTATTATCAAACAGGGCTTAAGCCTTGTACAGAAATATTGGAAACCAATGAATATTGAACAGATAACAGTTTGGGTGTCAATTCTTCCATCATTTTATGCCCCCTTTGTCCAAATGCAATGTCAATTATAAGGATGCCATTATTTGTGTAGGTTTTTGTTTGGTTGGAAGAAAAAATTAATGGAAGAAAATTTTAACTTAAAGAAGAAACTTTTGTAATGATAAATTTCGACTTATGTTGCTTTGCCTCTAAAAAGTAAAATAAAATTACATCTCAAAAGCACAACAACAACAATAACAACATCAAAGCGTTATCCCAACTAAATGGAGTCGGCTAAATGAATTTTTGCCTTTTAATCAATTTGAAACAAGGCTCAAGTTATGCATGTCTTTCTTCACCACCTTCCTTAGAGTTAATCATCTTAGGTCTACCCTTAGGTTTTATAAATCTTTCGATCTAAATCAAATCATTCTTTCATACTAAAGCATATAAAGGCCTCTGCTGAACATGGACATACCATCTCAAACAGCTTTCTCCTTTTTTTTTTTTTTTTTTTTTGCTAGAAACCCCAAAAGAAATTTATTGAATAAAAAATAATAAAGAATATAGAACAGCCTTAATAGGACAACCCCCACTTTGGCATTGTCATCATCAAGGGCCATCCTAGGCAAACAAACTAGAAAAACCTATACCAAGGTATGTGGAAGTTATCTCACACCACGTCACGAGCCACAAAATCAAGGCATGAAACCAAACATGAGATCTTCTCTCATGAGCAACCCTCTGAGCAAGCATTTCAACCACCAAGTTGATCTCTCTATAATAATGAGTGTATAGAACTTGACAGGAAAGAAGCCTAGCAAACAGAAAGTTCCATTCCTGCATACAAAACCATGGAATAACCTTGTTTCTTAGAGCATGAATCATAGAGCTAGTGTCACACCCCAGAATCGAACCGTTTTGGTATGAATGGATTCCCTACAGTGCAAATATATCCATATCCAGGATCATACTATTGTGCTTACTTACAAACCATCCAACCATTCACATTCACAATTAATATATAAAAAATTAGAGATAATAAGCAGTACAGCGGAATCGTATATAATAAGATTGAAGCTAAGAACTAGTGTCATAATTGCATACTAGAAGTTTATCCAACTGTAACCAAGACATAGAAATAAAACTAACACATAGTCAAATACTTGCCTAGCTATCACGGGTACTCAATCTTTCCCGAAGACATCAAACAACTAACTAAGCTAACTATAACAATAAAATCCTGTCCCTATCTATCACACCCCAATTCTGGACTAACCAGAATAGTGTGATGAACCGTAAATAAACCAACGGTTCAACCAAGATCTCTGTTAAGTAGTACCCACCATATTAACCACATACACCTTCCACAGAAATAATCAAAGACAAATAATAAATAAGCGAAAGTCTTATAGATAATGAACTGAGTGTCTAACAATGATATAATAATTATCTAATCTAATTATTTCCCAGAAACTCAAGACATAAAGGTAAATAATCCGTTACATGTCCCAATAACCAAATATAGCTAAACTAATAAAAAATGCACTGGTTGCACTCGCATAAAGGATCATGCGCATCTTCAACAGCTTCTACATCCATGGTCGCAACGTGTCCATACATCGACGCATTCACATAATCTTCAACAATAAGACCTGCATCATCAACTAAAATATTTGACATCGAAAGGATGAGCACACATCATGGCTCAGTGAGCAAACAAAATAATGCAACAAACATAGCCATGAATTCAATTCATATATTTGGTCTGGTTTTTAAGTTTGCAATATGCTATAGAAAGGCTTGGTGGCTCCCGCACCTTTATACACAAGTGTGTGAATCCGTCCAATCATGCACCCAACATGGAATAGAGATAGAGCTAAAGTGTCTGGATCAAACATCGCCAACACTTCCCCTGATGCCCTACCCATACCAACACGTAAGCCCCTATTGACGAGGGCTTGCAAACTGGGCTCACAACTAACCAATCCTAAATGTCATCCAGTGTATCCAAGGCATCACCCTAGCATCCCACAATACGTCCATAGAGATAGAGCTAAGGCCCCCGACAGAGTCGAAGACTACACGGTCTGAGACCACCTCCCCTGATGTCTTACGACGTAATAGTTCTGCTAAGGTAATGGCGATACGACGATGTTAGTGAACAAGACTTTAGTAGAGATATATCTAGAGTTTGATGATCAGGTCAAGACCACCATGCCACTCCTCCCCCTGATGCTCCACTAGCATTAAGCACACTAACCACACACACATAATCACATGCCTACTCCTAGCATCATCATCATCATCATATTATAAATAGACAGAAATAAATATGCATGAGCAATAATAGCAGGAATATTGGATGACATGTGAGATGCACATTACAAACATACAAGCATAGAATCAATCATGGCATTAGACTCAAATAAATAAACAGTTTGTTATTATCCAATTAGTTTAGGTCTTGTTCGCTCACCTGTTAGCAAAACTTGATCTCCTTCCAAGCCTTGTAATTCTCTTTGAATTGATTTAATAACCTAAAAGTTATATGAATTTAAGTTAGGGTTCATATGTAACATGTTACAGTAGTCGAAAATAGAAATAGAGCACTGATATGTATCTGATTGGTCCTATGGTTTCATACTGTGTCTATCTTACTACCTACGGTCGATACCCTACGGTCGCATATGGTGCGGCCGTAGCTGTGACCATATTGTTTCTGAATTCTTCCCGAATGCCTATGGTCGATCCTCTGGTCATGTTGGTCATGTTATGGTCGATCGTAGTTGTGACCTTAAGACTTCTGGTCACCAACTACATTCAATTCGAGTTCTTCTTGTGTCAACTCCTTGGCTTTTCTCTTGGGTTCATACTAAGGTTATCATATGGTCATCATTAGTAATTTCTCATCAACCAATATCATCAAACTCACCCCTCATGATTAGCCTTGGGATTTACTCGAGGAATCATATGGATCATACTAGTTTGACATCTCAAATTCCCTATAGAAGCCTTATTCCATAGAATTTACATCTTCAAGGATTAGGTTCATACATTTGCCTATGTAGAGAGCTAAAATCTTCTCAACAAAACCTTCTCCTTTGTCTTCTCTTCTTCTCCTTCCTTTCCTTCTCTTCCTCTAGGGTTTACTAATGTTCTAAAAGAGTAAAAAAAGGTTGAGGGACGTACTTTATATAGAGAATAATTCTCCATATAGAGTTCTCCAACATTAGGAAAGAAATCCCCCTTAAATTAGGAAAGTTTCCAACTCGGAGTCTGGTTTGGGGTCTCACGGTCAATGGCCTACGGTCGTAGAATATGTCTACCGTAGGGTCGAAAACATCGACCGTAGGGTCATTGATAAGTGACCATTGTTTCTTTCCATATGGTCGACCGTACCTACCCAAGTAAGCGACCCTACGTATACTTATGAGCATTTTAACTCGATTCATACCTGATTTTGTTATCCATCTTCACACGATCGGTCCACTTGGTCCAGCAATGGTGGGAAGGCTTGGCACAATACGGTTAGACCAAGTTAGTGGAGTGCAGGTCTTACACTATCCATAGAGATAGTCTTCACATTTGCACGTAGGTCCACTTGACTCTTCTTCAGACTCTTCATCTTTAGACATAGTAATAGAATCAAAAGCAACAACAGTATCTGCAGCATAATATAAAAATATGTACATACAAAAGGGTGAGAAAATCACACGCTCAGTGAAATCAACATACACAAGCACACGAATGCATGAATACTTTATTAGTGGTTGAGTATGTGAACAAGCATGCACTATATTGAGACAAACCAAGCACAGGAATGAACTCTCAAGTATAGGTGAGGTGAATGATCCCTACTTGGTCCACCGCATATGAACCATCACCCAAAGAATGAAGATAACCTACCAAGGCTACACCGAGGCACTTCCTAGCATTCCTTCAAGATAGGCTTCCTCATGGCATCCAATTCTAACCCTTAACATACTTCTTTGGGTACACGCCCAGTCTATTAGGAAGAGAACTTATAACAAATATCATCCCTATGTCTCGTCCCAGAAACACTAGAGGAAAGTCACAGATCCATTTTTGGTTCACTCCCTTCAGTGGTCGAAACTCTTGTATATAAGCCTATGTTAATACTTAAACCCCTATTGGTAAGGGTGTCACTCATGGGATGTTATACCCTAACCATGTACATTACTAATGCAGGTACCCATACCCTAGCTTAAAGACCGAGATGAACCATCCCATTTCAGCCATCCAGATCCACTAGGATACAAGCATATGCCAACCATTCATGTTATTACACAATCCAACATGTTACCAAATCAAGAATATAATGCTATGCAAGAATGCATAACAGTTATAACAAATATTAGATGGCATGTTATCAACCAAGATTCAGTCCACAAACACAACATACACAGGGAAAATAATAAAATAAATCAAACTAATCACCTCAACTGTGACAGTGAGCTCTAAACTACTCTGATGTAGACAAAGTGGTTCCCTTCATTTCCCACGTTGGTTTGCCTATTTGCAATTCGTACATGATTAATACTTTGAGTATATTGTTTATGATTCAGATAGGTCTATGTATCCTCTTTAGTCTTAGGGTAATGTCCTTAGGTCAATTGATTAGGTCTTATAACCAATGGTTGAAGAAACCATGAAAACAGAGTTACTGTTATGGTACAGTCGATGGGTGTTGTTGATCAGACTGTGCAGTCGATCAGACACCTTTCATCGACCTGGTGATGGTTTTCATCCTTAGTCTGTTTGATTTAGGTTGTAGAGGCTTATACCTCATTAGAGTCATCTTCACAGAAGGTTTACAATGTTGTGGGATCACATATCAGGGTTGAATTCCTTCCTATAGATTATACATATGTATGATAATCGATTGTCAATGTCAATTATGCAACCGTATGTTTCTATACTCATAGGGTATTCCAATTGAATTATCAATTTTATATGGCCCATAAGATTTATCTTGAGGTGCCAGGTGAGTACACTAAGCCAGAGGAGTCACCAATAGTCGAATGGAAGTGAAGCAGAGAGAGAACACCTTTCTATGATCGTGCAGTCGATCACCTTGGTGCAGTCGATCAGGCCTATTTGGTCAACCTGACCCATTTACTTGACAGTTACAGAGAGCTCAGACTTTACTTCTATCACACCCCAAATCAGTAAGGGCCAAATGTAAGAAGGGATCGTCCACTTGTGACTCCAGCTCACCCAAGATCCCACATAGCAGTATGCACCCAAACCACCATCTCAACCAGAAGTAATATTACCAAATCAGAAAAAAAAAAGAAAAAAAAAAGAAAGAAAGAAAGAGAAATTACAGTAGAAGACAATAATATATATCAATCATAAGTGTGATGAGATCTAAATGTTATAGTATAAATCAAACTATTAATTATGTTCTCACACCAACACATTCAAAATGTAATACTTCCAATAATAACCCACCATTGAAATATATACCAAAAATATAAGGGAAATGATAGATTGTAACTCCTCACCACAGACTGCCCATAAGCTAAGCAAGAATCAATCCTCCTATAGGAAACAACTAAAACCACAAAATAATATATGGTAAGCAAAACCACAGTTTAGTAAGGGAAACAGACATGCAGTCACACAAATGCATGCTTTATTATTATTTAAGTCTGGCTATGATCTGTTGAAGGTCATTGCTGGGACTCGCCACACTACCTCGGGCGTCATACCCTCAAACTTGGGGAAAGGCATAGGGCATCACTGCCACAGTCGGGGCACTGTGAGAACCTATACCCTACGCATGACACACACTAGACAGCCTCACTACCAAGTGTAAGCACACCCCCGACCATTGTGTGAGGACAAAGTGTATGTAAGACCCGCACTCCATGAACCCAATCTAAACCTTTCATTCATGTCGTAACAGGTCTTCCAATCATCACCGGGCCAGATGGGATGAGCGAAAGACAATCAGGTACGAAAACGGACCTCAAAGTATGAAATATTTCATATCGATCGATGGTACCGGTCGATGGTACCGGTCGACCGGTATGGCCTGTACAACAGACCACTTAGATCTGAAAACGGATCTCTATGGGTCCCACTTTCCTAATTTCTAATCGAAAGACTTTTCTAATGTTAGGAGGCTTCCTAAACTCAACCCTAGCCTATATAAGGACTTCTAAACCTCCTAAAATCCCTTTCATTGATCCTCACAAACCCTAGAGAGGAGAAAGAGATTAAAGAAGGAGAAGAAGCTAGGAAGGAGAGGGAAGAGCCGCCATTGCCGTTGGATGAAGAACACACTACCGCAAATCAACGGTAAGTGCTTAAACCTTCCTCTATGTTAAGCTTTCTAGAATGGTTAGTCATGATTGGATCAATACCATGCAAAGTGAGGTATTGATCTAAACCATATTTTTGTCGTTAAACCCTAATCTAGTCGGTAAACCCTAGATTCAAGTTCTAGGTTGAAAATCATCGAAACTAGGACATTAATGGAGTTGGAAACAAATCTAACTCAGTGCTCAGACCTAGAATGTGTAGGAGAAACCCTAGAATCAATAGGGGTGACCGACGGAAGGCAAAAACCGGATGTATGGTCTTCCAGAGACATACCAGTCGACCATACCTGTCGCACCCTACGCGACCAGTACCTGCGACTGGTATCTCCCAAAGGCTGGTCTGTGGGGACCGGTCAACCATACCGGTCGCACCTTTCCCACAGTGCCACGGCCGGTACCTGCGACCGCTACCCGTGACCGGTCTGCTCTGTGAGAAGTGTTTTGACCTTGTTGGTTTTTCAACCAACATAAACCCTAAGAAAAACTATTCTAACTCAACCCTAACATCATGTAGGACCTTGTGGTAGCAAGTTTGGATTCTGTGACGCGGAGTAAGCTATCAATCAAGCGTCAAGTAAGGGAATCGGACCTAAACCCTAATAATTTAATAACAGTAAAACGTTGTTAATAACTATGATTCTGTGGACTGATGTTTGTTATTATTATTGTTCATGCATACTCCCTATGCTAGGATGTGACTGTTAGGCATGTGATTATTTTTGTTGGTGTGTGAAATGGGAAGGACTGAGGGTCTGGGATCATTCCTCACACTAGCATCTTTTCTTATCATTCTGTCTTAGCATGCTTGGTGGGGGTAGGGTATCAGGGGGAGGAAGTGGTACTGTGATCTCCGGCCTAGCCACTAGACTCTAGCTTTATCTCTATGCCGTAGGGAGCTACGCTGGGATAGGGCCTACTGTGATGACATATAGGATTGATTAGTTGCGAGCCCAGTTTGCAAGCCCTCGCCAATAGGGACTTACGTATTGGTATGGGTAGGGTATCAGGGGAAGTGTTGGCGGTGTTTGATCCGAACGTTTTAGCTCTATCTCTATTCCATGGTGGGTGCATGTGGGACTACAGTGGTGTTTGATCCATTAGGCGGCTTCACACACTCATGTATAGAGTTGCGGTGGCCGCTAATCCTTTCTATAGCACATTGTAAACTTAAAACCAGACCATGATGTGAATGTTACTCATGCATATGTTTGTTGCATTGCCTGATTATCTTACTGAGCTAAGTTATGAGCTCACCCTTGTATATATACATGTTTTATATGTTGATGCAGGTTATACTGTGGAGGACTACATGGATGCTCCACCGTATGGAGGTGTTGCTGCTTTAGAAGTGCAAGCAGGAGAGGACTAGCATAACGCTTCATACGAGTGCCCTTTCTGCGTGTACCTCTAGGATGTTGATTTAATTTATTTTTTTTATTTTCAGTTGGAGATACAGTTGATGTAAGGATATTTAGTTACGCTTTGGTGTGGAGAATAATTGGATATTTTATTTAAATTATCATTAGAGAATTCAGTTCATTTAATTTAAGACTTTCGCTGTATTTTATTATATTCTGATTATGGTTATGTGCAATGGTTTGTATGAGTGGACATAGTCTCATTGAGATCCTAGTATGAACTGTTGATTCAGTGACGATTCACTCATACTTCTGGTTCAGTCGGAATTGAGGTGTGACAACTTGGTATCAGAGCTCTTAGGCTCTATCCAACAGACCATATTACACTTAACTAAGTCGATGAACTGAGATAGGAAGAATTTAAAAGCTTTAATAAAAACACACCTTAAGCACTTGTTTGATGCCTGAGACTAAATACGAAAGAGCATAATGTATTATACCAAAGGTGGAATTAACAAGCAGAATGATCATAAATTACCATAAGAAGAAATTGTTTAAACATAAAACATCTAAAGAGTGAAAAGTTAATGGTGCTACAGGGTACAGTCCACAAGTCAAACAGTTACCCTATTATATAAAAACCATGCTGAGGGAGAGAGAAAATAAGAGGTCTATCATGGGGATGGGGGCATAGGAGGAATAGGGTCAGTGATGTCATAGTCACACTCATAAGCCACCCTAAGCCAGTGTACCTGCTCCTGCGTGACTCTGAGGCTGCGAGCAAGGCGCCCTAGGTCACGGCTCATCTCATGTTGGGCATCCTGGATCTCCGTAAACATACCCATCATGGTATCGGGAGGAGGCTGGGATGGTCCCTCTACAGGTGTGGGCTGTGGTGCCAGTGCTCAAATGTCCTCCATCTGATCATCATCATCATCACCATCATCCCCTGCCTCTTTTGCATGAGCCACATTGGCTACTGCTGCTGCTGCCACTGCTGCTACCCTCCTAAGCGGGCGAGGATGAGCCTCTAACTCCTCATCACTGATCGACAGGTTGTCCATCCTCATCTGGAGAATGGCATCCCAGTCAATGTCAGAAGTCATGGTGTCCTCAACTACAATCTCACCCCTCATGTCCACCCGTAAGCACTGTAGAAGAATAGTGATAAGTCAGCCATATGGAAGGTTACTGGTCTGATCGGGCAGAGTAGCCTGACGCATGGTCCTGATAATGATGTAAGGGAGACAGACCCGCTCCCCAGCGCAGACACAATAAGTCAAGTACTAAGTAAACTGAGACAACTCACTGTAATAGCCGCTCTAAGGAACAATATTGTACTGGATGATGCGGCAATATACCCGAGGAACAGGTCTCAAGCTAGCAACTTTCATGGGCGCTCCTGGGTTAAGAATTTGCTCCGAAATCTCCTATCGCAGATCATTAGTGAGAAAGCCCTTCATTTTAGGGGCGCAGTAGACCAAGTCACCATCATTTGGAATCCCCAGAAGATCGGCAAGCTAATGAGTGTCGAAAGATATAGGGACACCCTTGACGAAACTGGTAAGGCGGAGTTCCCTGCCTCGACTGAAGTCATTGACATTTCCCTATATCTCCAAGTTGGTGTAGAAATGTTTGACTAGGTTGGGGCGGGTGGTCACAGTGTATGTAATGACGGGCAACCTCCCAAGTCTACCAAAAGCTACTTTAACGTCAAACCATTGCAGCTGCTCCAGGTTCACCCGTCGCCCCGACTCAATATTCTTCTCTTCAACCAGGGAAAACGGGCTTGCGCCGCCACAGAACGAAACCACCGCTCATTGAACTACGAAACCAGTGGATGCGGAAGTTTCATGCTAGGACCGAATGCATGTTTACTAGCACCACGGCATTGAGACATTTTAAACTACAAAACAAAAACAAATAATGAGAAATTGGTTAGAATTTCTGAAATTTCGGCAGCATAACGACAGCAATGGAAACAAAAGCCTCGAACTCATCCAAAATCTGGGGAAGAGGACTTATGTAACCATCTAAGACCATATGGAAACCAAGCATCCATCAAACAAACAAGAAATTTAGAAATTACAAGAAAAAAAATCGATTTTTACCAAAACCTTGGTAAAAAACATAAGAATTTAACTTTAGAAAAACTATACAGTGGAACCTCAAATAGATTGAGGGCTTTTGCTCATAGAGGTCCCTAAACTCTTTTTAAGCTGAAGAAAAAGAGTTCTTACGGTTAGAATCTTCTAAACCAAGAAAAAACCTAGTTTTTGGCCATAAAACTATGAAGAAATGATGTAAAAAAGAAGAATGGAAGGAAGAAACTTACTTGGAGACGATGTTCAAGGTCTTGATCAGAAGAAAATTGCTTCTAAGATCACCGGTCGGACTGTAGCAACTCACCAAGCCAGAGAGGAATCGCCACCGGAGAGAAAGGAAAGAAGAAAAGTGAGAAAAATCTTACTTTTTGTGATTTTAAGGGCAATTTGGGCATACCGGTCGACGATTTTGCCCATACCGGTCGACCGGTACCCCTTGGTACCTGTGACCGGTACCTCTCGGTCAAGAGAGTGGTGCTGACTGGTCAATCATACAGGTCGCACCACACTCTACAGTGTTGCGACCAGTAAGTCGCGACCGGACAAAAAAAAAAGATGAATGAAAATGATGAGGAATTTTTTTTTAAAATTTGGGATTAAAGCTTCCCTTACGATTTTCACCTTGCACTTGTTAAAGACTAACACTATTATGACTATTCGATTGTACCTCATGTGTTATGTCCTCTTCTCAGATCCAAGCAGGAAAAACTAATCTGAGATGGTAGGTGGGAACGATCGTAGAGGCTCACGAAAGCGTCACCACTCCAGGGTGCGCCAAGACGAGGACAATGTGGAAACATGAACTATTGATGAGCAAAATCTGAACCCAGAAGGTGGAGAAGGCTAGAGTCCCAGAGCACCAACAAATTTGCCAGGACCTCCTCATACTAACTCTGAGACTATTGTGATGAATCTGGTTTATCAGATGGAAGCTCAACAGAAAGCATTCCTGAACAAGATGTTGAAGATGTTCAGGCCACCAAGATATATCCCTACAGAAGGTACGCCTGAGTCTGGGAGAAATGACACCACACTACCAATGGATGGTAGTAATGGGCCGATGGGCCAAGGACAGAATCTACAACCACCACACCAATTTCCAACGTCGTCTGCCTATCAAGGGATCTATCCGTACCCACCACCATGGTATGGAACAAATGTACAGGGGAAAAATGACTTAAGCCGAGTGGTGGATAGGTTTTTGAAATTAAAATCCCCTACTTTCACAGGGAAACCAGGAAAACCACTGTGGCCTGTACAGTGTGTTGCTGAATTAGAGAAGAACTTCCGTCTAATGACTTGCACGGAGGATGAGAAGGTGCTATTTTCTACGCACATTCTCAAGGAAGATGCAAATGCCTGGTAGAATTCTACCAGGACATATTTGGAGACAAAGCACTATGCAGATAGTCGACGTTGAGATCTGGAGTTTGCAGTGGGTGATAAAGTGTTCTTGAAGATATCACCTGTGCGAGGTTTGAAACAGTTTGGTAAGAAGGGGAAGCTATGCCCCAGGTATATGGGACCATACAAGATTTTGACCAGACGTAAAAATGTGGCATATCAACTGGCTCTACCACCCTCCATGTCAAGCGTTAATGATGTGTTTCATGTTTCTTTATTGAAGAAGTATGTCAGGGATCCATCGCACATCTTGACAGCAGACCCACCAAACTTGATAGAGGATGAAGTAGTACCCGTGATGCTCACAAGCCGAAAGGTATAACATCTTTGAAGCAAGGATATCCATTATGTGAAAGTGCTTTGGAAAAGCCAAGATGTAGAAGAAATCACTTAGGAGGAAAAGAACGCGATGCTAAAGGAATACCCTAACCTTTTTGACGACCAAGGTACATTCAAATTTCGAGGCCAAAATTTATTTTAAGGGTGGGGGAGTTGTGAAACCTACATGAAAATTTCGGGGACGAAATTTCTTTTAAGGGTGGGGGAGATGTAAGACCCGCACTCCATGAACCCAATCTAAACCTTTCATTCATGTCGTAACAGGTCTTCCAATCATCACCGGGCCAGACGGGACGAGCGGATGACAATCATGTACGAAAACGGACCTCAAAGTATGAAATATTTCATACCGGTCGATGATACCGGTCGACCGGTATGGCCTGTGCAGCAGAACACTTAGATCCAAAATTGGATCTCCGCGGGTCCCACTTTTCTAATTTCGAAACGAAAGACTTTCCTAATGTTAGGAGGCTTCCTAAACTCAACCCTAGCCTATATAAGGACTTCTAAACCGCCTAAAATCCCTTTCATTGATCCTCACAAACCCTAAAGAGGAGAAAGAGACTGAAGAAGGAGAAGAAGCTAGGAAGGAGAGGGAAGAGCCGCCATTGCCGTTGAACGAAGAACACATTACCGCGAATCAACAGTAAGTGCTTAAACCTTCCTCTATGTTAAGCATTTTTGAATGGTTAGTCATGATTGGATCAATACCATGCAAAACGAGGTATTGATCTAAATCATATTTTCGCCGCCAAACCCTAATCTAGTCGGTAAACCCTAGATTCAAGTTCTAGGATGAAAATCATCGAAACTAGGACATTAATGGAGTTGGAAAAAACTCTAACTCAGTGCTCAGACCTAGAATGTGTAGGAGAAACCCTAGAATCATAGGGGGTGACCGACGGAAGGTGAGAACCAGATGTATGGTCTTCCAGAGACATACCGGTCGACCATACCGGTCGCACCCTACGCGATCAGTACCTGGAACTGGTATCTCCCAGAGGCTGGTCTGTGGGGACCGGTCGACCATACTGGTCGCACCTTTCCCCAAAGTACCATGGCCGATACCTGTGAACCGCTATACTCGACCGGTCTGCTCTGTGAGAAGTGTTTTGACCTTGTTGATTTTCCAACCAATGTAAACCCTAAGAAAAACTATTCTAACTCAACCCTAACATCGTGTAGGACCTTGTGATAGCAAGTTTGGATTCTATGACATAGAGGAAGCTATCAATCAAGCGTCAGGTAAGGGAATCGGACCTAAACCCTAATAATTTAATAACAGTAAAACGTTATTAATAACTATGATTCTGTGGACTGATGTTTGTGCATACTCGCATGTCATCCTTTACTTTCAGTTAATATTATTGTTCATGCATATTCCCTATGCTAGGATGTGACTGTTAGGCATGTGATTGTTTTTGTTGGTGTGTGGAATGGGAAGGGCCAAGGGTCTGGGATCATTCCTCACATTAGCACCTTTTCGTATTGTTCTGCCTTAGCATGCTTGGTGCTGGTAGGGTATCAAGGGGAGGAAGTGGTACTGTGGTCTCCAGCCTGGCCACTAGACTCTAGCTATATCTCTATGCCATAGGGAGCTGCGCTGGGATGAGGCCTACTGTGATGACATATAAGATTGGTTAGTTGCAAGCCCAGTTTGCAAGCCCTCGCCAATAGGGGCTTACGTGTTGGTATGGGTAGGGTATCAGGGGAAGTGTTGATGGTGTTTGATCCAGACGCTTTAGTTGTAAGACCCGTACCGAGCTAACCGGTCTTACCACCTTGTACCAGGTCTACCTATCATGGTTGAGCCACATGGACCAAGTGCGTGAAGGAAATCACAAGACTAGGTATGCAATTGACCCAAAAATAGTAAAATGGAGGGTAGGGTCGCATGCCTAAATAGGTAGGGTCGACCCCACCTCAACAGGATCCAACCCATGGTTTTCAGGTCCTAGGGTCGGATGACTTGAGACCCTAGGGTCGATGGATTCTGCGACCCTAGCATCGACCCTAGACAAACTGACAGAAACCGGATATTAGGAAACTTTCCTAATTCAAAGGGGACCTTTCCTAAACTCGTTGGGATAGATTTTGGGATGTTTTCATCTAAAAATAGGACGTCCCTTTGTTTCTTTCACTCCTTTTGAAACCCTAATTGATAGTGAGAGAAAGAGAAGAGAAGGAGGAGAAGAAGAAGAGAAGGAGAATTTAAGAAGACAACTAAAAAGAAGGAATTCAGAGGAATCTCTGAATCTCAACAACCCTAAGGTATGGATACATTATCCATGAACTATGTAAGACCCTAAGAATAGTTTATGAAGAATTTAGGGTTGGGAGAAACCCAAATCATCTACCCATGGATGAGTTTTGAAGGAATCCATGAAGGTAATCATCATAGACGATGGAAAGTGTGTAAAAACATAGCTATGAGCCATAGAACATTCTTAGGATGGACCTACAAGACTATAGGATCGACCCCATGCTCTCGGGAAGTCCAGGGGGACTATGGTCGCACATAGGGTTGATGGCTAACTGACCCTATGACCGACCCTATACCCCGGGGGTCTCAGATAACTGCGACCCATCCTGCGACCCATCCTTCGACCCTAGCTTTACAGCAAGCTTAAAACTGTTGGAATTAATTCTAATTAAAATCTATCGACTTATTAGGTTTTCCTAGTGATATAAAGGTGATTCTTAAAGCTTGAAAGAGGATCTACACTCAAGCAAAGGTGAGGGAACAAGACCTAAACTAATTGGCTAATAATAAACTGTTTTCGTTTATTGAGTCCAATGCCATGTATGATTTTATGATTTTATGATTGTAATGTGCATTCAACATGTCATCTTCTATTCCTGCTATTAATTTTCATGCATATTTAATTCCATATGTTTATAACATGATGATGATGGTAATGTTAGGAATAGGCATGTGAATGTTTGTGTATGGTTAGTGTATTTGATGCGAGTAGGGCATCAGGGGGAGGACGTGAAATCGAGGTGTGTCCTGGTCACCAGACTCTAGCTCTATCTCTACTCAAGTCTTGTCCACTAACATCGTCGTATCGCCATTACCTTAGCAGAACTAATACATCATAGGGCATCAGGGGGGGCCGTGACATTGTGGTGTGTCCTGGTCACCAGATGCTAGCTTTATCTCTATGGATGTATTGAGGGATGCTGGGGTGAGGCCTTGGATACATTGTTTGACATTAAGATTGGATAGTTGCGAACCCAGTTTGCAAGCCCTCGCCAATAGGGGCTTACGTGTTGGTATGGGCAGCCAGTACAGCAATGCCATTTTCATTGGGTGTATACTTGTCCATGATGGGTGCATGTGAGACGGCAATGCCGGTATTCATTGGGCGGCTCCACACTCGTGTATAGAAGTGAGGTGGCCTCCGAACCTTTCTATAGCACATTGCAAACTTATATACCAGACCTCAGTTATGAATTGAATACATGCATATATTTGTTGCATTGTTTTGTTTGCTCACTGAGCCGTGATGTGTGTTCACCCCTTTTGAATTCAAATATTTTAGTTGATGATGCAGGTATGACTGTGGAAGATTATATGAGTGCTCCCGCATACGGACATGTTGCGGTGATGGACGCACAAGATATGGTGGAGGCGCATGACTCGTCATGCAAGTGCAATTCATGCGTTTTCGATTAGATTTTTATTTGGATTATTGAGGAAATGTAATTTGATATTTTATTTTATTTACTTATGTCTCAGTCATTACAAGATAATTGGATATTTTATTTATGATTATCACATTTAGATTCTCAGTTCATTTAATATTAAGACTTCCACTATTGAGTATTTACTCTGATTATGATTATGGGAGTGTATGGTTTAAACCAAACGGACACAATTCGAGATCCTGGTTGAACCGTTGGTTATTAGCGGTTCATCACACCATTCTGAACAGTGTGGAATTGGGGTGTGACAACTTGGTATCAGAGCCCTCAGGCCCTGTCTGTCGAATCAGTATGATTCCACAAAGTTTGTGAACTGTGTTAGGAAAAATTTAAAAGCTGTAATAAAAACACACTGTAAGCACTGTGTTCTTTGAGACAAAATTAAGAAAGAATAATGCACATATAAAGGGAGAAGCAAGTTTTATATGTATCCAACTAAAAGCAAGTTTATATATATATATCCAAAGCAGAGTACAGTCCATAACCCGGACAGTTATTTTGTAATACAAAAGAAAAGAAAAAAAATACATCATGAAGAGGTGATGGGGGAGGCGGTGCCTCGCGATCTCTGTCATAGTCCTCAGCATAGACTCTAGTCAGCCAGGCTACTTGAGTCTGGGTCATCTGGAGACTAGCTTTCAACGCAGTCATCCGCTGATCAGACGGACACTGAGCATCTAGAAGCTCTCCCACCCTCAAATCCATCGCACGCTGAGCCTCCCTGATCTCACAAAGTAATCCCATCATATCATCAGATGGTGGGCATGAAGGACCAGCCGTACGTGAAGGAGTCTGTGATGGACCAGATCCAGTAGAAGGTGATGGTGGAGGTATGGAGTCTACATCCATGTACATACGATCCTCATCCCTAGCATCACCCCCATGAACCCCTGCTCCAGCGGCTGCTGCTGCTGCCTCCGCTTCTGCCACCTCCACCCGAGTACGAGGACGCACCAGAGCGTTCTCCTCCTCATCACTGACCTGAGCATCCTGCATGCCCATCCTACAGATAGCCTCCCAATCCAGAACCGATGAGAAGGTTTTATCCTGAATCCTCTCATCCACTAAATCAATACCTAAGCGGATAAGCAGGGTGGTGATCTAATGTCCATAGGGCAGGTTGCCTATCTGACCAGGCAGCGTAGCATAGATCATCGTCCTCATAATAATATAAGGGAGGCAGACAGGCTGTCTAGTGTAGATATAGTAATGTAAATACTGGGTCAACTAGGAGATCCTCTCGTAGTGTCCACTTTGGGGTATCAGATCATGCTGGATGATCATACAGTAAACCCGAGGCTCTGGACATAGGTTGATCGCCTTCATCTCCCAGCGATCCTCTCTGATAAGTTGACGGTCTATTTCAGCCCGCATCTCCAAGGAAAAGAACTGGGGCTCTCTGGGAGCACAGTATACCAAGGAGCCGTCATGTGATATGCCCAAGAGGTCCGCTAACTGCTGGCAGTCAAAGGAAATCTCTACTCCTTTGACGTAGCTCGTGATCTTGAGCTCCCTACCCCTCTCAGTGTCATTGTGATCTCCTACCACCTGGAGATTACAATAGAACTGTCTCACCAGATCAGGACGGGTACAGGCATCATAGGTAATCACGGGAAGCCAGCCCATGTCACCAAATGCTGTCTCCACGTCGAACAAGGCTAGACTAGCCAAGTCCACACGACGACCTCCCTCTACCTTCTTAAGAGCGTAGCGAGCATACTGAGCCTCGGCCTCGTTAGAGCGGAAACAAACTGGGTCGTGAACCCTAGGTACTTTGGTACGAGCCATATTATCTGCCAAAACAAAGAAAAACAGATAATAGCTCAGAAATGGTGAAAAACCCAAAATTTTTGGCATGATAACGGCATAAAATGGTCAAAGGCCTCACTTTTCACCCATACACATGGGTAGGAGGACTTACATAGATTTTAAGCTATCCTGCAAGACTCATACAGTTGGAAATTTAATCTAAGAAGATTGAATTTGAAGAAATTTCAAGAAATTTAAAAATCTCAAAAATTAGGTCAAAATTAGAAATTTTCAAGTTTCTCGATAACCAACCGATGAAACTTAAATATTTTTGAGGGCTTTCGTCCATTGGGTCACTGACAGCAAAATCCCCCAATAAAAATCGAATTTTTACGATTGGAGGAATTTTAATTTGAAGAAAATGATATAAATGGGCGAAACCCTAGTTAGGAAACCTTAAAAATATGGAACAGTAGAGCACACACCTTAAGAGAAGGAGAGAGAGTCTCAAATGTATGATAGAATCACCAAACGGGTCGGGGTTGTCACTGTAGCAACTCAGGGGAATGAGCTGAGTCGAAAAGGAGGAGAAAGAATGAGAAATGAATCCAAATCTGGATTAAGAACCTGATTCTGGGTCCTAGGGTCGCATAATTCGACCAAAACATGCAACCCTACCTCCGACCCCCTCATCGACCCTAGCCTCTCGGTGATCTGACAGAGAACTAGGGGCTGACCCGAGGGTCGAACATATACCGACCCTACCGTCGACCCTAGGCTCTCAGTAAGTTGACAGTGATTCTGAAGGTCGCATACCCTAGGGTCGCATAAGGACCGACCCTACCATTGACCCTACGCTAGAAAATACAGTAATTTTGACAGAATGATCTGAAAAATTTGAAAATGATATAGATTAGTTGGATTTTTGACTGGAGAATAATTATATTGATTGCCTCACATGTGCTATGATTACTTACAGGCACTACCATCACCAGAACGGAAAATGGCTGGGCGAAGAGTAACCAGGCAAAGCCGAAACTCTATTCCACCACCACCACCTGTGGGGGAAGACAACCATATATGTCCTGAAACACAGGAGAATGTGAACACGGCACCGTCCGTAGTTAATGGTCAGACAAATCCTACTAATCTGCCAGCTCCACCTACAGACCTGGCTACAACCGTGATGAACTTGGCACAACAACTGCAGCTGTCACACCCCAATTCTGGACTAACCAAAATGGTGTGATGAACCTTCAATAAATCAATGGTTCAACCAAGATCTCACAATAGGCTATCCCACATATGATAAACCAAAACACATTCCACATTAATCAGAGGTAATAAAGTAAATAGCGGAAGTCTTACAGATAATAAACTGAGGTATAATCATGATAAATAATTAATATTTCATTTATTTCCATGTAACCAAAACATAATTTAATACATATTACAATATCCAAATACGAAAAGTAAACACTAAACGTATCCACCATTGGAACGCTCGCTTAACGAACCATGTTCGTCCTCCACAATTTGCTCATCATAACCGCCATATGTTCATATGTTGGCGTGACGACAAAATCTTCAATCATAGTACCTGCAACATCAGAAACTAAAAAGAATTACGCGCGCGAGGTTCAACTCTCCAACTTGAGGTCAGTGAGAAAACAAAACAATGCAACAATACATATGCATGCATTCAATTCATATCTTTGGTCTGGTATATAAGTTTGCAATGTGCTATAGAAAGGATAGGTGGCCGCCGCACCTGTATACACGAGTGTGTGGAAACGCCCAATGAAAACGGCACTGTCGCCCCACATGCACCCACCATGGACAATATACACCCCATGAAAATGGCATGGCTGTACCAGTTGCCCATACCAACACGTAAGCCCCTGTTGGCGAGGGCTTGCAAACTGGGCTCGCAACTAACCAACCCTAATGTCAAACAATGTATCCAAGGCCTCACCCTAGCGTCCCTCAATACATCCATAGAGATAGAGCTAGGGTCTGGTGACCAGGCTGAACCATAATGCCACGTCCCCCCCTGATGCCCTACGACATATTAGTTCTGCTAAGGTAATGGCGATACGACGATGTTAGTGGGCAAGACTTGAGTAGAGATAGAGCTAGAGTCTGGTGACCAGGCTGAACCACAATGCCACGTCCTCCCCCTGATGCTCCACTCGCATCAAGCACACTAACACTTGCTTAGTGGACATGACTTGAATAGACCATGGCACAATATACCCCGATGAGAACGGCATCGAAGTACCGGTTGATACCATCCCTACCCGCACCATGTACACTAGCCAAACACAAACATTTACATGCCTATTCCTACCATCATCAACATCATCATGATATAATCAACAAATTTAAGTGTGCATGAACAGTAATAATAGAAATATTGGATGACATGTTGAATGCACATAACAATCATACACGCATAAAATCATTCATGGCATCGGACTCAAGAAATAAAATAATTTATTATTAATCAATTAGTTTAGGTCTTGTTCCCTCACCTTAGCTTGCTAATAGATACTCTTCCAAGCTTTAGAATCACCTTTATAATGTTATTATATTGCTAGAAGACCTAACAAAGCCGATAAAATTTAATTAGAATTTATTCAAAATTTAAAAACCATTCTGTAAACTGAGGGTCGGAGGTGGGGTCGGAGTCATGATGGACCCTGGGTGCGACCCTCCCCCTAATCTGAACTTCCCAAACACTGAGGGTCGATGCTAGGGTCGGATCTGCCATCGACCCTAGGTGCGACCCTCCATGGTTTGAGTCAAAAATATCATATTTCGTTCTCTCTTTCATGGTTGGGTCCTATGGCTTACTTCCACAATCCATTCTATACATATTTCATGGTTTAGAACTATACTTTATTCACCTACATGGTTTTAATGATCTCCTCCATGGTTTTCCATGAAAACCTAACCATGGATAGATGATTTGGATTTCTTCTAAGTCATATCCTCTTCATAAACCATTCTAAAGTCTTAAATAAATCATGGGGAATGTATCGATACCTTAGTTTTGCTGAGATTCAGAGTTCCTCTGAATTTCCTCTTCTTCCTTAGCCTTTTCTTCAAGTTTTCCTTCTCTTCTTCTCTTCCTTCTCTTCTCTTCCTCTCAATCCAATTAGGGTTGTAAAAGGAGTGAAAGAGGCTTAGGGACGTCCTATTTATAGGGAAAAACCTCCCAAAATAAGTCCCATTGAGTTTAGGAAAGGTTCCAATTGAAATTAGGAAGGTTTCTCAATTTTCGGTTCGTGCTATTTTTCTGGAATACCGAGAGTCGATGGGAGGGTCGGACAACTCATAGACCCTGCAACCCATGGTTGAGGGTCGATGGTGAGGGTCGATGGGAGGGTCGAACCTGGCTGTTAAAACCAACGACCCTACCCTCATTTTGACTATTTTTGGGTAAATTTTCATATTGGGTCTTGGTTTTTCTTCACACATTTGGTCCACTTGGCTCGACCATGATATGTAGATGGGTCCCGACACAAAATATAAGGTTAGGCCGTATTCATGGCATGCAGGTCTTACAACTCCACCACCCTTAAAAGAAATTTCGTCCTCGAAATTTGAAAGTACGGATCTTACAACTCCCCCATCCTTAAAATAAATTTTGTCCTCAAAATTTGAATTTACTTTGGAGTCAATAGGTGGGAATTCTATTTCCACATTGCATCTTCTTCTTTCCATGCCATCTTCTCCACGTCTTGTCTTCGTCAGATTATCTTCATATAATAATTATCCCAGTTTTAGAAATATTGTACCTTTCCACTAGTGAACTAGGCTGGTACCACTTCAATAGTTAAACATTCTATCTAATCCAGTGATTTCGTGGTCAATACCTTTGATATGGATCTCCAATGTACTTCTTCCATAGAGACACACGAAATACATCATGCACACTAGACATGGATAGCGGTAACGCTAATTGATATACAACTTTTCTATATCTCCCAAAGTTTATAAAATCCGACACATATATAGAATACAACTTTCCCTTCTCATTGAATTGTTTTAAACCATGCATAAGTGATATCTCCAAAAACACTTTGTCGCTTATGGAGAACTCAAGGTCTTGGTGTCTCTTTTGACAACTTGAGCTATCCTGTCCCTTTTCTTTGATCTTGTCTGCCACTCGACAGGTTTCTGCAATTAACTCAGGTATTACAATTTTTTTTATTCCCCGACTTTATTCCAAAATAGAGGGGTTTGACATTTCTACCATATCATGCTTCATAGGTAACATTTACATGGTAGCTTAATAAAAACTTCAATTTACGGTGACTTCTCAACTCAAGCTCCTTGAAATCAATTTTACAAGCTCGGGGCATATCTCTTAGGATTTGTATAGTCTGCTCCGACTGTCCGTCGGTTTGAGGTCAAATATGATACTAAACTTCAACTTTGTCCCCATTGTCTTCTGTAGATCCTCCCAAAATTTTGAAATAAGGCATAAGCCTTTGCCCGACACTAAGCTCTCATGCATACCATTCAATCTGGCAATATTATCTATATATATCTTAGTTAGCCGCTCCGAAGCATACCGAGGTCGTATAGCGATGGAATGAGCTATCTTCGTAAGACGATCAACAATCACCCATACTGCGTCAACCGATCTAGGAGTCAGTGGCAAATCAATGACATAGTTCATTGTAATGCAGTTCCACTTTTAGACTGGCTCCGATAGTTATTATAGTAAGCCATGTTGGTCTTTGTCTTTCAGCCTTTACTTGCTGATAATCCAGACACTGGAACATGCACTACACCACCTTTGTTATCATTCCTCTTTACCAATACAATCTCTTCAGCTCATGATACATATTGGTACTCCAGGATGTCCTGAATATTGAGTACAATGGGCTCTTATCATTATCCTCTTCTTGACATCCGAATCTTTATCTTCAGGTATTCAAAATCTACCACTGTATCTGAGTACCGTCTCCGCATCCAAAATAAGTCAGGTTTGGTTTTCCTTTCTCCAAATCTCCTTGTATTGTTCTTATATACAGATCTAACAAAATTGCTACTTTTACTTCATCCATTAATTCAGAGATGATCTTTAATGTACTGAACGCAAGTGAGGAATTATTGCTCCATAAGTTCATCCATAAGTTCTCGCTTAATTGGATCATCCCTAGCTTCTATTATATGTTACTTTTTTTCCAAATCTGAATCTGTTGCTACAGAACATAAGGCAACATTTATACTTGGTCCTTCTTCAGACCTCATAATCCCTTTTTGCGTAAAGCCTTAGCTACTACATTAGCCTTGCTCGTGTGACACTGAATATCACAGTCCTAATCCTTGGGCAATTTTAGCTATTTTATCCTCATGTTTAACTCTTTCTGGTGAAGAGATAAATAAACTCTTGTATTCCCATTAAATCTAACATTCTTCTCCATATAGATAATGTCTCCAAGTTTTGATTGCATAATTCATCATCGATAATTCCAAGTCATGAGTAGGGTAACTCTTCTCATGCTCTTTCAGTTTTCTTAAAGCATATGAAATTGCTTATTTACCTTACATCAACCCGCTTCCTAGATCCAATCCGAAAGCTCCGATGGATAGGGTAAAAGGTTTCCCTGGTGCCGAAACGATCAAGATGGGAGCTGATATCAACCCTGCTTTTAGAGTTTGGAAACATTCTTCACACTTTTCAGTCCAATTAAACTCATCTCCTTTCCTGGTTAGCTTGGTAAGAGGTAATGCGATCTTAGAGTGGTCCTCCAAAAATCGTCTGTAATAACCAGCTAAACCCAAGAAACTTCTGATCTTCGCAAAATTCTTTAGGTGTTTCTCACCATATGTTTACTTCTATCTTAATAGGGGCCACTTTATTCCTTTTTATGACGCTACGTGATCTAATAAGATCACTTTGTTTAATCGGGTCTCATATTCCTTGGAATTGGCATAAAGCTTTTCCCTTCTCAGCTGTTGTGAAGCTATTCTAAAATCCGTTGTATGAGTTGCTTCATTCTTGGAATAAATCAAAATATCATCTATGAAAACTATGACCAACGTGTCCAACATATCATGAAACACCCAGTTCATCAGCTCCATAAAAGATGTAAGGGCATTGGTTAATCCAAACGTCATAATTGAGAACTCATAATTGGCCAATCCCGGTTTTAAAAAAACTATCTTCGGAATATCGCTGTCTAAATTATTCAGCTAATGTTATCTTGACTGAAGAAAATACCTTTGCTCCTTGCAACTGTTTAAACAAGTCATCGATCTAAGGTAGTAGATATCGATTCTTGACTGTGAGCTTGTTTAGTTCCCGATAGTCTATACGCAAACAACACTACCATCCTTCTTCTTCATGAATTGCATTGGCACTTCCCATGATGCAATACTTAGCCAATTAAAACCCTTGTCTAATAACTATTGTAGTTGCGTCTCAATCCCTTTAACTCCATAGAAGCTACTCTACAGGTGCCTTTGACACGAGTATCGTCCTTGGTAACAAGTCGATGACGAACTCGGTCGCACGATCAGGTGATAACCCGGTAAGTCTCCTGGAAACACATCAGGGAATTTATGCATCACATCAATATCTGTCATCTGTGGTGCTTCTTTGGTAACGTATACCATAGATACCATATATCCAACTCATTTCTCTTCAAAGCATCTCTTCGCCTTTAACATAGAGCGGATTAACTTTCACTTCCTAGGAAACATACTCCCAATGATACTAAATCATATGCCGTTTTTATTCTTGAATGATAACCTCTTCTATGCACATAATCACTTGTAGAGTGTTGTGACAACCAATCTATTTCCAAGATGACGTCAAAGTCTACCATCTCAAGTCGACTCAGGTTGCATCCAAATTCTGTTCATCCATAAGATTTGGACATTGTTCGTAACACTCATCCCGTACAACATCTAGTCCAAAGGGCTTGAACTAGCAAAATCTGGTATAAGGTCTTAAAAGCTTGTCTAGTTCCTTCATCTCTTATGATTTTCAAAGACTATTGCTAACAATCTCATATCTTGAAAAGTTCATTAGCTTATATTTTCTTTATCACTTCTGTTCCATCCTGATCTCTTGTCTTTCATATACCTCGAAAAATATCTTGTGATTGTTACCTCATATCCCAAGTCTATCTATAAGCATTAGGGTATATGCTTATAAATTTATTAATTCATCTAAACTCTTTTGGTCTTTTCTTTCTGTTTGAGTGTATATATATGGTCCCACCTTTTATATGTACATTATCGCCTTGTTTAGGTTCTGTCTCAACCAACACAGGTGCTTATTGTGTGTTTGTATTAAAGCTTTTAATTTATCCTAACTCAGTTCATGGACTCTAGTGGAAGTACTCAGGTTTAATGGGTAAGGCCTACGAGAGCTCTGATACCAAGTTGTCACACCCCAATTCTGGACTAACCAAAATGGTGTGATGAACCGTCAATAAATCAATGATTCAACCAAGATCTCACAATAAGCTATCCCATATATGATAAACCAAAACACATTCCACATTAATCAGAGGTAATAAAGTAAATAGCAGAAGTCTTACAGATAATGAACTGAGGTCTAATCATGATAAATAATTAATATTTCATTTATTTCCATGTAACCAAAACATAATTTAATACATATTACAATATCCAAATACGAAAACTAAACACTAAACGTATCCACCATTGGAACGCTCGCTTAACGAACCATGTTCGTCCTCCACAATTTGCTCATCATAACCACCATATGTTCATATGTTGGCGTGACGACAAAATCTTCAATCATATTACCTGCAACATCAGAAACTAAAAAGAATTATGCGCACGAGGGTCAGCTCTCCAACTTGAGCTCAGTGAGAAAACAAAACAATGCAACAATACATATGCATGCATTTAATTTATATCTTTGGTCTGGTATATAAGTTTGCAATGTGCTATAGAAAGGATAGGTGGCCGCCGCCGCACCTCTATACACGAGTGTGTGGAAACGCCCAATGAGAATGGTACTGTCGCCCCACATGCACCCACCATAGACAATATAGACCCCATGAAAACGGCATGGCAGTACCGGTTGCCCATACCAACACGTAAGCCCCTGTTGGTGAGGGCTTGCAAACTGGGCTCGCAACTAACCAACCCTAATGTCAAATAAGGTATCCAAGGCCTCACCCCAGCATCCCTCAATACATCCATAGAGATAGAGCTAGGGTCTGGTGACCAGGCAGAACCACAATGCCACGTCCCCCCTTGATGCCCTACCACATATTAGTTCCGCTAAGGTAATGGCGATACGACGATGTTAGTGGACAAGACTTGAGTAGAGATAGAGCTAGAGTCTGGTGACCAGGCTGAACCACAATGCCACGTCCTCCCCTTGATACTCCACTCGCATCAAGCACACTAACACTTGCTTAGTGGACATGACTTGAATAGACCATGGCACAATATACCCCGATGAGAACGACATCGAAGTACCGGTTGATACCATCCCTACCCGCACCATGTACACCAGCCAAACACAAACATTCACATGCCTATTCCTACCATCATCAACATCATCATGTTATAATCAACAAATTTAAATATGCATGAACAGTAATAATAAAAATATTGGATGACATGTTGACATGTTGAATGCACATAACAATCATACACGCATAAAATCATTCATGGCATCGGACTCAAGAAATAAAAATAATTTATTATTAACCAATTAGTTTAGGTCTTGTTCCCTCACCTTATCTTGTTAATAGATCCTCTTCCAAGCTTTAGAATCACCTTTATAATGTTATTATATTGCTAGAAGACCTAACAAAGTCGATCAAATTTAATTAGAATTTATTCAAAATTTAAAAATCATTCTGTTAACTGGGGGTCGGAGGTAGGGTCGGAGTCATGATCGACCCTGGGTGCGACCCTCCCCCTAATCTAAACTTCTCGAACACTGAGGGTCGATGCTAGGGTCGGATCTGCCATCGACCCTAGGTGCGACCCTCCATGGTTTGAGTAAAAAATATCATATTTCGTTCTCTCTTTCATGGTTGGGTCCTATGGCTTACTTCCATAATCCATTCTATACATGTTCCATGGTTTAGAACTATACTTTATTCACCTACATGGTTTTAATGATCTCCTCCATGGTTTTCCATGAAAACCTAACCATGGATGGATGATTTGGGTTTCTTCTAAGTCATATCCTCTTCATAAACCATTCTAAAGTATTAAATAAATCATGGGGAATGTATCCATACCTTAGTTTTGCTGAGATTTAGAGTTCCTCTGAATTTTCTCTTCTTCCTTAGCCTTTTCTTTAAGTTTTCCTTCTCTTCTCTTTCTCTCAATCCAATTAGGGTTGTAAAAGGAGTGAAAGAGGCTTAGGGACATCCTATTTATAGGGAAAAACCTCCCAAAATAAGTCCCATTGAGTTTAGGAAAGGTTCCAATTGAAATTAAGATGGTTTCTCAATTTTCGGTTCGTGCTGTTTTTCCCGAATACCGAGGGTCGATGGGAGGGTCGGACAACTCATAGACCCTGTGACCCATGGTTGAGGGTCGATGGTGAGGGTCGATGGGAGGGTCGGACCTGCCTGTTAAAACCTGTGACCCTACCCTCATTTTGACTGTTTTTGGGTAAATTTTCATATTGGGTCTTGGTTTTTCTTCACACATTTGGTCCACTTGGCTCGACCATGATATGTAGACGGGTCCCGACACAAAATATAAGGTTAGGCCGGGTTCGTGGCGTGCGGGTTTTACAGTAGCAAATACAACAGGTACAAGCTACTATGCAAGCTGCCATAGGCATGGTTTTTCCAGCTGCACAGATGACACCGATGCCAGCAGGATAGGCAAGCACAGTACCATGGGAAAGTAACACGGTACCCCATGCACCTCAAACTCCCATCATGCAGGCTCAAGTTCAGAACCCTAAAGTAGCTCAAGGTGGTTATCAGTACCAACCACCTATATATGGGGCTTATGTTCCTCATCAACTAGACCATTCCAGACTAGTTGAACATTTTCTGAAGATGAAGCCCAAAGAGTATAATGGTAAGCCAGCTGATCCGTTGTGGCCAGCACACTGGATTGATGAGATGTAGAAAAATTTTATGATGATGACGGTGAATGAAGAGGAGAAATTATTGTGCACAACATTCATGCTGAAAGGTGATGCACACCCCTGGTGGAAGTCCGCACGGAATTACCTGTTAACAAAGCTAACCCAACTGACCTAGGGTATATACAAAGAGGCATTCTTTGAGAAGTACTTTCCTAACAGTTTTAGAGATTCTATGGAGAGAGAGTTCTTGAGTTTGTATCAGGGGAAAATGACTGTGGATGCATATCAACAGCGTTATAAGGAGCTGTTCTTCTTTGCACCCTCCAGCATGCAAGAGGAAAACACAAAGACCCAAAGGTTTGTCACGGGACTCAGGGGAAGCATCCGTGAACATGTTCTGGGACTTAAGAAAAGAGTCTACAATGAAGCTATACAAATTTCTCATGTGATAGTCGAGCTAGAAAGAGAGTTATTTTTCTCAAAATAGGGGTATTAAAAGGTCGAATGGAAATTTTTACAACGGAGGGAACACCAAAGCATTCAAACCCTTCCGTACCCAAGGCTTCAATGCTACAGCCAAGACCACTTCAGCAACCCCACCGCAACCAAAGTCAAATGGCAAAGGAATGAGATGTTTTAACTACAATCAAGTAGGGCATATCTCAAGAGAGTGTACTAAGCCCAGAAAACAACTACAACAAGGGAGAGTTTATGCTGTTACCTCTGAGGATGCTGTCGCATCGCCTGATGTGGTCACCGGTATGACACGAATCTTTTTCATTTTGTGTTACATTGTGTGAGCATGTAGACTAAATTAAAATAAATCACAGGTATCGTACCTATTAATGGCATTCCCGCCAGAGTACTCTTTGATTCTGGAGCTACTCATTCTTTTATATCTGTGTCATTTGGAAAGAAGTTAAATCTACCCCTCAAATCTTTAGACTACAACTGCTTACGATCGCCAATGGGATTAGAAGTGGAGTTAGAAAAAGGTTATGGACCATGTTCAGTTCTTATTGACGATAAAACATTGGATGCAACTTTAATTCAATTTGAGATGGCAGACTTTGACGTCATCTTGGGAATGGACTGGTTAGCTCGGCATTCTGCAAACCTATTATGTGCCGAAAAGAAGCTGACATTTAAGAAAAATGAAGGAGTAGAGTTTAGTTTTGCGGGAACCAAACTTCTCCGTAAATGAAAACTCATCCTCTCTACATTAAAGGCTAGGAAATGCCTTGAGAAAGGAGGAGTTGGGTATCTAGTCTCAGTGGTCGACCTCACCAAGGAAGCACAATGAATGGAGGATATTGATGTCGTGCGTGACTTTCCAGATGTATTTCCTAAAGAACTACCAGTACTACCACCCGACAGAGCTACAGAGTTTGTTATAGATTTGATACCCGGAGCCGCACCAGTATTTAAAGCACCTTATTGGATGGCTCCTACTGAACTAAAGGAATTAAAAGTATAATTACAAGAACTACTGGACAAGGGTTACATCAGACCTAGCATATCACCATGGGGAGTGCCAGTATTATTCGTAAAGAAGAAGGACGATAGTGTTCGACTGTGTATAGACTACCGGGAATTAAATAGCTGACAATCAAGAATCGGTACCCATTGCCTCGGATCGATGATCTGTTCGATCAGTTACAAGGTGCCAAAATGTTATCCAAGATCGATCTGCGGTCAGGATACCATCAGTTGAAGATTAAAGATGGTGATATTACCAAGACAGCATTCAGGACCAGATATGGACATCTTTACGCCAAATTTAAAAAGTGTGAGTTTTGGCTAACTGAAGTCGCCTTCCTAGGCCGTGTTGTATCTGCTGAAGGAATTAAAGTGGATCCTAGTAAGATTGAAGCCATTGTGAAGTGGGAAGCACCGAAGAGCGTTGCAAAAATTAGAAATTTGCTAGGTCTAGTTGGGTATTATCGATGATTTTTGGAAGACTATTCCCGAATTTCCGTACCTCTCACCAGTTTGACTAAGAAGGGCAAAAAGTTTGTTTGGACTGATAAATGTGAGCAGAGTTTTCAAACATTGAAGACTAGATTGATATCAGCTCCGGTCTTGACTATTCCTATACCAGGATAACCATTTATTTTGTATACTGATGCGTCAGGATTGGGTTTAGGATGTGTACTTATGCAAGGAGAACAAGTAATTGCATATGCCTCAAGACAACTGAAGACACATGAGAAGAACTATCCCACCCATGACTTGGAATTAACGACTGTAGTACATGCCTGGCCAGAATTTTAGCCAAAATCCCAAAAAGTGTCAAGATATGGAGACATTATTTGTATGGAGAGAAATTTCAGATTAAATTAGATCATAAGAGTCTTACTTATCTATTTAATCAGAAGGAGTTGAACATGCGACAAAGAAGATGGCTGGAATTATTAAAGGATTATGATTGTGATATCCAGTATCACCCAGGAAAGGCTAAGGTAGTGGCCGATGCGCTAAGCAGGAAAGCAATGATGAAATCTCAAGGAGAAGTTAACACGACTGCAGCTAAATGTACTACAGGAAGAGTAATCAATGATGGTAAGGAGCAGTTCGTGATAGATGCACCGGGTGAACCAACCAACCAAGGGTTTATTCATCGGTTTTCAAATATGTTTGCAACATTGAAGATTGTACCTGATATAATTGATGAAGTGAAAGCCGCCATTAAATCAGACCCTTACCCGAGAACGGTACAAGAGGACATCGAAAAATATAGGACTATTCTTGAGTTCACCTTAGATGATGAAAGGGTACTGAAGTACAAAGGAAGAATATGTGTACCTGAAATAAAAAAATCTGGACATTAGACACCGACTAATGAAAGAAGCCCACACCACCGTCTATTCGATACATCCTGGAAGTACAAAAATATATCATGATCTAAAGAAATTATATTGGTGGAGAGGAATGAAACCAGATGTAGCCAAGTTCGTGTCTTAATGCCTAAATCGTCAGAGGGTGAAGGCTGAACGACAAAGACCTGCAGGACTGTTACAACTGTTACCGGAACCAGCATGGAAATGAGACTGCATTACTATGGACTTCGTCTGTAAGACCCGTGTCAATCTAACCCGGTCTTACCACCTTGAACCAGGTTTACCCATCATGGTCGAGTCAAATGGACCAAGGGCGTGAAGGAGATCGAGATCCCAGGTATCAAATCGACCCAAAAACACTTAAAATAGGGGAAGGGTCGCATACCCAGCTAAGCAGGGTCGGACCTCCCAAAACAGAAAGTCAGACCCTCGGTTTTGGAGGGAGGGTCGGACAGCTTAAGACCCTAGGGTCGACGGGATCATCGACCCTCCCATCGACCCTCGGATTATGACGAATATGGAAAGTAGGAAATTTCTATATTTTTCGATTGGGATTCCTTCCTAATCTCAAAGGGACTTATTTAGGATGTTCCTACTCTATTTAAAGGACGTTCCTAAGCCACTTTTACTCCTTTCACAACCCTAATCGAATTGAGAGAAAGAGAGGAGAAGGAAAAGAGGAAGAAGAGAGGCAAGCAAGAGAACTTAGCAAAAAGGAGAAGAATTTCAGAGAAAAAGTTATCTTCTCAGGTATGGATACTAATTCCATGAGTTTCTATAGACCTTAGGTTAGTTAATGTTGAGAGAGTGATCTCGGAGAAACCCAAAACCATCAAGCTATGGTTAGGTTTTCATGGAAACCATAGAAGAATGCGTGAAGGCTATCTAGGTGGGTTATACATGGTTTCAGACCATGGAATGAATGTAGAATGGAAGCAAGCCATAAGATCCCAAACACGAGGAATGGATTAAAAGAGGGAATTGGACCAAAGTGCACCAAGGGTCGCACCCAGGGTCGATAGACCTTCCGACCCTAGGTATTCCTGACCATCGACCCTCAGCATTCGGGAAGTCCAGAAAGAGGGAAGGGTCGATAGACCCATCGACCCTAGCATCGACCCTACCTCCGACCCTCAGTTGACAGAATAGTTTTTAAATCTGGAATTAATTCTAATTAAATTCTATCGACTTTGTTAGGTCTTCTAGCAATATAATAACATTGTAAAGGTGATTTTAAAGCTTGGAAATGTATCTTATAGCAAGCTAAGGTGAGGAACCTTAACTCCAAACTAAATTGGTTAATAATAAATTGTTTTTCTATTTCTTGAGTTCTATGCTATGCTTGATTCTATGTGAATATGTTTGTAATGTGCATACAACATGCCATCCAATATTTCTATTACTTGTTTATGCATATTTACTTTATTGTTTATAACATGATGATGATGATGATGATGATGATAGGAATAGGCATGTGCTTGTATGTGTGTGGTTGATGTGCTTGATGCGAGCGAGTATCAGGGGAGGTGTGATGAGAATGTCAATAAACGTTAACCTTTGGAGGGTCTCAGCACTTTAGCTCTATCTCTAACTGAAGTCTTATGCATTAGCATCGTCGTATCGCCATTACTTTAGCAGAACTATTATGTCGTAGAGTATCAGGGGAGGTGGTCTCGGTACTTGTAGTTTCTGACTCTACCGGGGGGCCTTAGCTCTATCTCTATGGACATTCTAAGGGATGTTGGGGTGAGGCCTTGGATACACTGTTTGGCATTAGGATTGGTTAGTTGCGAGCCCAGTTTGTAGCCCTCGCCAACAGGGGCTTACGTGTAGGTATGACATTATATAGCAATAAACATAACCTTTGCTATATAATGTTCATGATTGGGTGCTTGTGAGTTGACGATAAACGTGATCTTCGGGTAACGTCACACACTCGTGTATAGAGGCGGAGTCAATAAACGCAACCTTTGGCTACCTAAACCTTTCTATTGCATACTGCAAACTTTAAACTGGACCAAAGATATAAATTGACTTTTTGCATGCATATGTATTGTTGCATTGTTTTGGCTACTCACTGAGCCGTGATGTGTGCTCACCCCTCGACGTCGAATATTTTTAGTTGATGATACAGGTTATACCGTTGAAGACTACATGAGCGCGTCTGCGTACGGAAACATGGCAGCAATGGAAGCGGGAGCTGAAGATGATACACACGACTCCTCTTGCGAGTGCAACTCGTGTGTATTTGATTAGATATTTTATAGGTTTCTTTTATTGAATTTAATAAAGACTTGTATTTGGTATTTAAATATTTATGTCTCAGTTGGAAACAGAATAATTTCCTATTAAATTATTGATATCATCTTAGTTCTCAGTTCATTTATTTATAAGATTTCCGCTATTGTGTATTTACTCTGATTATGAATACGGATGTGTGTAAGTTTGGATAACGCGGGGATAGCCTATTTGAGATCCTGGTTGAACCGTTGGTTATTTAGCGGGTCATCACATCATTCTGAATAGACCAGAATTGGGGTGTGACAACTTGGTATCAGGGCATCTCAGGCCTTGCCCGCCGAACTAACATACATTCGAGACAATTGTGAACTGAGTTAGGATAAAAGTAAAATAGTAATATTAACACATTGTAAGCACTAGTGATGTTTGAGATAAAATTTAAAAGAGAATAATGCATCTATTAAAAGGGGAAACAAGTTTATATAACAATGAAAGCGAAACAAAACATATATACATAATGAAAGCAGAGTACTGTCCACAACCCGGACAGTTACTCTGAAGTACAAGAAAATGAAGGTACAATCAAAAAGTTGGAGGCGTAGGAGGAGGCGGTGCCTCACGGTCTCTGTCGTAGTCCTCAGCATAGACTCTAGTCAACCAGGCTATCTGAGTCTGGGTCGTCTGTAGACTAGCTGTGAAACCGGCTATCCTCTGATCAGTCGCACGCTGCACCTCTAGGAGCTCTCCCATCCGCGCGTCTGATGTGTGCTGAGCAGCCAACAGCTCATCCACCCTCATACGCTGGGCGTCAAGCAACAACTCCATCCTCAGATCAGATCTGCGCTGAGCATCCCTGATCTCCTGCAACATCTCCATCATGGCTAAAGGTGGAAGTGAAGGATCATCCAAATGAGAAAGACCAGCCTCAGGTGCAGGAGCCGCCGCAGAAGAAGTACCAACTCCAGCCACATGTGTAGGTGAAGGCGGTGGTATCGAGTCGACGTCCATATACATACAATCGTCATCGTCGACCGGATCCACACGAGCTCTAGCAGCAGCAGTAGCAGCCTCAGCATCAGCCATCTCAACCCGAGTGTGAGGGCGCACCATCGCGTTCCTCTCCTCATCACTAACCTCAGGATCTCGTAGCCCCATCTTGCAGATTGCCACCCAATATAGAGGCGGCGAGAAGGTCTTCTCCTGGATCTTCTCATCTACTAGATCCACCCCCAGACGGGTCAGCAGCACTGTAATCATGCGTCCATAGGGTAGATTACCCCTATGATCGGACAATGTAGCACTAATCATCGTCCGCATGATGATGTAAGGAAGGCAGACCGGCTGGCGAGTGCAGATGCTATGAATCAGAAACTGTGTCAGCTGAGAGACCCTCTCATAGTGCCCACTCTGCGGGATCAGATTATGCTGGATAATTTTACAGAAGACCCATGGAGCTGGACGCAGATAACAAGCTCTCATCTGCCAACGATCAGGATGGAGCAACTGGTTGTCAATCTCTGCCTCATCTTCATCTCAACAAACTGTGGCTCTCCCGACGCACAGTACACCATGGGGCCATCATAGGGAATGCCCAATAGATCGACCAGATGCCGATAATCAAAGGAAATGTGCACCCCCCTGACGTAACTGGTGATGCGTAACTCCTGACCATGCTCAACGTCATTGTAATTCCCCACCACCTGGAGATTACGATAGAACTGGCGCACCAAATCTGGACAGGTGCACGCGTCGTATGTGATGGCAGGGAGCCAACCCATATCACCAAATGCTCCCTCTACATTGAACAAGGCTAACTCAGCCAAGTTCACCATGCGACCCCCTTCCACTTTCTTACGGGCATAGTCAGCATACTGTGCCTCAGCTTCATTCGAACGGATGCGAAGTGGATCACACACTCTGGGTACCTTGGTACGAGCCATGGTATCTGCAAAATAAGAAAGAGAAAGGAAACAAGGAGTTAATAGGATAAACATCCAAAAATTTGATGTAATAACGACGTAAGTTGACCATAAAGCCCCATTTCTTACCATTCAAGTGGGCATAAGGACTTACGAAGGTTTAAACATATTCTACAACCCACATGCAGTAGGAAATTTTAACTAACGATGTCCAATTCGAAGAAATTCAAGAAAAATAAAAAATGTCGATAAATTAGGGCAAAAAGAGAAAATTCAAGTTTCTCGATAACCAACCTATGAAACTCAAAAATTTTTGAGGGCTTTCGTTCCTCGAGACACCAATAACAAAAGCCCCCAATAAAAATCGAATTTTTACGGTTGGAAAAAGTTTAATTTGGAAAATACAAGTTAAATGTGCAAAAACCTAGAAAGGAAAACCTAAACACAGGTAAAGATGAGTGGACATACCTGTAGTAATGACATGGACGTCGAAATCCGGAGTCAAACTGACCAAAAATGGTAGAGTAGCACAATAGCAACTCAGAGAGGAGAGACGAGTCGAAACGGAGGGGGAATAGTGAGAAATGACCCAGAATCGGATCTTAAAAATCTGATTTTTGGTCCGAGGGTCGGACAATTCGACTGGATCCATCGACCCTCGAATCGACCCTCCCATCGACCCTCGGCTCTCAGGAATCTGACAGAAAACTAAGTGTCGGAACTGAGGGTCGGATACCCATCGACCCTCGCATCGACCCTCAGCTCTCGGGAAGAACAGGTCATTCCCAGGGTCGGATACCAAGGGTCGGACATACCAGTGACCCTCACCATCGACCCTGCATAGAAAAGACAGCATTTTTTTTATAAAATGAGCTAGAATAGGTATTGATTATTGGTTAGCGTGCCTACATGAAATATGAATGACTTCTAACCTACTTGAGGATTTTCAGGCACCACCAATCACCGAAAAGAAATATGTCTGGACGTAGAGTGACTCGACAGACACGAAACACAGTCCCACCACCACCACCAGTAGAGGAAACTAGTTAAGAGAATAACTATGCACCGGGAAATCCAGAACCGGCAAACCCTACAAATTTGCCACCTCCACCACCAGAGCTAGCAACACTGGTGATGAATCTGGCACAGCAATTGCAGCAGATGCAACACGCACAGGCTCAGATGCAGGTTGCTATGGGAATTATGTTTCAAGCCACTCAGGCCGCACCCATGCACACTGGACAAGCCAGTGCAGCCCCGGTGGGTAACCACCCAGCTCATCAGACACCTCAACAACCGGCAGCACAGATTCCAATGCAGGTACCAGAAGCAGCTCAAGGAAATTACCACAATCCACCCGATATGTTCGGGGTAAACCCCCAGAATCAGCTGGATCACTCCCGGCTAGTGGAGAGATTTTTGAAGTTGAAACCCAGAGAATTCAACGGCAAGCCGTCTGATCGATTGTGGCCAGCACACTGGATAGACGTGATGGAGAGAAACTTCCTTATGATGACTATTACAGAGGAAGAGAAGGTACTATGTGCCACCTTCATGCTCAAGGGCGACGCACACCATTGGTGGAAATCCACGAAGACATATTTACTGACCAAGCACGCCCTACTGACATGGGCTATATACAAAGAAGCATTCTTCGAGGAATATTTTCCACGAAGCTTCAAAGATTCGATGGAGAAGGAGTTCCTGAGTCTTTACCAGGGACAGATGTTAGTGGATGCGTACCAACAGCGTTATGAAGATCTGTTTTTCTTCGCACCACTGAGTATGCAAGAAGAAGAAACCAAAACCCGTAGGTTCGTCACGGGACTGAGAGGAAGCATCATAGAACATGTTCTGGGCTTAGAGAAGACAATATATAATGAAGCTGTCCAGATTGCTCGAGTGATTGAATCGAGCCAGAATGAGAGCTATTTTACTCAGAACAAAGGCATCAAGAGACCAGCCGGAAACTCCTACAGCGGAGGCAATAACAGGACGTATAAGCCTTTCCGTCCTCAGAACTCTACTACTGCACCCAAGACCACTTCAGCAGTGCAACCTCAGTCAAAGCCAAACTCTGAAGTCTTGTAGTGTTTTAATTGCAACCAACCCAGACATATGGCAAGGGAGTGCCCTAAGCCCAAGAAGAAATTCCATCAGGGACGGGTATATGCTGTTACGTCCAAAGATGCGGCTGCATCACCCGATGTGGTCACATGTATGACTGAAACTTTTAAAGTTGTGATTACATTGAATGAGCATGTAGACTAAGTAAAGATAAATCACAGGTATTGTACCTATAAATGGAGTACCCGCCAGAGTACTCTACGATTCCGGAGCTACTCATTCCTTTATATCTATGTCATTTGGAAAGAGGACAAAATTACCCATCAAAATATTAGACTACAAATTACTTGTACGGTCACCAATGGGGTTAGAAGTGGAACTAGAAAAGGGTTATGGACCATGTCCAGTTCTCATTGGAGAGCAGACCTTAGATGCAACCTTGATACAACTTGAGATGGCAGACTTTGATGTCATCTTGGGAATAGACTGGTTATCTCGGCATTCTGCAAATTTATTATGCGCCGAAAAGAAGCTAACATTCAAATACAAGGAAGGGATAGAATTCAGTTTCTCGGGAACCAAACTTCCCCGGAGACGCAACCTCATACTCTCAGCAGTAAAGGCTAAGAAGTGCCTTGACAAGGGAGCAGTCGGGTATCTAGTATCAGTGGTCGACCTAACCAAGGAAGCACCACGAATAGAAGACATTGATGTCGTGCGGGATTACCCTGACGTATTTCTAGAGGAACTACCCGGATTACCACCCGACCGGGCCACGGAGTTTGTAATAGACCTGATACCAGGAGCCGCACCCGTATCAAAAGCACCTTATAGAATGGCTCCTACGGAACTGAAGGAACTGAAGGTGCAACTACAAGAATTGCTAGACAAGGGTTATATTCGACCTAGTATATCTCCATGGGGTGCACCGCTGTTGTTCGTAAAGAAGAAGGATGGTAGCGTTCGATTATGTATCGAATATCGAGAGCTGAAAAAACTGACAATCAAGAATCGATATCCACTACCTCGGATCGATGACTTGTTCGATCAGTTACAAGGAGCAAAAGTATTTTCAAAGATCGATCTTCGATCAGGCTATCATCAACTGAGGATTAAAGAAGGTGATATTCCAAAGACAGCATTCAGGACCAGATATGGACATTATGAATTTTTGATTATGTCTTTCGGATTAACTAATGCACCGGCAATGTTCATGGAACTTATGAACCGAGTTTGCAACGATATGCTGGATACGTCGGTTATAGTAATTATTGATGGAATATTGGTATACTCCAAGGACAAGGAAACCCATATCAAGAACCTAAACGCCGCCCTACAACGTTTAAGGAAAGATAAGCTATATGCCAAATTTTCAAAGTGTGAGTTTTGGCTAAGTGAAGTTGCATTCCTAGGCCATGTAGTATCCGCTGAAGGAATCAAAGTGGATCCCAGCAAGATCGAGGCTATTGTGAAGTGTGAAGCACCAAAGAGCGTTTCAGAAATCAGAAGTTTTCTGGGCCTAGCTGGCTATTATCGGAGATTCATAGAGGACTATTCTCGGATTGTCATACCTATCACCAGTTTGACCAAGAAGGGTGAAAAGTTTGTGTGGACGGATAAATGTGAGAAGAGTTTCCAAACACTGAGGACCAGATTGATATCCACCCCGATTTTGACCATCCCCGTTCCAGGACAGACGTTTACCTTATCCACCGATGCGTCGGGACTGGGATTAGGAAGTGTGCTTATGCAAGGAGAGAAAGTGATTGCTTATGCTTCAAGACAGTTAAAGGTACATGAAAAAAATTATCCCACTCATGATTTGGAGTTAGCGGCAGTAGTACATGCTGTCAAGATATGGAGACATTACCTATACGGAGAGAAATTTCAGATTAAGTCGGACCATAAAAGTCTTACTTATCTATTTAATCAGAAGGAGTTGAATATGAGACAAGGAAGATGGCTGGAATTATTGAAAGACTATGATTGTGATATCCAGTATCATTCGGGAAAGGTGAACGTGGTAGCAGATGCATTGAGCAGGAAAGCAATGATCAAATCTCAAGGAGAAGTCAGCACGACTGCAGCAATGTGTACTACCGGAATGGTATTCAATTACGGCAACGAGCAGTATGTGATAGATACAACGGATGAATAAGCTAACCAAGGGTTTATTCATCGGTTTTCAAATATGTTCGCGGCATTGAAGATTATATCGGATATAGTGGATGAAGCGAAGACAGCTATCAAAGCAGATCCTTATCTGAGAACAGTACAAGAAGATATTGAGAAAGGTAGGACTAACCCTGTGTTCACCTTAGATGACGAAAAGGTACTAAAATACAGAGGAAGAATATGTGTACCTGAAACAGAAAGTATGGACATTAGACCCCGACTGATGAAAGAAGCCCATACCACCATCTACTCGATACATCCTGGAAGTACAAAAATGTATCATGATCTAAAGAAATTATATTGGTGGAGGGGGATGAAAGCAGATGTAGCTAAATTTGTGTCTCAATGCCTAAATTGTCAGAGAGTAAAGGCTGAACGAAAAAGACCCGCAGGATTGTTACAGCCATTACCGGAACCAGCATGGAAATGGGACTGCATCACTATGGACTTCGTCACGGGACTACCATTGACTCTTCGAGTAATTGAGGCAGTTTGGGTGATTGTGGATCGTCTGACCAAAACAACTCGTTTCATACCTATACAACCTCAGTATACGCTGGAAAGGTTAGCGAAGCTGTATGTGGATAATATTGGTCGATTACATGGTGTTCCAGAAAGTATTATGCCTGATAGAGATCCATGATTTACTTCAAATTTTTGGGAAGGATTGCAAAAGGCTATGGGTACAACGTTGAAGTTCAGTACTGCATTCCACCCACAGACAGATGGACAGTCAGAACGTACAATTCAGATTCTAAAAGATATGCTACGAGCATGTGTGATTGATTTCAAAGGATCATGGGATGAAAGATTACCATTGATCGAGTTCGCTTATAATAACAGCTATCAGGCTACTATACAGATGTCACCTTATGAAGCACTGTATGGCAGAAAGTGTCGAACTCCCTTGTTTTGGAATGAAGTTGGAGAACGTAGTATTGTTGAACCGGAATTTGTTGAAGAGACTTGTCGAGTGGTCGACATCATGAAGGAAAGATTGAAAACAACTCAGAACCGTTAGAAGCAATATGCAGATACTCGACGCAGAGATCTGGAGTTCGCCATAGGTGATAAAGTATTTTTGAAGGTATCGCCTATGCGAGGATTGAAGAGGTTCGAACAGAAAGGGAAATTAAGTCCAAGATATGTCGGGCCGTATGAAATTCTAACTAAGCGTGGAAAAGTAGCTTATCAGTTAGCACTACCACCATCTATGTCAAGCGTGCATGACGTATTTCACATTTCCTTATTGAAGAAGTATGTCAAGGATCCAACGCATGTTTTGACAGTGGGTTTGCCAGAATGGACTGATGATTTGACGTTTAAAGTAACACCAACAAAAATCACTAGTCGAAAGGTTCAACGTCTACGCAATAGAGATATCTACTATGTTAAGGTCACATGGAAAAGTAGAGACATGGAAGAGATTACATGGGAAGAAGAGAATGCTATGCGAAAGCAATACCCTTACTTATTTGATTCAGAAGGTACGTACAATTTCGAGGATGAAATTTTTATAAGTTGGGGGGAGTTGTATGACCCGTGTCAATCTAACCCGGTCTTACCACCTTGAACCAGGTTTACCCATCATGGTCGAGTCAAATGGACCAAGGGCGTGAAGGAGATCGAGATCCCAGGTATCAAATCGACCCAAAAACACTTAAAATAGAGGAAGGGTCGCATACCCAGCTAAGCAGGGTCAGACCTCCCAAAACAGAAAGTCAGACCCTCGATTTTGGAGGGAGGGTCAGACAGCTTAAGACCCTAGGGTCGACGGGATCATCGACCCTCCCATCGACCCTCGGAAAATGACGAATATGGAAATTAAGAAATTTCTATATTTTTCGATTGGGATTCCTTGCTAATCTCAAAGGGACTTATTTAGGATGTTCCTACTCTATTTAAAGGACGTTCCTAAGCCACTTTCACTCCTTTCACAACCCTAATCGAATTGAGAGAAAGAGAGGAGAAGGAAAAGAGGAAGAAGAGAGGCAAGCAAGAGAACTTAGCAAAAAGGAGATGAATTTCAGAGAAAAAGTTATCTTCTCAGGTATGGATACTAATTCCATTAGTTTCTACAGACCTTAGGTTAGTTAATGTTGAGAGAGTGATCTCGGAGAAACCCAAAACCATCAAGCTATGGTTAGGTTTTCATGGAAACCATAGAAGAATGCGTGAAAGCTATCTAGGTGGGTTATACATGGTTTCAGACCATGGAATGAATGTAGAATGGAATGTAGGAGCAAGCCATAGGATCCCAAACATGAGGAATGGATTAAAAGAGGGAATTGGACCAAAGTGCACCAAGGGTCGCACCCAGGGCCGATAGACCATACGACCCTAGGTATTCCTGACCATCGACCCTCAGCATTCGGGAAGTCTAGAAAGAGGGAAGGGTCGATAGACCCATCGACCCTACCTCCGACCCTCAATTGACATAATAGTTTTTAAATCTGGAATTAATTCTAATTAAATTCTATCAACTTTCTTAGGTCTTCTAGCAATATAATAACATTGTAAATGTGATTTTAAAGCTTGGAAAAGTATCTTATAGCAAGCTAAGGTGAGGAACCTTAACTCCAAACTAAATTGGTTAATAATAAACTATTTTTCTATTTCTTGAGTCCTATGCTATGCTTGATTCTATGCGAATATGTTTGTAATGTGCATACAACATGCCATCCAATATTTCTATTACATGTTCATGCATATTTACTTTATTGTTTATAACATGATGATGATGATGATGATGATGATAGGAATAGGCATGTGCTTGTATGTGTGTGGTTGATGTGCTTGATGCGAGCGAGTATCAGGGGAGGTGTGATGAGAACGTCAATAAACGTTAACCTTTGGCGGGTCTCAGCACTTTAGCTCTATCTCTAACTCAAGTCTTGTGCATTAGCATCGTCGTATTGCCATTACTTTAGTAGAACTATTATGTCGTAGAGTATCAGGGGAGATGGTCTCGGTCCTTGTAGTCTCTGACTCTACCGGGGGGTCTTAGCTCTATCTCTATGGACATTCTGAGGGATGTTGGGGTGAGGCCTTGGATACACTGTTTGGCATTAGGATTGGTTAGTTGCGAGCCCAGTTTGCAGGCCTCACCAACAGGGCTTACGTGTTGGTATGACACTATATAGCAATAAACGTAACCTTTGTTATATAATGTTCATGATTGGGTGCATGTGCGTTGACGATAAACGTGATCTTCGGGTAACGTCACACACTCGTGTATAGAGGCGGAGTCAATAAACGCGACCTTTGGCTACATAAACCTTTCTATTGCATACTGCAAACTTTAAACCGGACCAAAGATATAAATTGACTTTTTGCATGCATATGTATTGTTGCATTTTTTTGGCTACTCACTGAGCCGTGATGTGTGCTCACCCCTCGACGTCGAATATTTTTAGTTGATGATGCAGGTTATACCGTTGAAGACTACATGAACGCGTTTGCGTACGGATACATGGCAGCAATGGAAGTAGGACCTGAAGATGATACACACGACTCCTCTTGCGAGTGCAATTCGTGTGCATTTGATTAGATATTTTGTAGGTATCTTTTATTGAATTTAATAAAGACTTGTATTTGGAATTTAAATATTTATGTCTCAGTTGCAAACAAAATAATTTGCTATTAAATTATTGACATCATCTTAGTTCTCAGTTCATTTATTTATAAGATTTCCGCTATTGTGTATTTACTCTGATTATGATTACGGATGTGTGTAAGTTTGGATAACGCGGGGATAGCCTATTTGAGATCCTGGTTGAACTGTTGGTAATTTCGCGGTTCATCACATCATTCTGAATAGACAAGAATTGGGGTGTGACAACTTGGTATCAGAGCATCTCAGGCCTTGCCCGCCGAACTAACATACATTCGAGACAATTGTGAACTGAGTTAGGATTAAAGTAAAATAATAATATTAACACATTGTAAGCACCAGTGATGTATGAGACAAAATTTAAAAGAGAATAATGCATCTATTAAAAGGAGAAACAAGTTTACATAACAATGAGAGCGAAACAAAACATATATACATAATGAAAGCAGAGTACAGTCCACAACCCGGACAGTTACTCTGAAGTACAAGAAAATGAAGGTACAATCAAGAAGCAGGAGGCATAGGAGGAGGCGGTGCCTCATGGTCTCTGTCGTAGTCCTCAGCATAGACTTTAGTCAACCAGGCTATCTGAGTCTGGGTCGTCTTTAGACTAGCTATGAGACCGGCTATCCTCTGATCAGTCACACGCTGCACCTCTAGGAGCTCTCCCATCCGCGCGTTTGATGCGTGCTGAGCAGCCAACAGCTCATCCACCCTTATACGCTGGGCGTCTAGCAACTCCTCCATCCTCAGATCAGATCTACGTTGAGCCTCCCTGATCTCCTGCAACATCTCCATCATGGCTGAAGGTGGAAGTGAAGGATCAGCCAAATGAGAAGGACCAGCCTCAGGTGCAGGAGCCGCCGCAGAAGAAGTACCAACTCCAGCCGCATGTGTAGGTGAAGGAGGTGGTATCGACTCGACGTCCATATACATACGATCGTCATCGTCGACCGGATCCATACGAGCTCTAGCAGCAGCAGCAGCAGCCTCAGCATCAGCCATCTCAACCCGAGTGTGAGGGCGCACCATCGCGTTCCTCTCCTCATCACTAACCTCAGGATCTCGCAGCCCCATCTTACAGATTGCCACCCAATATAGAGGCGACGAGAAGGTCTTCTCCTGGATCTTCTCATCTACTAGATCCACCCCCAGATGGGTCAGCAGCACTGTAATCATGCGTCCATAGGGTAGATTACCCCTATGACCGGACAATGTAGCACTAATCATTGTCCGCATGATGATGTAAGGAAGGCAGACCGACTGACGAGTGCAGATGCTATAAATCAGAAACTGTGTCATCTGAGAGACCCTCTCATAGTGCCCACTCTGCGGGATCAGATTATGCTGGATAATTTTACAGAAGACCCGTGGAGCTGGACGCAGATAACAAGCTCTCATCTGCCAACGATCAGGATGGAGCAACTGGTTGTCAATCTCTGCCCTCATCTTCATCTCAACAAACTGTGGCTCTCCCGACGCACAGTACACCATGGGGCCATCATAGGGAATGCCCAACAGATCGACCAGCTGCCGATAATCAAAGGAAATGTGCACCCCCTTGATGTAACTGGTGATGCACAACTCCTGACCATGCTCAACGTCATTGTAATTCCCCACCACCTGGAGATTACAATAGAACTGGCGCACCAAATCTGGACAGGTGCACGTGTCGTATGTGATGGCAGGGAGCCAACCCATATCACCAAATGCTCCCTCTATATTGAACAAGGCTAACTCAGCCAAGTTCACCATGCGACCCCCTTCCACTTTCTTATGGGCATAGTCAGCATACTGTGCCTCAGCTTCATTCGAACGGAAGCGAAGTGGATCACGCACTCTGGGTACCTTGGTACGAGCCATGGTATCTGCAAAATAAGAAAGAGAAAGGAAACAAGGAGTTAATAGGATAAAAATCCAAAAATTTGATGTAATAACGACGTAAGTTGACCATAAAGCCCCATTTCTTACCATTCAAGTGGGCATAAGGACTTACGAAGGTTTAAACATATTCTACAACCCACATGCAGTAGGAAATTTTAACTAACGATGTCCAATTCGAAGAAATTCAAGAAAAATAAAAAATGTCGATAAATTAGGGCAAAAAGAGAAAATTTCAAGTTTCTCGATAACCAACCGATGAAACTCAAAAATTTTTGAGGGCTTTCGTTCCTCGAGACACCAATAACAAAAGCCCCCAATAAAAATCAAATTTTTACGGTTGGAAAGTGTTTAATTTGGAAAATACAAGTTAAATGTGCACAAACCTAGAAAGGAAAACCTAAAAACAGGTAAAGATAAGTAGACATACCTGTAATGATGACGTGGACGTCGAAACCCGGAGTCAAACTGACCAAAAATGGTAGAGTAGCACTGTAGCAACTCAGAGAGGAGAGACGAGTCGAAACAGAGGGGGAATAGTGAGAAATGACCCATAATCGGATCTTAAAAATCTGATTTTTGGTCCGAGGGTCGGACAATTCGACTGGATCCATCGACCCTCGAATCGACCCTCCCATTGACCCTCGGCTTTCGAGAATCTGACAGAAAACTAAGGGTCAGAACTGAGGGTCGGATACCCATCGACCCTCGCATCGACCCTCAGCTCTCGGGAAGAACAGGTCATTCCCAGGGTCAGATACCAAGGGTCGGACATACCAGCGACCCTCACCATCGACCCTGCATAGAAAAGATAACATTTTTTTTATTAAATGAGCTAGAATTGGAATTGATTATTGGTTAGCGTGCCTACATGAATTATGAATGACTTCTAACCTACTTGATGATTTTCAGGCACCACCAATCACCGAAAAGAAATATGTCTGGACGTAGAGTGACCCAAAAGACCCGAAACACAGTCCCACCACCACCACCAGTGGAGGAGACTAGACAAGAGAATAACTACGCACTGGGAAATCCAGAACCGGCAAACCCTACAAATTTGCCACCTCCACCACCAGAGCTAGCAACAGTGGTGATGAATCTGGCACAGCAATTGTAGCAGATGCAAAACGCACAGGCTTAGATGCAGGTTGCTATAGGAAATATGTTTCAAGCCACTCAGGCCGCACCCATGCACACTGGACAAGCCACTGCAGCCCCGGTGGGTAACCACCCAGCTCATCAGACACTTCAACAACCGGCTGCACAGATTCCAGTGCAGGTACCGGAAGCACCTCAAGGGAATTACCAAAATCCACCCTATATGTTCGGGGCAAACCCCTAAAATCAGCTGGATCACTCTCGGCTAGTAGAGAGATTTTTGAAGATGAAACCCAGAGAATTCAACGGCAAGCCGTCTGATCTATTGTGGCCAACACACTGGATAGACGAGATGGAGAGAAACTTCCTCATGATGACTATTACAGAGGAAGAGAAGGTACTATGTGCCACCTTCATGCTCAAGGGTGACGCGCACCATTGGTGGAAATCCACGAAGACATATTTACTGACCAAGCACTCCCTACTGACATGGGCTATATACAAAGAAGCATTCTTCGAGGAATATTTTCCACGAAGCTTCAGAGATTCGATGGAGAAGGAGTTCCTGAGTCTTTACTAGGGACAAATGTCAGTGGATGCGTACCAACAGCGTTTTGAAGAGCTATTTTTCTTCGCACCACTGAGTATGCAAGAAGAAGAAATGAAAACCCGTAGGTTCGTCATGGGACTGAGAGGAAGCATCAGAGAACATGTTATGGGCATAGAGAAGACAATATATAATGAAGCTGTCCAGATTGCTCGAGTGATTGAATCGAGCCAGAAGGAGAGCTATTTTACTCAGAACAAAGGCATCAAGAGACCAGCCGGAAACTCCTACAGCGGAGGCAATAACAGGACGTATAAGCCTTTCCCTCCTCAGAACTCTACTACTTCACCCAAGACCACTTCAGCAGTGCAACCTCAGTCAAAGCCAAACTCTGAACTCCTGAAGTGTTTTAATTGCAACCAACCCGGACATATGGCAAGGGAGTGCCCTAAGCCCAAGAAGCAATTCCATCAGGGACGGGTATATGCTGTTACGTCCGATGATGCGGCCGCATCACCCGATGTGGTCACAGGTTTGACTGAAACTTTTAAAGTTGTGATTACATTGAATGAGCATGTAGAGTAAGTAAAGATAAATCACAGGTATTGTACCTATAAATGGCGTACCCGCCAGAGTACTCTTCGATTCCGGAGCTACTCATTCCTTTATATCTGTGTCATTTGGAAAGAGGACAAAATTACCCATCAAAACATTAGACTACAAATTACTTGTATGGTCACCGATGGGGTTAGAAGTGGAACTAGAGAAGGGTTATGGACCATGTCCAGTTCTCATTGGAGAGCAAACCTTAGATGCAACCTTGATACAACTTGAGATGGCAGACTTTGATGTCATCTTGGGAATGGACTGGTTAGCTCGGCATTCTGCAAATTTATTTTGCGCCGAAAAGAAGCTAACATTCAAAGACAAGGAAGGGACAAAATTCAGTTTCTCGGGAACCAAACTTCCCCGGAGACCCAATCTCATACTCTCAGCAGTAAAGGCTAAGAAGTGCCTTGACAAGGGAGCAGTCGGGTATCTAGTATCAGTGGTCGACCTAACCAAGGAAGCACCAGGAATGGAAGACATTGATGTCGTGCGGGTTTACCCTGACGTATTTTCGGAGGAACTACCCGGATTACCACCCGATCGGGCCACGGAGTTTGTAATAGACCTGATACCTGGAGCCACACCCGTATCAAAAGCACCTTATAGAATGGATCCTACGGAACTGAAGGAAATGAAGGTCCAACTACAAGAATTGTTGGACAAGGGTTATATTTGACCCAGTATATCTCCATGGGGTGCACCGGTGTTGTTCGTAAAGAAGAAGGATGGTAGCGTTCGATTATGTATCGACTATCGAGAGCTGAATAAACTGACAATCAAGAATCGATATCCACTACCTCGGATAGATGACTTGTTTGATCAGTTACAAGGAGCAAAAGTATTTTCTAAGATCGATCTTCGATCAGGCTATCATCAACTGAGGATTAAAGAAGGTGATATTCCAAAGACAGCATTCAGGACCAGATATGGACATTATGAATTTTTGGTTATGTCTTTCGGATTAACTAATGCACCGGCAACGTTCATGGAACTTATGAACCGAGTATTCCATGATATGCTGGATACGTCGGTTATAGTAATTATTGATGACATATTGGTATACTCCAAGGACATGGAAACCCATATCAAGAACCTAAACGCAGCCCTACAGCGTTTAAGGAAAGATAAGCTATATGCCAAATTTTCAAAGTGCAAGTTTTGGTTAAGTGAAGTCGCATTCCTAGGCCATGTAGTATTCGCTGAAGGAATCAAAGTGGATCCCAGCAAGATCGAGGCTATTGTGAAGTGGGAAGCACCAAAGAGCGTTTCAGAAATCAGAAGTTTTCTGGGATAGCTGGTTATTATCGGAGATTCGTAGAAGACTATTCTTGGATTGCCGTACCTCTCACCAGTTTGACCAAGAAGGGTGAAAAGTTTGTGTGGACGGATAAATGTGAGAAAAGCTTCCAGACACTGAAGACCAGATTGATATCCGCCTCGATTTTGACCATCCCCGTTCCAGGATAGACGTTTACCTTATACACCAATGCGTCGGGACTGGGATTAGGATGTGTGCTTATGCAAGGAGTGCAAGTAATTGCTTATGCTTCAAGACAGTTAAAGGTACATGAGAAAAATTATCCCACTCATGATTTGGAGTTAGCGGCAGTAGTACATGCTATCAAGATATGGAGACATTACCTATACGGAGAGAAATTTTAGATTAAGTCGGACCATAAAAGTCTTACTTATCTATTTAATCAGAAGGAGTTGAATATGAGACAACGAAGATGGCTGGAATTATTGAAAGACTATGATTGTGATATCCAGTATCATCTGGGAAAGGCGAACGTGGTAGCAGATGCATTGAGCAGAAAAGCAATGATCAAATCTCAAGGAGAAGTCAGCACGACTGCAGCAATGTGTACTACCGGAATGGTATTCAATCACGGCAACGAGCAGTATGTGATAGATACAACGGATGAATCAGCTAACCAAGGGTTTATTCATCAGTTTTCAAATATGTTCGCGGCATTGAAGATTATACCGGATATAGTGGATGAAGTGAAGACAGCTATCAAAGCAGATCCTTATCTGAGAACAGTACAAGAAGATATTGAGAAAGGTAGGACTAACCCTGTGTTCACCTTGGATGACGAAAAGGTACTAAAATACAAAGGAAGAATATGTGTACAGAAAGTATGGACATTAGACATCGATTGATGAAAGAAGCCCATACCACCATCTACTCGATACATCCTGGAAATACAAAAATGTATCATGATCTAAAGAAATTATATTGGTGGTGGGGAATGAAAGCAGATGTTGCTAAGTTCGTGTCTCAATGCCTAAATTGTCAAAAAGTAAAGGCTGAACGACATAGACCCGCAGGATTGTTACAGCCATTACTAGAACCAGCATGGAAATGGGACTGCATCACTATGAACTTTGTCACGGGACTACCATTGACTCCTCGAGTAGTTGACGCAGTTTGGGTGATTGTGGACCGTCTGACCAAAACTGCTCGCTTCATACCTATACGACCTCAGTATACGCTGGAAAGGTTAGCGAAGCTGTATGTGGATAATATTGTTCGATTACATAGTGTTCCAGAAAGTATTGTGTCCGATAGAGATCCACGATTTACTTCAAATTTTTGGAAAGGATTGCAATAGGCTATGGGTACAACGTTGAAGTTCAGTACTGCATTCCACCCACAGACAGATGGACAGTCAGAACGTACAATTCAGATTCTAAAAGATATTCTACGAGCATGTGTGATTGATTTCAAAGGATCATGGGATGAAAGATTACCATTGATCGAGTTCGCTTATAATAACAGCTATCAGGCTACTATACAGATGTCACCTTATGAAGCACTGTATGGCAGAAAGTGTCGAACTCCCTTGTTTTGGAATGAAGTTGGAGAATGTAGTATTGTTGGACCGGAATTTGTTGAAGAGACTTGTCGAGTGGTCGACATCATCAAGGAAAGAGTGAGAACAGCTCAGAACCGTCAGAAGCAATATGTAGATACTCGACGTAGAGATCTGGAGTTCGCCGTAGGTGATAAAGTATTTTTGAAGGTATCGCCTATGCGAGGATTGAAGAGGTTCGGACAGAAAGGGAAATTAAGTCCAAGATATGTCGGGCCGTATGAAATTCTAACTAAGCGTGGAAAAGTAGATTATCAGTTAGCACTACCACCATCTATGTCAAGCGTGCATGACGTATTTCACATTTCCTTATTGAAGAAGTATGTCAAGGATCCAACGCATGTTTTGACAGTGGATTTTCCGGAATTGACTGATGATTTGACGTTTAAAGTAACACCAACATACATCATTAGTCGAAAGGTTCAACGTCTACGCAATAGAGATATCTACTATGTTAAGGTCACATGGAAAAGTAGAGACATGGAAGAGATTACATGGGAAGAAGAGAATGCTATGCGAAAGCAATACCCTTACTTATTTGATTCAGAAGGTACGTACAATTTCGAGGACGAAATTTTTATAAGTTGGGGGGAGTTGTAAGACCCGTGTCAATCTAACCCGGTCTTACCACCTTGAACCAGGTTTACCCATCATGGTCGAGTCAAATGGACCAAGGGCGTGAAGGAGATCGAGATCCCAGGTATCAAATCGACCCAAAAACACTTAAAATAGGGGAAGGGTCGCATACCCAGCTAAGCAGGGTCGGACCTCCCAAAACAGAAAGTCAGACCCTCGGTTTTGGAGGGTGGGTCAGACAGCTTAAGACCTTAGGGTCGACGGGATCATCGACCCTCCCATCGACCCTCGGATTATAACGAATATGGAAATTAGGAAATTTCAATATTTTTCGATTGGGATTCCTTCCTAATCTCAAAGGGACTTATTTAGGATGTTCCTACTCTATTTAAAGGACATTCCTAAGCCACTTTCACTCCTTTCACAACCCTATTCGTATTGAGAGAAAGAGAGGAGAAGGAAAAGAGGAAGAAGAGAGGCAAGCAAGAGAACTTAGAAAAAAGGAGAAGAATTTCAGAGAAAAACTTATCTTCTCAGGTATGGATACTAATTCCATGAGTTTCTATAGACCTTAGGTTAGTTAATGTTGAGAGAGTGATCTCGGAGAAACCCAAAACCATCAAGCTATGGTTAGGTTTTCATGGAAACCATAGAATAAAGCGTGAAAGCTATCTAGGTGGGTTATACATGGTTTTAGACCATGGAATGAATGTAGAATGGAATGTAGGAGCGAGCCATAGGATCCCAAACACGAGGAATGGATTAAAAGGGGGAATTGGACCAAAATGCACCCAGGGTCGCACCCAGGGTCGATAGACCATCCGACCCTAGGTATTCCTGACCATCGACCCTCAGCATTCAGGAAGTCTAGAAAGAGGGAAGGGTCGATAGACCCATCGACCCTAGCAATGACCCTACCTCCGACCCTAAGTTGACATAATAGTTTTTAAATATGGAATTAATTCTAATTAAATTCTATCGACTTTGTTAGGTCTTCTAGCAATATAATAACATTGTAAAGGTGATTTTAAAGCTTGGAAAAGTATCTTATAGCAAGCTAAGGTGAGGAACCTTAACTCCAAACTAAATTGGTTAATAATAAACTGTTTTTCTATTTCTTGAGTCCTATGCTATGCTTGATTCTATGCGAATATGTTTGTAATGTGCATACAACATGCCATCCAATATTTCTATTACTTGTTCATGCATATTTACTTTATTGTTTATAACATGATGATGATGATGATGATGATAGGAATAGGCATGTGCTTGTATGGTGTGGTTGATGTGCTTGATGCGAGCGAGTATCAGGGGAGGTGTGATGAGAACGTCAATAAACGTTAACCTTTGGCGGGTCTCAGCACTTTAGCTCTATCTCTAACTCAAGTCTTGTGCATTAGCATCGTCGTATCGCCATTACTTTAGCAGAACTATTATGTCGTAGAGTATCAGGGGAGGTGGTCTCGGTCCTTGTTGTCTCGACTCTACCGGGGGCCTTAGCTCTATCTCTATGGACATTCTGAGGGATGCTGGGGTGAGGCCTTGGATACACTGTTTGGCATTAGGATTGGTTAGTTGTGAGCCCAGTTTGCAGCCCTCGCCAACAGGGGCTTACGTGTTGGTATGACACTATATAGCAATAAACGTAACCTTTGTTATATAATGTTCATGATTGGGTGCTTGTGAGTTGACGATAAACGTGATCTTCGGGTAATGTCACACACTACTGTATAGAGGCGGAGTCAATAAACGCGACCTTTGGCTACCTAAACCTTTCTATTGCATACTGAAAACTTTAAACCGGACCAAAGATATAAATTGACTTTTGCATGCATATGTATTGTTGCATTGTTTTGGCTACTCACTGAGCCGTGATGTGTGCTCACCCCTTGACGTCGAATATTTTTAGTTGATGATGCAGGTTGTACCGTTGAAGACTACATGAACGCGTCTGCGTACAAAAACATGGCAGCAATGGAAGCGGGAGCTGAAGATGATACACACGACTCCTCTTGCGAGTGCAACTCGTGTGTAATTGATTAGATATTTTATAGGTTTCTTTTATTGAATTTAATAAAGACTTGTATTTGATATTTAAATATTTATGTCTCAGTTGGAAACAGAATAATTTGCTATTAAATTATTGATATCATCTTATTTCTCAGTTCATTTATTTATAAAATTTCCGCTATTGTGTATTTACTCTGATTATGATTACGAATGTGTGTAAGTTTGGATAACGCGGGGATAGCCTATCTGAGATCCTGGTTGAACCGTTGGTTATTTAACGGTTCATCACATCATTCTGAATAGACCAGAATTGGGGTGTGACATCGTCATCGGGTTACCATTGACTCCCCGAGTAGTTGACGTGGTTTGGGTGGTTGTAGACCGTTTGACTAAAACAGCTCGATTCATAGCTATACGACCTCAGTATACACTGGAGAGGTTATCTAAGTTGTATGTGGACAATATTGTCAGAATACACGGTGTACCTGAAAGCATTGTGTCCGAAAGAGATCCATGATTTACTTCAAAGTTTTGGGAAGGATTGCAAAAGGCTATGTGTACAACATTGAAGTTTAGTACTGCATTCCATCCTCAGACAGACGGACAGTCGGAGTGTATCATTCAGATTTTAGAAGACATGCTCCGAGCCTGTGTAATCGATTTTAAAGGATAATGGGATGAAAAATTACCATTGATCGAGTTCGGTTATAACAACAGCTATCAGGCTACTATACAGATGTCACCCTATGAAGCACTGTATGGTAGGAAGTGTCGAACTCCTTTTGGAATGAAGTTGGAGAACGTAGCATTGTTGGACTAGAATTTATTGAGGAAACATGTCGAGTAGTCGACATTATCAAGGAAAGAGTAAGGACGGCTCAGAATCGTCAAAAACAGTATGTAGATACTCGACGATGAGACCTTGAATTTGCTGTAGGTGATAAGGTATTTCTGAAAGTATTACCTATGCGAGGTTTGAAACGGTTCAAACAGAAAGGGAAATTAAGTCCGAGATATGTTGGGCCATATGAGATTCTAGCTAAACATAGAAAAGTGGCTTATCAGTTAGCAATACCACCATCTATGTCAAATGTGCATGATGTATTTCATATCTCCTTATTAAAGAAGTACGTCAGAGATCCAACGCATGTGTTGACAATAGATCCACCTGATTTGACTGATGATTTGACATTCAAAATAGCACCAACTGAAATCACCAGCCGAAAGTTTCAAAGACTACGCAACCATGACATCTATTATGTTAAAGTCACCTGGAGAAGTCGAGATATAGAAGAAATCACATGGGAAGAAGAGAATGCTATGCGAAAGCAATACCCTCATCTTTTCGACTCAAAAGGTTTGTATAAATTTTGAAGATGAAATTTTTAATAAGCAGGGGGGAGTTGTAAGACCCGTACCAAACTAACTGGTCTTAGCACCTTGTACCAGGTCGACCTATCATGGTCGAGCCACATAGACCAAGTGCGTGAAGGAAATCACAAGACCAGGTATGAAATTAACCCAAAAATAGTAAAATGGAGGGTAGGGTCGCATGCCTAAACAGGTAGGGTCGACCCCACCTCAATAGGATCCAACCCATGGTTTTCAGGTCCTAGGGTCGGATGACTTGAGACCCTAGGGTCGACGGATTCTGCGACCCTAGCATCGACCCTAGGCAAACTGATAAAAACCAAAAATTAGGAAACTTTCCTAATTCAAAGGGGACCTTTCCTAAACTTGTTGGGCCAGATTTTGGGAGGTTTTCCTCTATAAATAGGACGTCCCTTAGCCTCTTTCACTCATTTTGAAACCCTAATTGATAGTGAGAGAAAGAGAAGAGAAGGAGGAGAAGAAGAAGAGAAGGAGAATTTAAGAAGACAACTAAAGAGAAGGAATTCAGAGGAATCTTTGAATCTCAGCAACCCTAAAGTATGGATACATTATCCATGAACTATGTAAGACCCTAAGAATAGTTTATGAAGAAGTTAGGGTTGGGAGAAACCCAAATCATCTACCCATGGATGAGTTTCGAAGGAATCCATGAAGGTAATCATCATAGGCGATGGAAAGTGTGTAAAAATATAGCTATGAGTCACATAGAACATTCTTAGGATGGACCTACAAGACTATAGGATCGACCCCATGCTCTCGGGAAGTCCAGGGGGGCTATGGTCGCACATAGGGTCGATGGGTAACCGACCCTATGACCGACCCTATACCCTGGGGTCTCAGATACCTGCGACCCATCCTACGACCCTAGCTTTACAGCGAGCTTAAAACTATTGGAATTAATTCTAATTAAAATCTGTCAACTTGTTAGGTTTTCCTAGTGATATAAAGGTGATTCTTAAAGCTTGAAAGATGATCTACACTCAAGCAAAGGTGAGGGAACAAGACCTAAACTAATTGGCTAATAATAAACTATTTTCGTTTATTGAGTCCAATGCCATGTATGATTTTATGATTTTATGATTGTAATGTGCATTCAACATGTCATCTTCTATTCCTGCTATTAATTTTCATGCATATTTAATTCCGTATGTTTATAACATGATGATGATGGTAATGTTAGGAATAGGCATGTGAATGTTTGTGTATGGTTAGTGTATTTGATGCGAGTAGGGCATCAGGGGGAGGACGTGATATCGAGGTGTGTCCTGGTCACCAGACTCTAGCTCTATCTCTACTCAAGTCTTGTCTACTAACATCATTGTATCGCCATTACCTTAGCAGAACTAATACATCGTAGGGCATCAGGGGGGGACGTGACATTGTGGTGTGTCCTGGTCACCAGACCCTAGCTCTATCTCTATGGATGTATTGAGGGATGCTGGGGTGAGGCCTTGGATACATTGTTTGACATTAGGATTGGCTAGTTGCGAACCCAGTTTGCAAGCCCTCGCCAATAGGGGCTTACGTATTGGTATGGGCAGCCGGTATAGCAATGCCATTTTCATTGGGTGTATACTTGTCCATGATGGGTGCATGTGGGACGACAATGTCGATATTCATTGGGCGGCTCCACACACTCGTGTATAGAGGTGAAGCGGCCTCTGAACCTTTCTATAGCACATTGCAAACTTATATACCAGACCACATTTATGAATTGAATGCATGCATATGTTTGTTGCATTGTTTTGTTTGCTCACTGAGCCGTGATGTGTGCTCACCCTTTTCGAATTCGAATATTTTAGTTGATAATGTAGGTATGACTGTGGAAGATTATATGAGTGCTCCCGCATACGGACATGTTGCGGCGATGGACGCAGAAGATATAGTGGAGATGCATGACTCGTCATGCGAGTGTAATTCATGCGTTTTCGATTAGATTTTTATTTAGATTATTGAGAAAATGTAATTTGATATTTTATTTTATTTACTTATGTCTCAGTCAATACAAGATAATTGGATATTTTATTTATGATTATCACATTTAGATTCTTAGTTCTTTTAATATTAGGACTTTCGCTATTGTGTATTTACTCTGATTATGATTGTGGGAGTGTATGGTTTAAGCCAAACGGACACAACCTATTCTAGATCCTGGTTGAACCGTTCGTTATTAGCGGTTCATCACACCATTCTGAATAGTGTGGAATTGGGGTGTGACATTAACTCTATCTCTATTCCATGGTGGGTGCATGTGGGACGACAGTGGTATTTGATCCATTGGGCGGCTTCACACACTTGTGTATAGAGGTGCGGTGGCCGCTAATCCTTTCTATAACATATTGCAAACTTAAAACTAGACCATGATGTGAATGTTACTCATGCATATGTTTGTTGCATTGTCTGATTGTCTTACTGAGCTAAGTTATGAGTTTACCCTTGTATATATACATGTTTTTAGATGTTGATGCAGTTTATACTGTGGAGGACTACATGGATGCTCCGATGTATGGAGGTGTTGCTGCTTTAGAAGTGCAAGCAGGAGATGACGAGCATGATGCTTCATGTGAGTGCCCTTTCTGCGTGTACCTCTAGGATGTTGATTTAATTTATTTTTATTTATTTTCAGTTGGAGATACAATTGATGTAAGGATATTTAGTTACGCTTTGGTGTGGAGAATAATTGGATATTTTATTTAAATTATCATTAGAGAATTCAATTCATTTAATTTAAGACTTCCACTGTATTTTATTATATTCTGATTATGGTTATGTGCAATGGTTTGTATGAGAGGACACGATCTTATTGAGATCCTAGTGTGAACCGTTGGTTCAGTGACGGTTCACTCACACTTCTGGTTCAGCTGAAATTGGGGTGTGACAGTGTATCCACCCATCGCTGATGGACAATAAATGATTTAGAGTCACCACTTAGATTAAGGTCTAGGACCTATAAAAATATAGTCTCATCATAAGACAAGACTTCTATTGACTCATTTGACCCAATATATATTAGCTTTGATCTATCAAAGAACGGGTAAGCATTCAAGGTACAGTTTGGAAAGGTGTTAGGCACCCAAAGCTGTCTGATCTAAAAATCGGCCTCGTATATGATTCCACTTTCCGTAGACTCTATTATTCTGACTATTAATGGTCAATGGATGATGACTAGGGCTCATGGGGATCCTATGCTAAATTGTTAAATTTTTTTAACTTAGGATTTAGCCAAACATGTTCTCAAAGTAAATAAACAAGCAATGTAATATACAGTGAACAGAACCAAAGATGGTTCGGTGATGGACTGAATTTGAGACGTCCAAGACATCTCAAATTTTCCAAGTATTCCAATCCTGGAAATCAAGTCCATAACGTAGTTCGAACGAAATGTGATTAAGGTTTATGGATGTGGTTTATGCTTAAGCTTTCTTTAGATTCAATTATTCAAGTTGAAGTTTATGATTGATAGATGATTAATATTGAATCTAGAGATAGCCTATGTGGATTGAAGTGAATATGGATATGGATATAGATGTGGAGGACCTAAGGATACTAAGATGCGGTACCATATTTGGAGAGGTCCTCTAAGTTGCCTACGTATTTCAGAGGTCCTGAAAATCAGGTACGACGTAGTTCGTTGTTTGATGGGTTGTAAATTTGGATATCCTAAAACCACTCAGGTGTACTCTACCTTGGTTTACGAAGGCTAATATGGGTAGTATTCTAAGACCACTCAAGTGTACTCTACCTTGGTCTAAGAAGACTAAAGGGTATGTCTAAGACCACTCAGGTGTACTCTACCTTGGTCTAGGAAGACAAAAGGATGGGTAAACTACTCAGGTGTACTCTACCTTGGTTTAGTAAACCTAGATGGATAGTCTAAAACCACCAGGTGTACTCTACCTCAGTTTAGGAAGACTAAGATTCGCTAACCTAAGACCACTCAAGTGTAGTCTACCTTGGTCTAAGGAAGGCTAGAATTTATTATCCTAAAACTACTCAGGTGTACTCTACCTTGGTCTAGAGATACTAAAATTTGCTGACCTAAAACCACTTAGGTGTACTCTACCTTGGTCTATGAATACTAAAATTTGCTGACCTAAAACCACTCAGGTGTATTCTACCTTGGTCTAGGAATCCTATAGGGTTAGTCTATAAAGATTGAAATGTGGAATCGTGTTTGGGTGTCTCACCAAACTACCTACGTATCTTAAGGTTCTGTCCTAAGAATCAAGATCCGCGTAGTTCGGAAGCAGATTCAATTCATTCATGTTTTTCTTTCAATATCAGAGTGTGGAACCTAAATGCTCTATGGTTCGATTCACTTCACACTTATCTAGTACTTTATATCCTAGGGACGATGAGCTGAGGGGTAGGGATCGTCCTAAACTATCCTTGACCTAAAATCCTAATTTGGCATGTGTTGGGCTAGGCTTTCTGATTCTTGGTTAAGATTCATCATTTTTCCATTCTTACCCTTCATGTGAATGTGGGAGCCTACATCCACATCCCCATACCTAATATGTCTTCTAGGTGTATAGATATGGCATTTAAACCAGGGTATTATAGAAATTAAGTTATTGCCAACAATAAATATCATTCAAATATGGCAAGTAACAACATAAATCATCTCAAATATAGCAATAAAGCATATGAATAAATATAGCAGCAAGCATGTGAGCATCAAAAGGATAGACATAGCATCTCATGTATTTTTCTCAATCAAGGTATGTGTCAGTGTGTATCAAATGAAATTCTTTAGATCTATGATTGAGATCTATGGTGAATCTCTTAATATCTCAAGATCAGATCCTCGATCAATGGTTTGGATCTCTTCAATAATGTATCTTGATCAAATCCTCAATCTAACGATCAGATATCTTTAAAACATTATTATTATGATCAACACCTTAGATTTCATCAAAATAGCCAAAATCAACGGCTCAAATCTCACATCAAGATATAATCATAATCCGACTAAGATCCAATGGTTTAGATTCATCTAAATTAGTTCATCATCACATTAGGAAATCAATGGCTTAGATCACTCCTAATGTCAATCCATTTGTTCAAATCTCTCAAAATCATAATCTAACCATTCAAACTCATTTACATCAATCATCAAGACAATCTGATGGTTCAAATTTATTCAAATCACCCATGATGTCAATCTAATGGCTCAAATTCTTTTAAATCACTCATGATGTCCATCCAACGGCTCTCAATTAATATTCTCTCATGATCCAAATAAAAATCAATCATCCAATGGCTCACAATTAATCATATCAGAAACTCAAGATCAATGTCTGGATTTTAACCACATCAAATCCAAGATCAATGGACAAGATTTAATCATGTAAAAATTCCAAGATCAATGGCCAATAATTTTCATCAAAGTTTCATTATCAATGGGTAGAAATTAATCACATCAAAATTTAATCAAAGGGCCAAATTTCATCCCATCCAAATTTCATGATCGATGGGCCCTCAATTAATCAAATTAAAACCCATTCCACACCATTGGTCCATATTAGATCAAATTAACATTCAACATCAAAGGTCTACATTGGATCAAATTAACATTCAACGTCAATGGTCCATAATTGATCATATAAAATTCAAGATCGATGACCATATTTCATTTACATAAAAATTCCAACATGGTCCATAATCATCACATAAAAATTCCAACATGGTTAGATCAATTCCATAAATAATTCTAAACATGTGATGGGATCAATTTCATAACAATTCCATTCATGTAGACAAATTTTATAAAAATTCCAAGCATATTGACTCAATTTCATCACATGATTATCACACACCAATCACATTTAATTGATACATATCGGTTTATCAAACTCAAAAATCAAAACCAACCAATCAGATTTTAATAAAAATCCTATCAATTAGTCTTAACCAAATTCAGCCACAAAAAGGGACTGTAATAGGTGAAGGTTCACGGGAAGCAGTCTACAGAGGGTTTAACAGATATGAATGGCCTTCGGGTAGGCTGGTTTAGGTAATCGGACAAGAGATACCAAGAGATACTAAGTGGTTAATCAAAGGGATTACGAGTGTTCGGTGAAGGGGGATAATAGGTTGCAAGGTTGGGTGGCTGCAGGAGTGAGATAGGCGACTGGATGTATTAGTGGTATGGTCTGGGAATTCTAGGTGTTGATCTGGTAAGAGGTACTGGTGGCTTGCGGGAGTGAATAATGGCAGATCCGGGTATCAAGCTTGATGGTCGTTTTGCTGCAAAATAACAGGTCGGTGGGAATGGTGGTTTGATAACGGTAAAGTGGTAAGAAGGAATGATGGTTTTTGTAGTGAGCAAGTTGCTGCAAAGAAGGTTCCAGGTGGTTTGGTCGGTTACTGGCAGCACTAGGTGGGTGATAGCAGGGGATGATTATGGTCTAATCTGTGATGGTGTAAGGTGGAATGGTTAATGGCGATGGTAGGTGTTGATGGGGGCAGAATCGGGGCATGTGTTGGTGATGAAGGTTTCTCGGCTAGGGACTTAGTTATAGGTCAGGGAAGGTTCAATGGCGGTTAACGATGGATGCGCAGAGGTGGCAATGGCAGTTGGGTATTGGATCTAGGTAGCAGTACACGTAAGAGGAAGGGGATGTAGAATAGCAAACCTTTTCTCCCTCTCCTTCTTCTTCCTCATTTGGCCTACTTCTTCTCTTGCCTCTCGGTCTACTACTACTCCATTCTTCTCCTCTCTTTGCTGCCTTGCTGCTCCTCCCTCCTGTCTCTCACTTCTGGTTATTCTTTCTTAATTTCTCTCTTCTCTTTCTACCTCTCTCGCTCTCAGATTTTTCTTCCTTCAATTTTTTTTCTTTTCTTTCTCTTTTAGAGTCCACTGACCCTTCTCCTTCTCCGTGCTGCCTCTCTCGATCTCTCTTTCTCTCTTTTCCCTCTTTTATTTTTGGTCAGTCGGTTCTCCCTTTTTCTATTTCTATTTCAAATTCTCTCCCTCTAAATCCCTTTAATTCCATATCGACATCAGTCCCACCTTCTCTCACCAAATTGTTTCTTTTCTTTTTATTTTTATTTTTCCTAGTTGGTTGGAGTTCTTTCCTTCCAATCTCTATTCTTTCTCTTTTTTATTTTCGGCTTGAGTCACCACCAACCCAACTCTTTCCCCCTTTTTTATTTTGTTTCCATATTGGCTTCGATCTCCTTGATTCTTTCCTCCCATTTAATTTCTTTCCATATTTCTTTTATTTCCCTATTGGTCGATATTTCCTTCTTCCCATTCTCTTTCTATTTTTCTCTTTTCCGGTTTGATCTCCTAAATGGGCACCTCACCACTTCCTAAAACCCACGGCTATATATATATATATATATATATATATATATATATATATATATATATATATATATATATATATATATATATATATATATATATATATATATATATATATATATATAGTTGGTTTGGACGGAGTTGGTCTGAACTGGTTTGAGTGAATTGACTAGACTGACCGAGATTAACTAGATTGAATTTGACTTGGGTTTTCTCTCTCTATCATTTCATGATCCATTTCGGCTTACAATTCTACATGGGATCCTTTGACGGTTTCTGCCTCAAATTTTACACGTTCACTTTGTAGAACACTAAAAATGAGGAATAATAGCGCTTGAATCACCGGATTTGAAAGTCGAACGAGCAAGATATGAGGAAATGAAGTTTAAACAATTAAACTTATGATAATTTGCATGCAGGCCTCTGGATATTTATTATTAATTTTCAGAAAATCCCTTTGTACTTGTTTGTAGACTAAAATCGGCATATCTTCTTCATTTGACAACGGAATTGAGCAATTCTAGTATCGTTTTGAAGGTATTTCCAAGACCTTTGCATCCATACAGGTTACAACCCATGTCCTTACAATAGGACCCATCGAAAACCTTATCGAAGTCTTGGCCAAAAATCCAAATCTTGTATTGGGAAACTCTAACTTACTGTATGGTTTCACTTAGGCTTCTGTACATTGGGGATCATTTCAGTTATTCTCAAAACTCTATAGAGAGTATGTCGGGACTGATCGACTGTTACTTCTGAGAAAGTTTCACTCGCCTCCCTTGTATTTTTTTTTCAAACTTTCTCTTATCTCTCCCACTTTGCTTTCTATACTGTAGTAAGACTTTGTTCAGTTGGGGATGGTAAAAAATGGGGTGCTTACACATAGGCTCCCTCTTAGCGACTGGGTCTTGGCCCCATTGCCCCTTCCATTTTACCAGCATGTTGGTAACTAAGGGGAATGAGTCTATGCTAGCACGTATACCCCTATTGGCAAGGGTCGCAAATATTACGATCCACATATGCTATTAACCATGGTAACCTATATGGCAAGAATATTACATCTATATCTGTCACAGACCATTCTAGGGAATTGGGCTTGATATTAACCCTTGTGGCAACTCAAATCTTCTAGCGACTGACAACCAAAATGATCTAACAAACAAACCCCACAATCTATGCAAGTAATTTCCATAACAATTAATAGTACATCATAATAATTTACGTTGGGATCATATAATAAGAACAAATGTTAACTAATGTTATCATAAGATAAATATGTCTGTAATGTCTTATATCATCATTTCCACAAGCAGTATCTTAATACATATAACTCATACGTAGTATTTAAGAGTAATCTGGACACAATATTGTATATAAACAAAACCATCATCTAACTACAGATATTAAGAACATGGTAGGGAGACACTAGCCCAGGTCCCATAAATGCAGTCTTTAAAAGAATAGCCCTCGCCATGATCCCTTAGTTGCCCTCTGCCAAGAAAAGTGTCCTCAACCACAGTTGGATCCATATCAACAGTTATAGAAAAGGTACCTGCAACCAAAGCTGAAAAGATTTCGATATCAAAGGGTGAGCTCCCATCCCAGCTTAATGAAAAGCCAAGTATCAATGTAATCCTATCACAACATTTCAATGATGCAGTAAATAAATAAACAAGCAATTATGAGTAGCAATCAAGTGTGTATATAACCATGGTCTGCCTGTACCCTAGAAAGGATTTGTCCAGAACCCCCATGTAAGACCCGTGTCAATCTAACCCGGTCTTACCACCTTGAACCAGGTTTACCCGTCATGGTCGAGTCAAATGGACCAAGGGCGTGAAGGAGATCGAGATCCCAGGTATCAAATCGACCCAAAAACACTTAAAATAGGGGAAGGGTCGCATACCCAGCTAAGCAGGGTCGGACCTCCCAAAACAGAAAGTCAGACCCTCAGTTTTGAAGGGAGGGTCGGACAGCTTAGAACCCTAGGGTCGACGGGATCTTCGACCCTCCCATCGACCCTCGGTTACCGTAGGAAATAGAATTAAGAAATTTCCTAATTTTCGATTGGGACTCTTTCCTAATCTCAAAGGGACTTATTTTAGGATGAGTCCTACTCTATTTAAAGGACGTCCCTAAGCCACTTTCACTCCTTTCACAACCCTAATTGAATTGAGAGAAAGAGAAGAGAAGGAAAAGAAGAAGAAGAGAAACAAGGAAGAGAATTAAGCCAAAAGAGAAGAGTTGCAGAGAAGGATTATTCTTCTCAGGTATGGATACTAATTCCATGAGTTTGTACAGACCTTAGGTTAGCTATTGATGAGAGTGTGATCTCGGAGAAACCCAAACCATCAACCCATGGTTAGGTTTTCATGGAAAACCATAGGAGAATGCATGAAAGCTATCTAGGTGGGTTATACATGGTTTCAGACCATGGAATGAATGTAGAATGGAAAGTAGGAGCAAGACATAGGATCCCAAGCACGAAGAATGGACTAAAAGAGGGAATTGAACCAAAGTGCACCGAGGGTCGCACCGAGGGTCGATGACCATCCGACCCTAGGTGACTCTGACCATCGACCCTCAGTGTTCGGGAAGTTCAGAGTTAAGGGAGGGTCGCACCCAGGGTCGATCAGGACTCTGACCCTACCTCCGACCCTCAGTTAACAGAGTGGTTTTAAATCGGGAATTAATTCTAATTAAATTCTATCGACTTTGTTAGGTCTTCTAGCAATATAATAACATTGTAAAGGTGATTCTAAAGCTTGGAAAAGTATCTTTTAGCAAGCTAAGGTGAGGAACCAGAACTCCAAACTAATTGGTTAATAACAAAACTGTTTTCTATTTTCTTGAGTCCTATGCCATGCTTGATTCTATGCGAATATGTTTGTAATGTGCATACAGCATGCCATCCAATATTTCTATTACTTGTTCATGCGTAGTTACTTTATTATTTATAACATGATGATGATGATGATGATGATAGGAATAGGCATGTGCTTGTATGTGTATGGTTGATGTACTTGATGCGAGCGAGTATCAGGGGGGGTGTGATGAGAATGTCAATAAACGTTAACCTTTGGCGGGACTCAACACTTTAGCTCTATCTCTAACTCAAGTCTTGTGCATTGGAATCGTCGTATCGCCATTACTTTAGCAGAACTATTATGTCGTAGAGTATCAGGGGAGGTGGTCTCGGTCCTTGTAGTCTCTGACTCTACCGGGGGGCCTTAGCTCTATCTCTATGGACATTCTGAGGGATGCTGGGGTGAGGCCTTGGATACACTTTTGGCATTAGGATTGGTTAGTTGCGAGCCCAGTTTGCAGCCCTCGCCAATAGGGGCTTACGTGTTGGTAGGGCAATATATATCAATAAACGTTAACCTTTGTTATATAATGTTCATGGTTGGGTGCATGTGAGTCGACGATAAACGTGATCTTCGGGTGACGTCAGACACTTGTGTATAGAGGCGGGGTCAATAAACGCGACCTTTGACTACCTAAACCTTTCTATTGCATATTGCAAACTTTAAACCGGACCAAAGATATAAATTGATTGCATGCATATGTATTGTTGCATTGTTTTGGCTACTCACTGAGCCGTGATGTGTCCTCACCCCTCGACGTCGAATATTTTTAGTTGATGATGCAGGTTATACCGTTTAAGATTATATGAATGCGTCTGCGTACAAGAACGTGGCAGCAATGGAAGCTGGAGCTGAAGTAGATACACACGACTCCTCTTGCGAGTGCAACTCGTGTGTATTTGATTAGATATTTTATAGGTTTCTTTATTTGGATTTATTAAGACATGTATTTGGTATTTAAATATTTATGTCTCAGTTGAAACAGAATAAATTGTTATTTAAATTTCAATATCGCATAGATTCTCAGTTCTTCTTATTATAAGACTTCTGCTATTGTGTATTTACTCTGATTATGATTACGGATGTGTGTAAGTTTAGATAATGCGGGGATAGCCTATATGAGATCCTGGTTGAACTGTTGGTTTGCTAGCGGTTCATCACACCGTTCTGAACAGTACGGAATTGGGGGGTGACAACTTGGTATCAGAGCATCTCAGGCCTTGTCCGCTAAACTAACATACATTCGAGAAAATTGTGAACTGAGATAGGATAAAAGTAAAAACAGTAATATAAACACACTGTAAGCACAAGTGATGGTTGAGATCAAATTTAAGAAGAGAATAATGCATCTATTAAAGGGGAAACAAGTTACATACAATGAGTGAGAGAAACAAAATGTATATACATAACTAAAGCAGAGTACAGTCCACAACCCAGACAGTTACTCTATAGTACAAGAAAATAAGTACAATCAAGAAGCTGGAGGCGAAGGAGGAGGTGAGGCCTCACGATCTCGGTCATAGTCCTCAGCATAGACTCTAGTCAACCAGGCTATCTGAGTCTGGGTCGTCTGTAGACTAGCTGTGAGATCGGCTACCATCCTTATTTTATGTTTCAAGCCACTCAGGTGGCACAGCTATCTGGCACAACAACTGCAACAGATGCAATACGCACAGGCTCAGATGCAAGTTGCCATGGGCATTATGTTTCAAGCCACTCAGGCTGCGCCCATGCACACAGGACATGCCAGTGAAGCATCGGTGGGTAACAACCCAGCACCTCAGACACCTCAATAACTTACTGCATAGATTCCAGTGCAGGTTTCGGAAGCAGCTCAGGGTATTTACCAGTATCCACCCCATAAGTTTGGGGTAAACCCCCAAAATTAGTTGGACCACTCTCGACTAGTGGAGAGATTCTTGAAGATGAAACCCAAGGAATTCAATGGAAAATCGTCTGATCCGTTGTGGCCAGCACACTGGATAGACGAGATGGAGAGAAATTTCCTCACGATGACTATCACAGAGGAAGAGAAAGTACTATGTGCCACCTTCATGCTCAAGGGCGACGCACATCATTGGTGGAAATCCACGAAGGCATATCTACTGACCAAGCACGCCCTACTAACTTGGTCTATATATAAAGAAGCCTTCTTTGAGAAATATTTTCCACGGAGCTTCAGAGATTCTATGGGAAAAGAGTTCCTGAGTTTATATCAGGGACAGATGACTGTGGACGCATATCAACGGTGGTACGAAGAGCTGTTTTTCTTTGCACCAATTAGCATGCAAGAAGAAGACACCAAAACCCGTAGGTTCGTCACGGGACTGAGAGGAAACATCAGAGAACATGTTCTGGGCTTAGAAAAGAAAATTTATAACGAAGCTGTCCAGATTGCTCGAGTTATTGAATCGAGCCAGAAGGAGAGTTATTTTACTCAGAATAGAGGCAACAAAAGGCCAGCCGGAAATTCTTACAACGGAGGCAATAACAGGACATATAAGCCTTTCCGTCCTCAGAATTTTACTACTGCAACCAAGACTACTTCAGCTGCTCAACCTCAGTCAAAGCCAAATTCTGAAGGCCCGAAGTGTTTAAACTGCAACCAACCGGGACATATGGCAAGGGAGTGCCCTAAGCCCAAGAAGCAATTCCATCAGGGATGGGTATATGCTGTTACGTCCGAGGATGCGGCCGCATCACCCGATGTGGTCACAGGTATGATCGAAACTTTTTGAAGTTGTAATTACACTGTGTGAGCTTGTAGACTAAGTTAAAATAAATCACAGGTATCGTACCTATAAATGGCGCACCCGCCAGAGTACTCTTTGATTCAGGAGCTACTCATTCATTTATATCTGTGTCATTCGGAAAGAAGATAAGCGTACCCATCAAAACATTAGACTACAAATTACTTGTACGATCACCCATGGGGTTAGAAGTGGAATTAGAGAAAGGTTATGGACCATGTCTAGTTCTCATTGGAGAGAAGACCTTAGACGCAACCTTGATACAACTTGAGATGGCAGACTTTGATGTCATCTTGGGAATGGACTGGTTAGCTCGGCATTCTGTAAATCTGTTATGCGCCGAAAAGAAGCTAATGTTCAAAGACAAAGAAGGAGCAGAATTCAGTTTCTCAGGAACCAAACTTCCCCGGGGACGCAAGCTCATACTTTCAGCACTAAAGGCTAAGAAGTGCCTTGAGAAGGGGGCAGTCGGGTATCTAGTATCAGTGGTCGACCTAACCAAGGAAGCACCACGAATGGAAGACATTGACGTCGTGCGAGACTACCCTGATGTATTTCCAGAGGAACTACCCAGATTACCACCCGACCGAGCCACAGAGTTTGTGATAGACCTTATACCTGGAGCCGCACCAGTGTCAAAAGCACCTTATAGAATGGCTCCTACTGAACTGAAGGAATTAAAAGTGCAACTACAAGAAATGCTGGACAAGGGTTATATTCGACCCAGTATATCTCCATGGAGGGCACCGGTGTTGTTCGTAAAGAAGAAGGATGGTAGCGTTCGATTATGCATCGACTATCGGGAGTTGAATAAACTGACAATCAAGAATCGATATCCATTACCTCGGATCGATGACTTGTTCGATCAGTTACAAGGAGCAAAAGTATTTTCTAAGATCGACCTTCGATCAGGCTATCATCAACTTAAGATTAAAGAAGGTGATATTCCGAAGACAGCATTCAGGACCAGATATGGACATTATGAATTTTTGGTTATGTCTTTCGGATTAACTAATGCACCGGCAACGTTCAAGGAACATATGAACCGAGTTTTCCACGATATGTTGGATACGTCGGTTATAATATTTATTGATGATATATTGGTATACTCCAAGGATGAGGAAACCCATATCAAGAACCTAAACGCAGCCCTACAGCGTTTAAGGAAAGAGAAGTTATATGCCAAATTTTCAAAGTACGAGTTTTGGCTAAGTGAAGTCGCCTTCCTAGGCCATGTAGTATCCGCTGAAGGAATCAAAGTGGACCCCAGCAAGATCGAGTCTATTGTGATGTGGGAAGCACCAAAGAGCGTTTCAGAAATTAAAAGTTTTCTGGGTCTAGATGGTTATTATCGGAGATTCATAGAAGACTATTCTCGGATTGCCGTACCTCTCACCAGTTTGACTAAGAAAGGTGAAAAGTTTATGTGGACGGATAAATGTGAGAAGAGCTTCCAGACATTAAAGTCCAGATTGATATCCGCCCCGATTTTAACTATTCCTATTCCAGGACAGACGTTTACCTTATACACTGATGCGTCGGGATTGAGATTAGGATGTGTGCTTATGCAAGGAGAGCAAGTAATTGAGTATGCCTCGAGACAGTTGAAGGTACATGAGATGCATTATCCCACTCATGATTTAGAGTTAGCGGTAGTAGTACATGCGGTCAAGATATGGAGACATTACCTATACGGAGATAAATTCCAGATTAAGTCGGACCACAAAAGTCTTACTTATCTATTTAATCAGAAGGAGTTGAATATGAGACAAAGAAGATGGCTGGAACTATTGAAAGACTATGATTGTGATATCCAGTATCATCCAGGAAAAGCGAACATAGTAGCGGATGCATTAAGCAGAAAGGCAATGATAAAATCGCAAGGAGAAGTTAGCACGACTGCAGCAATGTGTACTACCGGAAGGGTATTCAATCACGGCAACGAGCAGTATGTGATAGATACAACGGATGGATCAGCCAACCAAGGGTTTAATCATCGGTTTTTGAATATGTTCGCGGCATTGAAGATTATACCGGATATAGTGGATGAAGTGAAGACAGCTATCAAAGCAGATCCTTATCTGAGAACAGTACAAGAAGATATTGAGAAATGTAGGACCAACCCTGAGTTCACCTTGGATGACGAGAAGGTACTAAAATACAAAGGAAGAATATGTGTACCTGAAACAGAAAGTATGGACATTAGACACCGACTGATGAAGGAAGCCCATACCATCGTCTATTCGATACATCCTGGAAGTACAAAAATGTATCAGAATCTAAAGAAATTATATTGGTGGAGGAGAATGAAAGCAGATGTAGCCAAGTTCGTGTCTCAATGCCTAAATTTTTAGAAAGTAAAGGCTGAACGACAAAGACCCGTATGACTGTTACAGCCATTACCAGAACCAGCATGGAAATGGGACTGCATCACTATGGACTTCATCACAGGGTTACCATTGACTCCTCGAGTAGTTGATGCAGTTTGGGTGATTGTGGACCGTCTGGCTAAAACAGCTCGCTTCATACCTATACGACCTCTGTATACATTGGAAAGGTTAACGAAGCTGTATGTGGATAATATTGTTCGGTTACACGGTGTACCAGAAAGCATTGTGTCTGATAGAGATCCACAATTTACTTCCATGTTTTGGGAGGTATTGCAAAAGGCTATGGGTACAACATTGAAGTTCAGTACTGCATTCCACCCATAGACAGATGGACAGTCGGAGCGTACAATCCAGATTCTAGAAGATATTCTACGAGCATGTGTAATTGATTTCAAAGGATCATGGGACGAAAAGTTACCATTGATCAAGTTCGCTTATAACAATAGCTATTAGGCTACTATACAGATGTCACCTTATGAAGCACTGTATGGCAGGAAGTGTCGAACTCCCTTGTTTTGGAATGAAGTTGGAGAACGTAGTATTGTTGGGTGAGAATTTGTTGAAGAGACTTGTCGAGTGGTCGACATTATCAAGGAAAGAGTGAGAATGGCTCAGAACTGTCAGAAGCAATATGCAGATACTCGACGCAGAGATCTGGAGTTCGCTGTAGGTGATAAAGTATTTTTGAAGGTATCGCCTATGCGAGGATTGAAGAGGTTCGGACAGAAAGGAAAACTAAGTCCAAGATATGTCGGGCCATATGAAATTTTAGCTAAGCATGGAAAAGTGGCTTATCAGTTAGCACTACCACCATCTATGTCAAGTGTGCATGATGTATTTCACATTTCCCTATTGCAGAAGTATGTCAAAGACCCAACGCATGTTTTGATAGTGGATTTGCTGGAATTGACTGATGATTTGACATTTGAAGTAACACCAACAGAAATCATTAGTTGAAAGGTTCAACGTCTACGCAACAGAGATATCTACTATGTTAAGGTCAGATGGAAAACTAGAATGGAAGAAGTTACATGGGAAGAAGAGAATGCTATGCGAAAGCAATACCCTCACTTATTTGATTCAGAAGGTACGTATAATTTCGAGGACGAAATTTTTGTAAGTAGGGGGGAGTTGTAAGACCCGTGTCAATCTAACCCGGTCTTACCACCTTGAACCAGGTTTACCTGTCATGGTCGAGTCAAATGAACCAAGGGCGTAAAGGAGATCGAGATCCCAAGTATCAAATCGACCCAAAAACACTTAAAATAGGGGAAGGGTCGCATACCCAGCTAAGCAGGGTCGGACCTCCCAAAACAGAAAGTCAGACCCTCAGTTTTGAAGGGAGGGTCGGACAGCTTAGAACCTTAGGGTCGACGGGATCATCGACCCTCCCATCGACCCTCGGTTACCGTAGGAAATAGAATTAGGAAATTTCCTAATTTTCGATTGGGATTCTTTCCTAATCTCAAAGGGACTTATTTTAGGATGTTCCTACTCTATTTAAAGGACATCCCTAAGCCACTTTCACTCCTTTCACAACCCTAATTGAATTGAGAGAAAGAGAAGAGAAGGAAAAGAAGAATAAGAGAAACAAGGAAGAGAATTAAGCCAAAAGAGAAGAGTTGCAGAGAAGGATTATTCTTCTCAGGTATGGATACTAATTCCATGAGTTTCTACAGACCTTAGGTTAGCTATTGATGAGAGTGTGATCTCAGAGAAACCCAAACCATCAACCCATGGTTAGGTTTTCATGGAAAACCATAGGAGAATGCATGAAAGCTATCTAGGTGGGTTATACATGGTTTCAGACCATGGAATGAATGTAGAATGGAAAGTAGGAGCAAGACATAGAATCCCAAGCACAAAGAATGGACTAAAAGAGGGAATTGGACCAAAGTGCACCGAGGGTCGCACCGAGGGTCAATGACCATCCGACCCTAGGTGACTCTGACCATCGACCCTCAGTGTTCGGGAAGTTTAGAGTTAAGGGAGGGTCGCACCCAGGGTCGATCAGGACTCCGACCCTACCTCCGACCCTCAGTTAACAGAGTGGTTTTTAAATCTGGAATTAATTCTCATTAAATTCTATCAACTTTGTTAGGTCTTCTAGCAATATAATAACATTGTAAAGGTGAATCTAAAGCTTGGAAAAGTATCTTTTAGCAAGCTAAGGTGAGGAACCAGAACTCTAGGCGAATATGCGAATTTCTTGAGTCCTTGAGTCACACACTTGTGTATAGAGGCGGGGTCAATAAACGCGACCTTTGACTACCTAATCCTTTCTATTGCATATTGCAAACTTTAAACCGGACCAAAGATATAAATTGATTGCATGCATATGTATTGTTGCATTGTTTTGGCTACTCACTGAGCCGTGATGTGTGCTCACCCCTCGACATCGAATATTTTTAGTTGATGATGCAGGTTATACCGTTGAAGATTATATGAATGCGTCTCCGTATGGGAACGTGGCAGCAATGGAAGCTGGAGCTGAAGTGGATACACACGACTCCTCTTGCGAGTGCAACTCGTGTGTATTTGATTAGATATTTTATAGGTTTCTTTATTTGGATTTATTAAGACATGTATTTGGTATTTAAATATTTATGTCTCAGTTGAAACAGAATAAATTGTTATTTAAATTTTAATATCACATAGATTCTCAGTTCTTCTTATTATAAGACTTCCGCTATTGTATATTTACTATGATTATGATTACGGATGTGTGTAAGTTTAGATAACGCGGGGATAACCTATTTGAGATCCTGGTTGAACCGTTGGTTTGCTAGCGGTTCATCACACCATTCTGAACAGTGCGGAATTGGGGTGTGACACCCCACCTGTCTGGACTAATGCTCGTGGCTCCCTCTGAACATATGGTAGTAGCCCACCCCCTAAGCACCCAAACCTTGCCTCTTCTAGTATATCCCCTCACTAAAGTACAGGTCATGTAATTATGGTTGATGCATGATGCATGAGAAACATAACAACAAGGGGGCTGAACCCCATCAGAGATCAACGGCTCTACTCCAATGGATCACTGTGCCCCCACTAAGGTGCTAGCCGGGGCACATGGCCAAAGTATTGTGCTCCAATAAGCTACACGACCATCATACCCCATCAAGCGACAAGCACATCTATCTCAATCATTAATAACCATTCCCAACCAATCATACAGCATGGCATGTGTGTGCAGTAAATAAAGTTGTACACCAACAGAGATCCCCGACACCACTCTAATGGATCACTGTACCCCTGCTAAAGTACAAGCAAGGCTACACCTCAGTAGAGATCCCTGACTCCCCACTCCCATGGTTCATTGTGCCCCCACTAAGGTACTAGCCATGCCAACATGATTCATGAGGTCACCCATTACACGAACCATTATACATGAGTTGCACCCTAATAGAAATCCCAAGCTCTACTCCAATGGATCACTATCTCTACTAAGGTACTAGCAGTCCAACATGGTACGTGTGCACATGCTCTAACACGTCACACACACCATCATACATGGTCATATATATGCAATAATAATAAAAGTGTGAGACCCACACCCGAAATCCCTTATTGACTTGAATTCCTTCCTGTGTTTGGTTTAAACTTGCCATCGGGCGGAGCACCTAATGTGGATCTGATAATGATATTCGAATCCTAGGTATGTTTCATTACTCCTAAATGGTAGGGTAAGTTACCCTAGTGGGCCCTAGGAGGGCGTATGTATGTCCCAAAGCTTGTGGGTCGTTTAGTTGTCTTAAATGGCTGTTTTAAGCCCAACCAGATGACTAAACATCCGGTCATCACTAACCAGTTGATTATGATCAATAGACCTACCTTCTTCTCTTGTTCTATATAAATGAGGGTAAACCTTCATTTTCCATTTCTTAAAACCGTAGGAAAGAGGAGTGAGAGTGGGAGAAGAAGAAAAGAGGAAGGAGAAGCTCAGAGCTCAAGAGGAACTCTGTACCCCAAGTTTCCTTCCCTTGGAGGTAAGTTCTAACCTCCATCTTCCTCTATTGGTAGGTTTTAATGGTGGAACTTGGGTGGACGAACTCCATTAATGGTGTTCACCACTAATGGCTTAGAAAGTTAGGTTTAGATACCCACCTCCATTAAAGGAGCTTATGGGGCCATAAATGGCTCCCATTGTAGCCATAAATGGTGGGAAAGAGCTTCCCACCAACTATTTGGTGTGTATTAAAGTAAGAACTAGGTTTCCAAGCTTAAAAACCAACCTTCGAGCACAAAAAGGGGATTATGGGCAGAACTGGTCGAACGGTTCGATTGAAGCCCTAGACCGGTAGCCTTGATCGATCTACCGCTAAGGCCAAAGGCCTGGTCTGTTCGACCATAGCCAAATGGGTCAACCACTATCAATTATCGGTCAACCAATTTAGTGGTAGATCCTTTTAGACATCGTTCGATCGTTTAGGCTTAATGCCCGTAGTGGCATTGCTGGATGACCGTTTACCCAATAATTGGACCGATAAACCTTCTGGAACCCTAGTGCTGTGACAAGGTATTAAATTGGATGACCAATCGGTTGCTTGGTCAGCTAATCATTCAACCGGTACCATTGGAAGAAAATATGCTAAGTGTCCACCGGTTGACCAACCGGTAGAATGTTCATTCAATACAGTCTGTCAGTTGAGTCCGCTTTAGCTAGTTTTCTTAGAAATGTCTAGGGAGACCAACCCTTGGGTTCCTAGCTTGTCTTGGGACCAGTGCATGGACAAATAAGTCTTGCTAAGCTCGTTAAAAGCTACATAACCAACTAATGAACCATTATATGCTTCAATAGGTATTAATTTCGATCAGTTGTGAAGTCCCATTGTGGGGCTTTGGATATTATTGCGACACTACCTAGTGTTATCAGGTGAGGGGTCTAGTCCACAGACATTGGGCATTTTTACATGTCTAATTTTTATAGTAACATGCTTAGGTTGCAAGTTATAACATGCTCTATTTATTTTATTGTTATTCTATGAGCATGAATTTTGTATAATTATAACTATGAACATTGTATGATTATTTGGGTATGGTGGACATGTGGAGTATGGGAGTATGATACACGGGTTACATTGCTAATGCTAGGCTCTAACAGGGGCATGGTAATCCATGGGAGTGGAGCCGGGGTTCGCCGTTATAGTATAGTTTTATTTATTTATTTATTTATGCAACCATGTATGATGGCTTGTGTGACGCATAGGAGTGTGGGTGCATGAGTAATGTTGGATTGCAACCATGTATGGTGGTTCATGTGATGCACAGGACTGTGGGTACATGGATCACATTGAAAATGTAAACACGATAGTGGTAGACACGGTGATCCATGAGATGGAGCTGGGGTTCACTACTGGTGGATAGCACGATGGTTATCTCAGCATGTTAATGGAGGCATGGTGAACCATGGGAGTGGGGATCCGAGGACATCTGCTGGTGGACAACCAAAGTAAAATGAATAAACATAATAGGCATAGACGGTGCCATTCCCTATTTGCAAACCTGCAGGTTGGGAGACCCTAGGGGAGCTAGTGACATATGGATGTACGGTAGCTGGCAAGTTAGTGACGTATGGGTGTATGGTAGTTAGCGTATGTGGGGTCTATGATGGGAGGCAATGAATCCTGTAAGGATGAAGTCCCCAAGGAGGGAGTTCACTTGTAAAAGATGTTTAGCAGCCTAGGGTCATTTATTCCGCTTCTACCTTCGCTCAGAATATAGAAACACAAACCTGAGACCTAATTTAAAGTAAATTGTATTTCATTGCATTGGTGGCATATATGTGCATTGCATGTGATACTAGATTTCTCACTAAGTTGGGATGTGAGTTCACCCTAGTGTTGACACTTCTTTTCAGATTCTCCTACAGGTGATCTATCCATTGTAGATTTTATGGAGTTTCCCTTGGAGAGCGTAACCATCGAAGATGCTGATGTTGGTGGAGAGCATGGCGAGGGCTGCACCTGCAGTAACTGCGTCTATACATGACATAGCCCTTCCCTTACTTTCTCCCTTCCCCTGATATATTTATATATTATGATTCTTTTTATTGATAAATGAAGATGTCAATCAGAATATATGTAACATATTTACTCTTTTGACTTTGGGTATTTGTATAACTGATATGGTAAATATTTTAATGAAGAATATTGGTTTGTAAATGATAACATGATACATAGTATGGGATATGGTATCATTAGATTTGGCATCTGTTATTTAGTAAGTGCTTCCATTATGTTGTTATTGTTTTATTGATTTTATTAGATATTGCTTGTGTAGACTGTGGGATTTATATTATAATATTATGGTTAATGTCTCTAGAAGTATTCGGGCTAGCCACAGGGGTTGACTCGGATATCATGCCCGATTCTCCAGAATGGGCTGTGACAGAAAGACTATATCCCAGTATAGATCCCTAACTCCACTCCCATGAATCACTGTGCCTCCACTAGGGTGATAGCATATAACCACATAGCCCATTTATTGTGTTCCAACACACCACACATCCACCATATACCATCTAAACATACATAGTTATTGTTATTAGGAAAATGCATGCTCATACATATAATTTATTAGATGGCATGTTATAGAATGAAAATACAGTAATGTAACAAACACATATTCAAACTTTACAGACCTGACCCCTCACCTATAGACACCAATGGTGCTGAAGAACCTGGAAGCCGACAGAAGGATACATCCACTACCCCTATTGTTTTACCTAATAGATTAGGTAATTTTATTAGGTTGATGAACATCTTTTAACCAGTATGGACAGGTCCTATGTGTCCATGCATGAGTCCCAAAATAAGCTAGGAACCCAACGGTTGGTCCTCTATGATCCAAGCTAGGAATACTGGTTAATAGGTCTATAATGGGATGATAATTCTAGATGGTATACCCTCTAGAATCGCCCTCTGGTTACACACTTATACAATTTTTATTTCAGCTTAACCAGAGGATGGAAGTAGAAGATGTATCATCCGGTTCACCATCTGGTTACATACTCTATCATAAACAGAGGCTTCTAGAAGGTTATCCGGAGCCTTAGCTGGATGGTGTACCATCCGACAATGCCTCTGGCTTACGTTTAACCCAATCCAGAGGTCCAGGGTCAATCAAACCCATATATAACCGGAGGGACTCACCTAGAGGGTTGCCCTCAGTTGTGTGTCTCCAATTGGTATCCTTCGATTATTTGTTGGTCTGTCACACCAAGGCATTTGCCTTGGTGGAGGCATGGTCTTAGTCACCCGAAGGCAGTGTCATGACTAAGCCTCCGGTTTATGCCCATAAACTAGGCACGAACCAGTGATGGTTTACATCTTTGGGGGATTGTCTCTCCACTTTGTTTGCTTCCATTTTAGGTTGGTGGGAACACTTCTCCCACCATTTGCATTCACAACGGGAGTCATTTGGGACCCTAAGAACATCTCCATGCATGGAAGGGAAGATAACCTAGGTTTCTATGTTAGTCACCGGTCTCCTTTAATGGAGACCATGGATGGGGAAGTTCCACCACTAGGTCCGACATGCAATCACTATAAGAAGGGGGTTAAAGACATGGACTTACCTTTAAGGGAGGGAGGTTAGGGCTTGAGCTCCAACTTCTCCTCTTCAGCCCTCACTCACTCACAAAGAACCAAGAAGAGAAAATAAGGAGGTGGGCCTCCTTATTTATAGAATCTCAAGGAGAGAGAGAGTGTGCTTCTCGGACTCAAATCAGATGCTGACAACCGGGTGATGCACCATCTGGCAGAGCATCCAATTAGGCTTAAAATTGGCCCCATGCTTGGTGTGATAGGCCCAAGCAAGTGGGGACACTTCTTAGGTCACTTGAATATTTATCCCCATACTCTCCAGCATCACTAGGTGATTCTAGGGTTTGACCCAACATCATAGTGAGAGTCAAGATGTCAGGGTGCTAACTGTTGGAACAATTAGACCCGACACAGTGGGATCCGAATTGGTGAGGATTCTGGGTGTGGGTTTTACAATACCCCAATTTATTAGGATTTCATCCTCAAAATCAAGGTGTAGTTGTTAGTTTCTTCCTAGACCTATGGATGTCTACCATGCATCACAAACCTTACTAAATCAGTACATGTCGATCTTGGCTTTTAAAACTCAAGGAAGTTTGATGTTTAATTGATTCCAAAACTTCCACGAACCAGTGTGAGACTCATGCTTAAGTTTGGGCATAACATTCCCAAAATTTTTGGCAATTCTGAACCTCATGCCCCACCGCTCCATAGGAGAGACATGAAATGAACTCCCTTAAGTCGGGTGATTGTTCCCCTACAACAGGTAGTGTACACCCCTACATCAGATGCCTTTGACTCCCACACTGATAGCATTTCTGATGGTCCTTACTAGGCAGTATTAGTATTTTAGTTGCAATGAGTGGCAGTTTCATCGAAAGTGCATCATTCTCTAATAGTGACACCTTTGGTACTTCTCGTAGTGCTTCTTCATCTAGGGCCCTCTTAGATTGGTTACCCATTCTTTGGTTCATTGATACCTCACTTTGAGGTCCTTGATGGGTTTCTTGGTTGTGGCACTTGGCAACCATTCGTGCAACCATACCCCTATGTTGCTTTGGGAGACTTTAGGTAAGGAGTCCCAATAGGTCTGACACTTCAGCCAAGATTGATATAGGGGTGGTACCATTGCACATGGCCCCCACTAATGCTTCTATTATCCTTTGCTGGAATTTGGAATGTCGCTTGTAGGTCATCTTAGAAACATCATCTATTAAGGTTGCATTATCCTAAGTATCCTGACACAAGTGTGACGAAGTTGCACTTTGGTCCATTTTGTGGTTTGGAATTCCCACTTTACGAGTTTCGATACTCAAGTGTACGGGGTTATGGAGGTGTGTACTATCCATTACCAAACAACATTTCTCAGTCCTTAGTAGGAGCTCATTATTTAAAGTTTATAAGGTGTGTAACTTCATATCCATCTACATAGGCTATCGATCTTAATCCACAACATGCATTTATTTAACTTCCAATGTTTGGCACACATTTTCATCATATCTGGTGTCATGTAATATTCTCCTTATAACTCTTACTCAAGTGTGTGTACCCACATGCATTAAGTTCTATCATGCAGGATTTCCCATCACTCTTTAGTCCGTGCTTGTTTTAAAACTTTAGACGAAAGGCATGAGTACTAATGAGGATATTCTAACCCGCGACAGTTGTGAATTCTCCATTCTCGCTATTTTTATAGCCTTCATATATACATCTCAATTGCTTATGCACAAATTCCCTCTTATTTTACCCGGGGCTATTGGTACCCCATCAGTAAAAGTTTGCATCAATTACCCCTCTATTGGGGTATTTTCTGATGGTTTGCCTAGGGTTTTGGGCTTTCATAATCTCAACATTTAATAATATATTGGTCTTTATGTGATTATATTATCGGTATACTTCTTATACGTAACAACGGGGCGATCAGTAATTGTAGGATCTTACTCATTCCCAATACGTTCATTTTTCTTACCCCACATACTTTACTTTCATTGGGATCAATCTTCTTCCCATGGGAATCACTATCATGATGGGGTGTCATGGTGTACGGATAGTTTGGTGGCTTTCCATGTGTCATAAGCATACTACTACAAGTCAAGTTATGTTTTCATGCATAATCATTTTATGGGACCTAATGTTAAATGAGTTATATGATGAGTTTTGCATCAAGGAACTGGAATAATTGTCGTAGACAACATTCTAATTCCTTGTGCATAACGAAATTATATGATCATAATATGATGTTTCTACAATGAAAAATCTCCTTATTTTCTAATTTCTTCAATGTACTCACAGTAGAAATTAAAATTACCTTGGTTGCAGGGTTCTATTTGGCTACTTTCCTTGAAATGAATACTTTGATAGTCCGCCCTTATCTCAGTGGAACCTTTGTGTTCAGTTAGGCTTGCTCAGACCCTTCGAATGGCTTCTCATAGTTCCATGCCAGGTTTACTTTGTTACAGAGTGTAGTTGGCCAAGAAAGCTTATCGAAATATGTCCCAAGTTATTGCTCCATGGTTCTTTAGAAGCACTAGTTGGGTGCTTTGTCACCATTCATAAAGCGTGCACTCAAGTTGGTAAGTAGCATACATAACCTTCTGTGCAACAGAACAGCGGAGGTTGCCAATAGTTTTCTCCATGGTTCAAATCCAATCCCTTATTTGGGAGAAGTAAGCATAAGCTCCAGTAAATCACTCTAGGCTCAATTGTTGGAAATTCTCCATGGTGCTATATGTAGTATCTAGGTTCACTCCGTGCAAGGGGGAGAAAGGTGGTAATTCCCTACTTGATCCCTACAGCTCACTGGTTGGTGTGGCCTAGTGAGTTTTCAATACGTTGGTAATGACACATCAATGCCCTTTTAGTTCATTTCCCAATGCAAGCACCATGGAGGTGGGCTTTTCATTAGGATGCTTGGGTGGTGACATCCTAAGTAGCCTTGGGTGAATCTGGAAAGAGAAAATTTTCACACCCAAGGTTAAGGACAATTTACCCCAATAATCCAAAGGAAGAACAATGTCGTATGCCACATACAAGTGTAAAAAGAATAATCGAGTAATAAAACTTCACTTTTGTAGGGCACACATGTAAGACCCGTATCGAACTAACCGGTCTTAGCACCTTGAACCAGGTCTACCTATCATGGTCGAGCTAAGTGGACCAAGTGCGTGAAGAAAATAACAAGACCAGGTATGAGTCTAACCCAAAAACAGTAAATGTGAGGGTAGGGTCGCATGCCTAAACAGGTAGGGTTGACCCCACCTCAACAGAAGTCCAACCCATAACTTTTTAGTCGTAGGGTCACATGACTAAGAAGGTGTAGGGTCGAAGGATCCTGCGACCCTACGTCCGACCCTACGATGACAGACAGAAACCGTAAATTAGGAAACTTTCCTAATTCCAAGGGGTTTTTTCCTAAACTCAATGGGACTTATTTTGGAGGGTTTTCCTCTATAAATAGGACGTCCCTTAGCCTCTTTCACTCCTTATGAACCCTAATTGAAAGTGAGAGAAAGAGAAAGAAAAGGAAAAGAAGAAGAGAAGGAAAATTGAAGAAAAGACTAAGGAAGAGGAGGAAGTTCAGAGAAACCTCTGAATCTCAGCCAATCTCAGGTATGAACCTAATTCCCTTCATAAATTAAAAGTCTAGAATATATTACGAAGAAGATAGGATTAAGAGAAATCCAAATCATCCATCCATGGACGAGTTCCAAAGGAATCCATGGAAGTAATCATCATAGGCAATGGAAAGTGTGTAAAAATCATAGTTATGAGCCATAGAACAATCTTAGAATGGACCTACGAGACCACATGATCGATCACATGCCCTCGAGAAGTCCTAGGGAGGGTGTGGTCGCACGTAGGGTCGAATGGTATCCGACCCCATGTCCGACCCTACACCCTAGGGTCGTAGAAAACTGCTACCCTAGGTGCTACCCTACCTGTGACCCTACGATTTCAGTTACTTTAAAATATATTAGAATTAATTATAATTAAAATATATCGACTTGTTAGGCCTTTCTACTAATTTAAAAGTGATTCATAAAGCTTGAACGAGGATCCACACTCAACCAAAGTTGAGGGAACAAGACCTAAACTAATTGGCTAATAATAAACTGTTTTTATTTATTGAGTCCAATACCATGTATGATTCTATGATTGTATGATTGTAATGTGCATATCACATGTCATCCACTATTCCTGTTATTACTATTCATGCATATTTAATTTCGTTTATTATAACATGATGATGATGATGATGCTAGGAATAGGCATGTGAATGTATGTATGTGGTTAGTGTACTTGATGCGAGTCGAGCATCAGGGGGAAGACGTGACACTGTGGTTCATCCTGGTCACTAGACTCTAGCTCTATCTCTACTCAAGTCTTTTCCACTAGCATCCTCGTATCGCCATTACCTTAGCATAACTATTACGTCGTAGGGCATTAGGGGAGGTGGTCTCGGATCGTGTATCTCTGACTTTGCCGAGGGGCCTTAGCTCTATCTCTATGGACGTATTGAGGGATGATGGGGTGAGGCCTTGGATACACTGTTTGACATTAGGATTGGTTAGTTGCAAGCCCAGTTTGCAAGCCCTCGCCAACAGGGGCTTACGTGTTGGTATGGGTAGAGCATTAAGGGAAGTGTGATGCGGTGCGGTCCTAAGCACTTTAACTCTATCTCTATTCCATGGTGGATGCACGTGGGGGCAGCAATAGTGTTTGATCCATTAGGCGGTTCCACACATTCGTGTATAGAGGTGCGGTAGCCATCTATCCATAGCACATTGCAAACTTATGAACCAGACCAAAGATATGAATTGAATGCATGCATATGTTTGTTGCATTGTTTTGTTTGCTCACTGAGCCGTGATGTGTTCTCACCCTTTCGATGTCGAATATTTTTAGTTGATGATGCAGGTACCATAGTAGAAGATTATATAAATGCTCTGATGTATGGACATGTGGTAGCGATGGACGCTGAAGTTATGTTGGAGTCGCTTGATTCGTCATGCGAGTGCAACTCTTGTGTTTTCGATTAGATTTGGTTTAAATTATACAGACAATGTAATTGATTTAATTATTTTAATTTATGTCTTAGTCCTTGTGGGGATAATTGGATAATTTATTTACTCTATCACAGTTAGAATCTCAGTTCATTTAATATATAAGGCTTCCGCTATTGTTTATTTACTCTGATTATGGTTGTGGATGTGTATGGTTTAAATAAACGGACACAGCCTATTTGAGATTCTGATTAAACCGTTGGTTTATTAGCTGTTCATCACACCATTCTGAATAGTGCAGAATTGGGGTGTGACAACACACATCAATTAGGGTGACACTATTGCATCAACTGAGTGATACCCATTGGGTAGGCCACAACCAACTAATACACATGACCTAATTGGGGTACCCCCAATTTATAAGTGTGACAGCCATATGTAAAGGGCTAAGGTCATCTGGCACAAACCTTAGTCATGTATTGGCCCTTTTATAGCTAACCGGAGGGTTTGCCAGGTGCTCAAGCATCCGGTTACAACCAACCATCCAGTTTATCAGACCCTCATAGGTTAAAACTTCCCAAGAGTAAATCGGAGTGTAGTGACGGATGGTTAACCATCCAGTAAGCCTCTGCTTCATTAAACCTAACTGTACTGGAGGATCCAAGCGGAGGGATGATCTATCAATTGTATTAGAGCCTCCGATTAATTGGGTAATAAAATTCCAAAGGTCACGACCTTTGGCTTAACCGAAGAGTCAATCTGGAGGTAGTTTTAAGTAAATGGTCATCCCATTCCGTAAAACCTTCTTTTTATAAAGGGTACATGGGCTCTTATTTGAACCCACCACCACTCAATCAGAGGTGAGAGAATAGTGCTCCCAAGGCTCCTGTGAAAATCCCCCTATGAACTAAGGGGGGACCGGGGCACACTGCAATTCATCTTTGGTTTTTCTTGGTCATCTTTGCATATAGAGAATATTAGTTGTTAGAGTTGGGCCGCTCGCCCGTGGAGGAGGCCTGAACCAAAAGCTCTTGCTACTCATTTCATGGCTGATCCATCACCACCCTCCTCTCGAGGCCCTTTATTCCCTGTTCCAACTCATATTCAAAAGGCGCTACTTCAATTCAAGTGCGAAAACCCCCTTGCTCGCTTTCCATTTCTCTGATGATTCAAGGTCTTTCCTTTTACTCCAATCGATATTCTCAGTATTCTCTTTACTCTTTTTCTATTTTCTTTCCTTGTTATTTTCTTTTGTCTAGGGTTTTTGCGTTATGGCTGTTCATGCCATGGTAGAGAGGTTTTGTTAACAAATGATCCCTGCAACCAAAGGGACTCCAAAAGTCCTTCACGGTTGGGGTCTTCCCTCATTAGAGTTTTGGGGTGTGGTTTGCTCTCTAATCATGGAATGGAACTCTACACATCCTACATCCCTAGTAGACTAAGAAAATCCCATGAGTCCCTACTACATATGGACTCTATGTCTATGGTTGGCAAAGTTGGCCAATTTAATGGGCTTGTTAGGACCCCAAGTAATGTACGGTCCAATAGGAATCCTTGCTTATTAATGACCCCCATAGTGCATCCCATATCTGTTGGGCCACATTTTGATTAGTTTAGGTCACACACTTGAGGAATCAACTCACTAGCTATCCTTTGTGGTCATATGGGGCTGCCCATTGGGTTTGTCTTAGGTTTGGTTACTGGTGGTAACACCATGTACTTACCTTGGGAAGACCCAACTCAACATTGGTGTGGCACCAAGCTTAGCCAGGTCAACTACCATAACTTGTATTCCAACATGCATTGTATCTCCATCGCCCCCATCACTGTATAATTGAGACCCCCTTGGCTTTTATCATAGCCTTCAACTCTAAGGTAGTAGATAATGGTTGTATCAAGCCATGTGGTCACTCAATAAACCATTCTCACCTTAGGTAAAGCCATAACCCCTTTACAAACATCTTGCCCACTAGTTGGGGTTTGGCCTAGAAATTTGGGGGTTTCTATTGATTATAGGCAGCAGTTGGTTTCCACCTCATCATTGGGTTAAATTCACCCCTTCAACTATATTACTTGCCCATAAATCATTCCTAGTTGAGGCCACAGTTACCTCATAAACAAGACAACCAGGGCTGTAAATTTGGCCCTTCAAGTCTACTCATATGGTGGGGGAGGTCCATATGGCATGACTAGAAATTCCCTCCCCCCCCCCCAATGCTAATGAGTCATATTTATTTTTGGTCCATTTAATTTGACCACTGATACAAGGCTGGTCTTCTTCCAGGTACACCCGTTGGAGTGAGGGTACCCATGAGACCTGGATTGCAGCTTCACACCATGCCCTTACGGTGTGGGTTGGATACCATACTTGGTAGGCTTGAAATTCTTGATACGTCCACCTTATGTAGGAAACTCCTTTCTTCTGCTGACCTACAATTTATAAGAATCAATCTAGGGTTATTATAGACTCTTCTCCTTGGCCAGTGGGGTCCATCCATTCATACTACTAAGCATTACATGGTTTATGCCCATTATCATCTACAACTATCACATTCGACTATAGCTTATTGGTTATCATCCCTAGGGGAGGCACTCAAGTCCATCATTAGCTTATCACAAGCCTTATGGCCATTTACATGAAATATTGATTCTCTTTGTCATACCTTTTACTGGTTAATTCAATTTGCTAGCTATACTAACTTACATTTTACCTTCCTTTCATAGGTGATATGGCCCCTAGACAAGCTACCACTACTTTAGTGCAGGGCTTTGACGAGCACTGATTCATTTCTTATGTTGTGAGCCAAAACTGGGGTCAGTTTGGTGAAACCAAAGTGGAAGCAGGACACTATACAGACTTCGACGAGCTATCCCATTTCGGTCTCCAAGAGGCATTCGATCATTTTGGTTGGGCACCAGCTATCCGCATCAGGGATGATACATATCCCAACCTAGTGCGCCACTTCTTTTGCTACTTGAACTACTGGACAGAGGAAGGTATGGATGAGTTGATCTTGCCAGCCGGGTCAAGGGAGTAGATCTTACACTGACGATTGCCAACTTGGCAGCCATATTGAAGGTTTCTGCTAGTGGGGACCATTTCTACATGGCTCCCAGGGAGTCTTTGGGCATTTTTGAGGCAAAGTATCTGGAAATCAAGCATGACCTCATATAGCCAGAGCTCATAAGAAAGCCCGAGGGAGAAAAGGAGTCAGACTTTAAACCAACTCCTAGGTTGTTCAGCAGTGATACAACACAACATTCTGCCCCGTTGTGGTTACAAGGAGGAGTTAAACTAGTTCGGCATGTTTATGATGAGATGCTTAGTCAAGAGGGAGCCCCTGTGTCTTCCCTATCTCATATTGTACACTCTTATCCATTCCTTCCATCATCTGACCAAGAAGGGCCAGTTCCCATATGGGTAGCTCTTGACACGTGTCTTTGTCCGGTCCAGAGTGAGTGTTGAAGATGAAGTTGTTGACAATGGCACCGAATCATCCGACTTCAACTGGGACTCGATAGTGCGGATGAGGCTTCATGATATAGTTATGCTAGACCCAGTACTTGAGGCACATCCTAGGCTACCCAGAGCAGCATAGGTTTCTAGACATACAATAGTAGCAATAGCCAAAGTTGGTACTAAGGCTGGTGTGGGTACCAGTTATGGCATTAGGGTTATGGATAAGGTGCCCCAGCCATCTACTAGTGATGAAGTAAAGGGTGAGTCTGAGGACGGTGATAGCAGCATGGAGGGTAGTGGTGACAGTTATACTAGTGAGAGTAATGACTACATGGAGGTGGACACTGCTCCCTGCACAGGAGAGGTACCCCCAACTGTCGGTCCTTCGAGGCCACTTGCTGACATGGGCCAAGTGATTGGTGTGCTATAGCTTATGCAACAAGGGTTGGAGAAGTTGAATGAAAAGTTAGTCCAGAACCACTAGGAGGTCACCCCAGCACATCATGACATGTTGACCCGGATTGGGCATGTGGAGACCAATATAGGTTTCATGAGAGATGTGATGATCACTACCAGCCACCTGCATCATTATGTTAGACATTGGCCTACTCCTTCACCTGCCCCGCCAAGTGCACCTTCGTCATCTGCCCTATAGGATGGACCTTCCTCTTTTATTCCTCCTAGAGGTCCTTAGCCATCTTCCTCACTGAGTGGACCTCAACAGACAGAGCCTTGATCCCTTTCTTATTTTTGTCTTCTCCTTTTGACACAACATATGGACTGTACCCTACTCATCTCATGAGCAACTTATCTTTTTGACTTATTCTTGTACTTTCTTTTCTTTTACCTTGATCAGAATCTTGTATCTGGGATAACTGCCTGGGTTGTGGGCCATATCCCAACTTTGTACTTACAAATCGGGTATATATATACATGTCTTTTTCTTTGTTGTTAGTTTATATTGTGCATTATGTTTTTCTTAGTTCTTGTAATGTGGTGTGACCTAACTTTTTGTTTTCCTTACTTACTACTTGTTGGTTCATAATAGCTTTTAATTATTCTAGGCATTCATTCTGACACATGAAAACGCATGCACAAGGGATGTTTGTAGGTAGAGTCACAGTATTTGTGCTCTGATACCAATGTTGTCACATCCCATTCTAGGAAATTAGGCGTGATATTTAGGTCAACCCTTGTGGCAACCCAAATTTTCCAGCAATCAAAAACCAAAATGATCTACCAAATAAACTCCACAGTCTACATAATTACAATAAATCAATAGTACATCATAATAATTTGCAACGGAATCATATAATAAAAACATATGCTAACTAATGTTATCATGACATAAAATGTCTGTTATGTCTTACATCATCATTTCCACAAGCAGTATCTTAATAATATATATATAACCCATATGCATTATCTAAAAGTAAATCTGAATACAATTTTGTAGATAGACAAACCATCATCTAACTATAGAAATCAAGAACATGGTCGCAAGACACTGACTAAGTCCCATAAATGCAGTCTTTAGATGAACAGCCCTCACCATGATCCCTCAGCGGTCCTCAGCCAAGAGAAGTGTCCTCAACCACAGTAAGATCCATATCAGCATCTATAAAAAAGGTACCTGTAAACAAAATTAAAAAGATTTCGATATCGAAGGGTGAACTCCCATTCCAGCTTAGTGAGAAGTCGAGTATCAATGCAATCCTATTGCAACATTTCAATGATGTAGCAAAATAAATAAACAAGCAATTGTGAATGACAATCAAGTATGTATGCAGCCATGGTTTACCTGTTCCGTAGCGAGGATCTGTCTGGAACCCCCCGCTTGGACTAATGCTCATGGCTCCCCCTAGAACATATGCTCATACCCCACTGTCTGAGCACCCGAACCTCCCCTTTTATAGTATATCCCCTCATTAAAGCACAGGTCATGTGACCATGGTTGATGCATGATGCATGAAAAACATAATAACAAAGGAGTTGCACCCCAGCAAAGATCCTCGGCTCTACTCCAATGGATCACCGTGCCCCAGCTAAGGTGCTACCCGGGGCACATGGCCTGTATATTGTGCTCCAGCATGCCACATGACCATTATACCCCATCAAGCAGCAAGTACATCTATCTGAATCATCAACAACCATTCCCATCCAATCATACAACATGGCATGTGCACACAGTAAATAAAGTTTTACTCTAGTAGAGATCCCCATCACCACTCCAACGGTTTACCATGCCCCCACTAGAGTACAAGTAAGGCTACACCTAAGTAGAGAGCCCCAACTCCCTACTCCCATGATCATGCCACTACTAAGGTAGTAGCCGTCCCAACATGATTTCGTGAGGTCACCCATTATATGAACCATCATACATGGGTTTCACCCTAATAGAGATTCCCAGCTCCACTCCAATGGATCACCGTGTCTCTACTAAGGTGCTAGCAGTCCAACATGGTATGTGTGTACATGCTCCAACATGCACCATCATACATGGTCATACATATGTAATAATAATGAAAGATTATACCCCAACAGAGGTCCCTGGCTCCACTCCCATGGATCATCGTGCCCCTACTAGGGTGATAGCATAAAACCACATGGCTAGTGTATTGTGTTCCAACACGTCACATGTCCACCATACACCATCCAAACATACATAGTTATTGTTATTATGCAAATACATGCTCATACATACATTTTATTGAATGGCATGTTATAGAATGTAAATACAGTAATGCAATAAATACATGCTTAAACTTTATGGACCCGACCCCTCACCTATAGACACCAATGAAGCTGAGGAACATGGAAGCCGACAGAAGGCTATGTCCACTACCGATGTTATTTTATCTCATTGATTAGTTAATTTGATTAGGTTGGTAAAATTTTTTTAACCAACATGAATGGTCCTAGGTGTCCATGCACAGGTCCCAAGGTAAGTCAAGAACCCAACGTGTAAGACCCGTGTCAATCTAACCCGGTCTTACCACCTTGAACCAGGTTCACCCATCATGGTCGAGTCAAATGGACCAAGGGCGTAAAGGAGATCGAGATCCCAGGTACCAAATCGACCCTAAAACACTTAATTTAAGGGGAGGGTCGCATACCCAGCCAAGGAGGGTCGGACCCCCCAAAACAGAAAGTCAGACCCTCAGTTTTGAAGGGAGGGTCGGACAACTTAGAAACCTAGGGTCGACGGGATCATCGACCTTCCCATCGACCCTCAGTTGCCGCCGAAACTAAAATTAGGAAATTTCCTAATTTTTGATTTGGATTCTTTCCTAATCTCAAAGGGACTTAATTCAAGATGTTCCTACTCTATTTAAAGGACGTCCCTAAGCCTCTTTCACTCCTTTTACAACCCTAATTGAATTGAGAGAAAGAGAAGAGAAGGAAAAGAAGAAGAAGAGAAGCAAGGAAGAGAATTTAGCCAAAAGGAGAAGAGTTACAGAGAAGGAGTAATCTTCTCAGGTATGGATACGAATTCCATGAGTTTCTACAGACCTTAGGTTAGATAATGATGAGAATATGATCTCGGAGAAACCCAAACCATCAACCATGGTTAGGTTTTCATAGAAAACCATGGGAGATTACATGAAAGCTCTCTAGGTGGATTATTCATGGTTCTAGACCATGGAATGAATGTTGAATGGACTGTAGAAGAAAGCCATGGGACCCCAAACACGAAGGATGGACTAAAAGAGGGAAATTGACCAAAGTACACCGAGGGTCGCACAGAGGGTCGATGACCATCTGACCCTAGGTGATCCTGAGTATCGACTCTCAGTGTTCGGGAAGTTCAGATTTTGGGGAGGGTCGCACCCAGGGTCGATCATGACTCCGACCCTACCTCCGACCCTCAGTTAACAGAATGGTTTTTAAATTTAGAATAAATTCTAATTAAATTTTATCGGCTTTGTTAGGTTTTCTAGCAATATAATAACATTATAAAGGTGATTCTAAAGCTTGGAAAAGTATCTATTAGCAAGCTAAGGTGAGGGAACAAGACCTAAACTAATTGGTTAATAATAAACTATTTTAATTCTTGAGTCCAATGCCTTATTGATTGTATGCGTGTAAGCTTGTATGTGCATTTAACATGTCATCCAATATTTATATTATTTGTTATGCATATTTACATTATTGTTTATAACATGATGATGATGATGATAGGAATAAGCATGTGAATGTTTGTGTTTTGGCCAGTGTATATGGTGAGGGTAGGAATGGTATCAACCGGTACAACCATGACCGTTCTTTATGGGGTGTATATTGTGCCATGGTCTACTTAAGTCATGTCCACTGATGTCGTTGTATCGCCATTACCTTAGCAGAACTATTATGTCGTAGAGCATCAGGGGAGGTGGTCTCGGTCCTTGTAGTCTTTGACTCTACCGGGGGCCTTAGCTCTATCTTTATGGATGTTCTGAGGGATGCTGGGGTGAGGCCTAGGATACACTGTTTGGCATTAGGATTGGTTAGTTGCGAGCCCAGTTTGCAACCCTAGCCAGTAGGCGTTTATTTGTTGGTATGGTATCAACCGGTACAGCCATGCCGTTTTCATGGGGTGTATATTGTGCCATTTTGGGTGCTGTGGGCGACAGTGCAGGAGTCATTGGGCGTATCCACACACTTATGTATAGAGGTGCGGCGGCCACCTATCCTTTCTATAGCACAATGCAAACTATAAATCGGACCAAAGATATGAATTAATTGCATGCATATGTATTGTTGCATTGTTTTGTTTGCTCATTGAGCCATGATGTGTGCTCACCCCTCGACGTCGAATATTTTTAGTTGATGATGCAGGTTTTACCGTTGATGACTATGTAAATGCTCCAGCATACGGGAACGTAGCGGCGATGGAAGCTGAAGATGAAGTGGATACACATGACGTCTCTTGCGAGTGCAACTCATGTGTATTCAATTAGATTTTTGGTTTATTTATTTGGATTCATTAAAGACATGTATTTGGTATTTAATTAATTATGTCTCAGTTGATACAGAATAATTTGTTATTTAAATTTTAATATCATATAGATTCTCAGTTTATTTTATTATTGGACTTCCGCTATTGTGTATTTACTCTGATTATGAATGTAGATGTATGGAGTTTAGATAACACGGATATAGCCTATTCAAGATCCTGGTTGAACCATTGGTTTGCTAGCGGTTCATCACACCATTCTGAATAGTACGGAATTAGGGTGTGACAACTTTGTATCAGAGCATCTCAGGCCTTGTCCGCTGAACTAGCATACATTCAAGATAATTGTGAACTGAGATAGGATAAAAGTAAAAACAGTAATATTAACACATTATAAGCACAAGCGATAGATGAGAAAAAATTTAAAAAGAGAATAATGCATCTATAAAAGGGGAAACAGTTTACATACAACGAGAGCAAAACAAACGAATATACATAACTAAAGCAGAGTACAGTCCACAACCCGGACAGTTACTCTGTAGTACAAGGAAAATAAATACAATCAAGAAGCTGGAGGTAAAGGAGGAGGCGGTGCCTCACGATCTCTGTCATAGTCCTCAGCATAGAGTTTAGTCAACCAGGCTATCTGAGTCTGGGTCGCCTGTAGACTAGCTGTGAGATCGGCTACCCTCCGATCAGTCACACGCTGAACCTCTATGAGCTCTCCCATCCGCGTGTCTGATATGTGCTAGGTGGCTAACAGCTCATCCACTCTCACACGCTGAGCGTCCAGTAACTCCTCCATCCTCTGATCAGATCTGCGCTGAGCCTCTCTGATCTCATGCAACATCTCCATCATATCAGAAGGTGGGCGTGAAGGATCAGCCGCATGAGAAGGACCACTCTCAGGTGTAGGATCCGCAGCAGAAGAAGTACCAACTCCAGCCGCATGCATAGGTGAAGGCGGTGGTATCGAGTTGACATCCATATACATACGGTCGTCATCATCGACAGGATCCACATGAGCTCTAGCAGCCGCAGCAGCGGCAGCAGCGGCCTCAGCGTCAGCCATCTCGATGCAATTGTGAAGGCGTACCATCTCGTTCCTCTCCTCGTCACTAACTTGGGCATCCCGTATACCCATCTTGCAGATAGCCTCCCAATCTAGAGGTGACGAGAAGGTCTTCTCCTGAATCTTCTCATCTACTAAGTCAACCCTCAGTAAAACAGTAATCATACGTCCATAGGGTAGATTACCCCTATGACCGGACAATGTAGCACTAATCATGGTCCGCATAATGATGTAGGGAAGGAAAACTGGCTGTCTAGTGGAGATACTATATATCAAAAACTGGGTCAGCTGAGAAACCCTCTCGTAGTGCCCACTCTGTGGAATCAGATTATGCTGGATAATCTTGCAGAAGACCGGTGGAGCTGGACGCATGTAACAAGCTCTCATCTGCCAACGATCAGGTCGTAGCAGTTGATTGTCAATCTCTGCCCTCATCTCCATGGAAACAAACTGGGGCTCTCCAGGCGTACAGTAGACCATGGGGCCATCATAAGGAATGTCCAGTAGGTCGGCCAGTTACCGATAGCCAAATGAGATATTCACCCCTTTGACGTAGCTGGTGATGCACAACTTTTGACCCCTCTCGACATCATTGTAATTCCCCACCACCTGGAGGTTACAATAAAACTGTCGCACCAAATCCGGGTAGGTGCAAGCGTCGTAAGTAATGACAGAGAGCCACCCCATATCACCAAATGCTCTCTCCACATTGAACAGGGCTAGCTCAGCCAAGTTCACCATACGACCACCCTCCACCTTCTTACGAGCATAGTTAGCATACTGTGCCTCGACTTCGTTGGAGCGGAAGCGAAGGAGATCCCAAACTCTGGGTACCTTGGTACGAGCCATGGTATCTGTAAATAAGAAAGAAAAAGGGAGATAAGAAGTTAATAGGATAAAAATCTAAAATTTAGTATTTTAACGACGTAAGTTGGCCAAAAACCTCACTTTCCACCCATACACGTGGGCAGGAGGACTTACGTAGGTTCCAACATATCCTACAATACTCACACAGTAGGAAATTGAAACTAATGAAGTCCAATTTGAAGGAATTTCAAGAAATCAAAAATTTCGACAAATTAGGGCAAAAAGAGCAAAAATTCAAGTTTCTCGATAACCAACCGATGGAACTCAAAAATTTTTGAGGGCTTTCGTTCCTCGAGACACCAATAACAAAAGCCCCCAATAAAAATCAAATTTTTACGGTTGGAAAAAGTTTAATTTGAAAAATACAAGTTAAATGGGTAAAAACCTAGGAATGAAAACCTAAAAACAGGTAAAAATGAGAAAACAATCCTGAAGGGATGATGTGGATGACGAAACCCTGATCCAAACCGACCAATATAGTAAAGTGGCACTGTAGCAACTCAGAGGGGAGAGACGAGTCGAAACGGGAGGGAAATAACCAAGAATAAACCCAGAATCGGATCTTAAAAATCTGATTTTTGGTATGAGGGTCGGACAATTTGACCAGAACCATCGACCCTCGGCCCTTGGGAATCTGACAGAAAACTAAGGGTTGGATACTGAGGGTCGGACACCCATCGGCCCTCACATTGACCCTCAGCTCACGGGAAGAACAGGTCATTCCCAGGGTCTGATACTAAGGGTCGGACATACCATTGACCCTCACCATCGACCCTGCATAGAAAAGACAATAAATTTGTTATAAAATGAGTTGAAATTTGAAATTTTACATCGGTTAACGTGCCTACATGAAGTATCAATGATTTCTCACTTTTTTTTGATGATTTTCAGGCACCATCAATCTCAGAAGAAATTATGTATGGACGAAGAGTGACCAGACAGAGCCGAAATGCAGTTCCACCACCACCTGTGGAGGAAACTAGCCAGGAGAATGTATATGTACAAGGAAATCCTGATCAGGCAAACCCTACAAATTTGCCACCTCCACCACCTGAGTTAGCAATCGTGGTGATGAATTTGGCACAGCAGCTACAACAAATGCAACATGCGCAGGCTCAAATGCAAGTCGCAATGGGAATCATGTTCCAAGCTGCTCATGCTACACCCATGCAGACGGGACAAGCCAGTGCTGCACCGATGGGTAACCACCCAGCACCTCAAACACCTCAACCACCAGCTGCACAGATTCCAGTATCAGGTCCGGAAGCAGCCCAGGTTAATTATCAGTATCAACAACCTATGTTTGGGGCATACCCCCAAAATCAGATGGATCACTCTCGACTGGTTGAGAGATTTTTGAAGATGAAGCCCAGGGAATTTAACGGTAAACCGTCGGATCCGTTATGGCCAGCACATTGGATCGACGAAATGGAGAGAAACTTTCTTATGATGACTATCACTGAAGAAGAGAAAGTACTATGTGCCACCTTCATGCTAAAGGGTGATGCACATCATTGGTGGAAATCTACCCGGGCCTATTTACTGACCAAGCACGCCCTATTGACTTGGGCTATTTATAAAGAAGCTTTCTTTGAGAAGTATTTTCCACGAAGCTTCAGAGATTCTATGGAGAAGGAGTTCCTGAGTTTATATTAGGGACAGATGTCAGTGGATGCATATTAACAGCGTTATGAGGAGCTGTTTTTCTTTGCACCGCTCAGTATGCAAGAAGAGGACACCAAAACCCATAGGTTTGTTACGGGACTCAGGGGAAGCATCAGAGAACATGTACTGGGTTTAGAGAAGAAGATATATAATGAAGCTGTCCAAATCGCTCGAGTTATCGAATCGAGCCAGAAGGAAAGTTACTATACACAGAACAGAGGCGTGAAAAGGCCAGCTGGGAATTCTTACAACAGAGGTAATAACAAGACATACAAACCTTTCTGTACTCAGAATTTCACCGCTGCACCCAAGACCACTCAAGCAACTCAGCAGCAACCGAAGCCAAATTCTGAAGGTCCGAGATGTTACAACTGCAACCAAGTGGGACATATGATAAGGGAGTGTCCTAAGCCCAAGAAGCAAGTACATCAAGGACAAGTATATGCTGTTATATCCGAGGATGCTGCCGCATCACCCGATGTGGTCACAGGTATGACCGAAACCTAATAAGTTGTAATTACATTGTATGAGCATGTAGACTAAGTAAAATAAATCACAGGTATCGTACCTATAAATGGCGTACCTGCCAGAGTACTCTTTGATTCAGGAGCTACTCATTCCTTTATATCTGTGTCATTCGGAAAGAAGATGAATTTACCCATAAAAACATTAGACTACAAACTACTTGTACGATCACCAATGGGGTTAGAAGTGGAATTAGAGAAAGGTTATGGACCATGTCCAGTTCTCATTGGCGAGAAAATCTTAGATGTAACCTTGATACAACTTGAGATGGCAGACTTTGACGTCATCTTGGGAATGGACTAGTTAGCTCGGCATTCTGCAAATCTATTATGCGCCAAAAAGAAGCTAATATTTAAAGACAAAGAAGGAGCAGAATTCAATTTTTTGGGAACCAAACTTCCCCATAAACGCAAGCTTATACTCTCAGCACTGAAGGCTAAGAAGTGCCTTGAGAAGGGGGCAGTCGGGTATCTAGTATCAGTGGTCGACCTAACCAAGGAGGCACCACGAATGGAAGATATTGATGTCGTGCGGGACTATCCCGACGTATTTCCGGAGGAACTACCAGGATTTCCATCCGACCGAGCCACAAAGTTTGTGATAGACCTTATACCTGGAGCCGCACCAGTATCAAAAGTACCTTATAGAATGGCTCCTACTGAACTAAAGGAACTGAAAATGCAACTACAGGAACTGCTGGACAAGGGTTATATTCGACCCAGTATATCACCATGGGGAGCACTGGTATTATTCGTGAAGAAGAAGAACGGTAGCGTTCGATTATGCATCGACTATTGAGAGTTGAATAAACTGACATCAAGAATCGACATCCACTACCTCGGATCGATGACTTATTCGATCAGTTGCAAGGAGCAAAGGTATTTTCTAAGATCGATCTTCGGTCAGGCTATCATCAGTTGAAGATTAAAGAAGGTGATATTCCTAAGACAGCTTTCAGGACCAGATACGAACATTATGAGTTCTTGGTCATGTCTTTTGGATTAACAAATGCACCGGCAACTTTCATGGAACTTATGAACCAGGTTTTCCACGATATGTTGGATATGTCGATTATTGTATTCATTGATGATATATTGGTATATTCCAAGGACAAAGAAACCCATATCAAGAACCTAAACGCCGCCCTACAACGTTTAAGAAAAGAGAAACTGTATGCCAAATTTTCAAAGTGTGAGTTTTGGCTAAGTGAAGTCGCCTTCCTAGGCCATGTAGTATCCACTGAAGGAATCAAAGTGGATCCCAGCAAGATCGAGACTATAGTAAAGTGGGAAGCACTAAAGAACGTGTCAGAAATTAGAAGTTTTCTGGGTCTCGCTGGTTATTATTGGAGATTCGTAGAAGACTATTCCCGGATTGTTGTACCTCTCACCAGTCTGACTAAGAAAGGTGAAAAGTTTGTGTAGACGGATAAATGTGAGAAGAGTTTCCAGACATTGAAAATCAGATTGATATCCTCCCCGATTTTGACTATTCCTATTCCAGGACAGACATTTACCTTATACACTGATGCGTCAGGACTGGGATTAGGATGTGTGCTTATGCAAGGAGAGCAAGTAATTGCTTATGCCTTGAGACAGTTGAAGATACATGAGAAAAATTACCCCACTCATGATTTGGAGTTAGCGGCAGTAGTACATGCTGTCAAGATATGGAGACATTACCTATACGGAGAGAAATTTCAGATTAAGTCGGACCATAAAAGTCTTACTTATTTATTTAATCAGAAAGAATTAAATATGAGACAAAGAAGATGGCTAGAACTATTAAAGGACTATGATTGTAATATCCAATATCATCCGGGGAAAGCTAATGTAGTAGCGGATGCGTTGAGCAGAAAGGCAATGATAAAATCTCAAGGAGAGGTTAGTACAACCGTAGCAATGTGTACTACCGGAATGGTATTTAATCACGACAATGAGCAATATGTGATAGACGCAACGGATGAATCAGACAACCAAGGGTTTATTCATCGGTTTTCAAATATGTTCGCTGCTTTGAAGATTATACCGAATATAATGGATGAAGTGAAGGCAGTTATTAAATCAGATCCTTATCTGAGAATAGTACAAGAAGATATCAAGAAAGGTAGGACTAATCCTGAGTTCACCTTGGACGAAGAGAAAGTACTGAAATACAAAGGAAGAATATGTGTATCTGAAATAGAAAGTGTGGACATTAGACACCGACTGATGAAAGAATCCCATACCACCATCTATTCGATACATCCTGGAAGTACAAAAATGTATCATGATCTAATGAAACTATATTGGTGGAGAGGAATGAAAGCAGATGTAGCTAAGTTCGTGTCTCAATGCCTAAATTGTCAGAAAGTAAAGGCTGAACGGCAAAGACCCGCAGGACTGTTACAGCCGTTACCGAAACCAGCATGGAAATGGGACTGCATCACTATGGACTTTATCACGAGATTACCACTGACTCCTCGAGTAGTTGACACAGTTTGGGTGATTGTAGACCGTCTGACTAAAACAGCTCGCTTCATACCAATACGACCTCAGTATACACTGGAAAGGTTAGCAAAGTTGTATGTGGATAATATTGTACGGTTACACGGTGTACCAGAGAGCATTGTATCTGATAGAGATCTTCGATTTACTTCCAATTTTTGGGAAGGATTGCAAAAGGCTACGGGTACAACATTAAAGTTCAGTACTGCATTCCACCCACAGACAGACGGACAGTCAGAGCGTACAATCCAGATTTTAGAAGATATGCTACGAGCATGTGTAATTGATTTCAAAGGATCATGGGATGAAAAGTTACCATTGATCGAGTTCACGTATAACAATAGCTATCAGGCTACTATACAGATGTCACCTTATGAATCACTGTATGGCAGGAAGTGTCGAACTCCTTTATTTTGAAATGAAGTTGGAGAACGTAGTATTGTTGGACCAGAATTTATTGAAGAGACTTTTCGAGTGGTCGACATTATCAAGGAAAGAGTGAGAACAGCTCAGAACCGTCAGAAGCAATATGCAGATACTCGACGCAGAGATCTGGAGTTTGTTGTAGGTGATAAAGTATTTTTGAAGGTATCGCCTATGCGAGGATTGAAAAGGTTCGGACAGAAAGGGAAACTAAGTCCAAGATATGTCGGGCCGTATGGAATTCTAGCTAAGCGTGGGAAAGTGGCTTATCAGTTAGCACTACCACCATCTATGTCAAGTGTGCATGACGTATTTACATTTTCCTATTGAAAAAGTATGTCAGGATCCAACGCACGTGTTGACAGTAGATTTACCGGATTTGACTGATGATTTGACATTTGAAGTAACACCAACTGAAATCACCAGCCGCAAGGTTCAAAGGCTACGCAACCGAGATATCTATTACATTAAGGTCACATGGAAAAGTAGAGACATGGAAGAAATTATATGGGAAGAAGAAAATGCTATGCGAAAGCAATACCCTCACTTATTTGATTCAAAAGGTACGTACAATTTCAAGGATGAAATTTTTATAAGTAGGGGGGAGTTGTAAGACCTGTGTCAATCTAACCCGGTCTTACCACCTTGAACCAGGTTCACCCATCGTGGTCGAGTCAAATGGACCAAGGGCGTAAAGGAGATTGAGATCCCAGGTATCAAATCGACCCTAAAACACTTAATTTAAGGGGAGGTCGCATACCCAGCCAAGGAGGGTTGGGCCCCCCAAAATAGAAAGTCAGACCCTCAGTTTTGAAGGGAGGGTTGGACAACTTAGAAACCTAGGGTCGACGGGATCATCGACCCTCCCATCGACCCTCAGTTGCCATCGAAACTAAAATTAAGAAATTTCCTAATTTTTGATTTGGATTCTTTCCTAATTTCAAAAGGACTTAATTCAGGATGTTCCTACTCTATTTAAAGGACGTCCCTAAGCCTCTTTCACTCCTTTTACAACCCTAATTGAATTGAGAGAAAGAGAAGAGAAGGAAAAGAAGAAGAAGAGAAGCAAGGAAGAGAATTTAGCCAAAAGGAGAAGAGTTGCAGAGAAGGAGTAATCTTCTCTGGTATGGATACTAATTCCATGAGTTTCTACAGACCTTAGGTTAGATATGATGAGAGTATGATCTCGGAGAAACCCAAACCATCAACCATGGTTAGGTTTTCATAGAAAACCATGGGAGATTACATGAAAGCTATCTAGGTGGATTATTCATGGTTCTAGACCATGGAATGAATGTTGAATGGACTGTAGGAGAGAGCCATGGGACCCCAAACACGAAGGATGGACTAAAAGAGGGAAATTGACCAAAGTACACCAAGGGTCGCACAGAGGGTCGATGACCATCCGACCCTAGGTGATCCTGAGTATCGACCCTCAGTGTTCGGGAAGTTCAGATTTTAGGGAGGGTCGCACCTAGGGTCGATCATGACTCCGACCCTACCTCCGACCCTCAGTTAACAGAATGGTTTTTAAATTCGAAATAAATTCTAATTAAATTTTATCAGCTTTGTTAGGTCTTCTAGCAATATAATAACATTATAAAGGTGATTCTAAAGCTTGGAAAAGTATCTATTAGCAAGCTAACGTGAGGGAACAAGACCTAAACTAATTGTTTAATAATAAACTGTTTTAATTCTTGAGTCCAATGCCATATTGATTCTATGCGTGTATGCTTGTATGTGCATTTAACATGTCATCCAATATTTCTATTATTTGTTCATGCATATTTACTTTATTGTTTATAACATGATGATGATTATGATGATAGGAATAGGCATGTGAATGTTTGTGTTTGGCCAGTGTATATGGTGAGGGTAGGAATGGTATCAACCGGTACAACCATGACCATTCTTCATGGGGTGTATATTGTGCCATGGTCTACTTAAGTCATGTCCACTGATGTCGTCGTATCGCCATTACCTTAGCAGAACTATTATGTCGTAGAGCATCAGGGGAGGTGGTCTCGGTCCTTGTAGTCTCTGACTCTACGGGGGGGCCTTAGCTCTATCTCTATGGATGTTCTGAGGGATGCTGGGGTGAGGCCTTGGATACACTGTTTGGCATTAGGATTGGTTAGTTGCGAGCCCAGTTTGCAACCCTAGCCAGCAGGGGTTTATTTGTTGGTATGGTATCAACCGGTACAGCCATGCCGTTTTCATGGGGTGTATATTGTGCCATTTTGGGTGCTGTGGGTGACAGTGCAGGAGTCATTGGGCGTATCCACACACTTGTGTATAGAGATGCGGCGGCCACCTATCTTTTTTATAGCACAGTGCAAACTATAAACCAGACCAAAGATATGAATTGATTGCATGCATATGTATTGTTGCATTGTTTTGTTTGCTCACTGAGCCATGATGTGTGCTCACCCCTCGACGTCGAATATTTTTAGTTGATGATGCAGGTTTTACCATTGATGACTATGTAAATGCTCCAGCGTATGGGAACGTAGCGGCAATGGAAGCTGAAGAAGAAGTGGATACACATCACGTCTCTTGCGAGTGCAACTCATGTGTATTCAATTAGATTTTTGGTTTATTTATTTGGATTCATTAAAGACATGTATTTGGTATTTAATTAATTAGGTCTCAGTTGATAAAGAATAATTTGTTATTTGAATTTTAATATCATATAGATTCTCTATTCATTTTATTATAAGACTTTTGGCTATTGTGTATTTACTCTGATTATGAATGTGGATGTATGGAGTTTAGATAACACGGATATAGCCTATTCGAGATCCTGGTTGAACCGTTGGTTTGCTTGCGGTTCAACACACCATTCTGAATAGTACGGAATTGGGGTGTGACACAACGGTTGGTCCCCTATGATCCAAGCTAGGCATACTCGTTAACAGGACCATAACCAGATGATAATTGCAGATGGTATACCCTCCGAAATTGCCCTCTGGTTATACACTCATATAATTCTTATTTTAGCTTAATCGGAGGATGGAATCAGATGATGTGTCATCCGTTTCACCATCCAGTTATATACTCTGTCATAAACAGAGGCTTCCAAAAGGTTATCCGGTGGCTTAGCTAGGTGGTTTACCATATGGCAATGCCTCCGGCTTACATTTAAGCCTATCTGGAGGTCCAAGGTCATTCAGGCCCATGAATAATTAGAGGGACTCCCACGAGGGTTGTGCCCCCGATAATGTATCCTCGGTTAGGATCCTTAGGTTATGTATTGGTCTATCACACTAAGGCATTTGCCATGGCGGAGGCATGGTCTTAGTCACCAAGAGGTAGGGTCATGACTAAGCCACCAGTTTATTCCCAGTAACCAGGCACAAACTAGAGATGATTTGCCTCTTTGGAGGATTGTCTCCCCACTTGGTTTGCTTTTAATTTTGGTTGGTGGGAACACTTCTCCCACCATTTTCCTTCACAATGGGAGTCATTTGAGACCCCAAGAATATCTCCATACATGGAGGGGAAGGTAACCTAGGTTTCTAGGTTAGTCACCGGTCTCCATTAATGGAGACCATGGATGGTGGAATTCTACCACTAGGTCTAGCATGAAATCACCACATGAAAGGGGTAAATGACATGGAACTTACCTTCAAGGGAGGGAGGTTACGGCTTGAGCTCCAAGCTTGACTCACAAAAAACCAAGAAGAGAAAATAAAGAGGTGGGCCTCCTTGTTTATAGAATCCTGAGAGAGAGAGTGTGCTTCATGGACTCAAACCAGATGTTGACAACTGAGTGATGAACCATCCGACAGAGCATCTAGTTGGGCTTAAAACTGCCCCATGCTTGGTGTGATGGGCCCAAGCAAGTGGGGACACTTCCTAGGTTACTTAAATCTTTATTCCCCTACTCTCCACCATGACTAGGTGATCTTTGGGTTTGACCCGACATGATATTGATGGTCATGATATTAGGGTGCCAAGTGTTAGCACAGTGAGACCCAACACAGTGGGATCCGAATTGGAGGATTTTGGGCAGCATAAATTATACTTTAGGTAGGACTACCGACCATGACCCATGGGCATTGTATCATTACTAGGATATTAACCAGACAGTACCCCAAGTAAGAATCATGACCTCATCTTTGGGGTATCATAGTTTTGCCAGGATATTGTCCATTTACCCAAAGAGTAGCCACCGTACCAGTACCTCAGTTCCTGTACTCCCTTCTAGTTACAACCAAAATCTCAATGCGACATTCAATCATCATTTATATAGATGCAATAATGCATGCTCATATAATACAGTTAGTATCATGACATGTAAAATGAAACAATCCTAAATAATTATGAATGCATGATATGATAGAAACATAAAAATAAATTACGCTTCAAATCTCTTACCTAATAATAAACAATAGTAAATAAGAGAAAATGCCAAAAAACCTTCCCCAGATCCTTGTAGTGATTTACCTATTAGATTGAAATGAGTTATTGTTTGACTCTGATCATACATAATATGGCCTCAAAATATCCCGAAAAACACTTACACATGCCCCAATACGGCCTAAGGGTCCAACCGTTGGGCCTGAAATAAGTATGGCATTCAAAACAGTATTTTGGACCCCAACCCAGAAAAAGTTCGTACTGGTTGCACTTCTTCTGGTCTTGCTTCCAATTACTTCTTATGGTTCATGGTAGTAAGTCTCTAAAAGGATCTGGAAGGAAAGATCCAGAGAAAGTACATCAGATACATCTTCCGATTCTGCTTCTGGCCACTTCTTCTGATCAATGGCAGTAACTCTCTAAAAGGGGTTGAAAGGAAGGAGCTAGAGGAAGTACGTCCAGTACATCTTTTGGTTCTGCTTTTAGTTACTTCTTTCGGTCCATGGTTGTAAGTCTATAAAAGGAGTCAGAAATAAGGATCCATAGGAAGTACATCCGGTACATAATTTGGTTTTACTTTCGATTCTATACAGATGCGAACCCTAAGGGTTTTTTTCTTTGTTTCTCACTTAAGGTTTCACCTCTTAGGGCCATTATCTTGGTTTTCATTATGGGAAACACCACCTAGGGTCAATCTATGACCTTAGGAAAAATTTGGGATGATTTCCCAACCCCAATTGAGGAAAATCATGGAACCTAACTTGGTTGCCATGGTTCCACAATCGATGCTCTCAATGTTGGTTCCATTTTAATGGGATATACTCGAGATAAGGAGAGAACTCTCCCAACCTCATTCATGGCTCCAATGTTTGTTGGTTTTAGATTCCAAACCATTAATGATAGTTTCTCATGGTCATTAAAGAATTTATGTGAGAAAGAACAACAAATAAAGCATACTTACTTATTGAAAGAGTAGAATTCTTACTTCCACGCACAACTACCTTTCTTAATGGTTGTAGGAGCTAATGAAGAAGGGAAAGGAGAGAGAAGAGAGCTCCCAAGGTCTTCCAAGAGGTGATCCCACAGTTTGAGATGTTGGGAGTAAGTTATGAACTTACTCCAAGAGTTTGTAGGCAACCAAATGCCTTTTCTCGCATCCTTTCTCTTAAAACCTAAGTAAATCAGAAGAAGTTTGTGTTGGTTGCACTTCTTCCAGTCCTTCTTCTAGTCACTTCTTTCAGTTGGGCATATTTATGATGATCTGTTCAGCAAAACGAATCCCAGCTGGCTATGTATACCCCAGGGTTCAAGGTTGCTTCCACATCTTATTCATAGACCTAAAATACAAAAGAAGAGAGTATGTACATTCACTTATATATGTTAAGCAATATTTTATCCTAGCTCTTCCAGCTCCACTGTCTATATGGTGGGAAGACCTATAATAATATGGGTTATTAGGTGCGGGTCTTACAACTCCCCCAACTTTATACGAATTTCATACCTGAAATTTGGCGTACCTAATTTGTCAAATATATGGGGGTTCTTTCTCCTTTATTTTTGACTCTTACTCCCAAGAAGCTTTATTAATAAGATGATTCTTCCAATGCACTTTTTATAAGTATATATATATTTTTATTCCCTTTGCATGCTTTTTAATATGATGTTCAAAGCTTTATGCAGGTTTTTGGCGTGGAAAGAGTTCTAAAATTTAAAAGTGATCTTCAGTGAAGTTGTAGAGGACATCTTAATCTTTCTAGAATGGTATTATAGATAAAATATGAGTTCATTTGGACCCCCAAATGTTATCTCAAAATCTGATCTTGGAAGTTGATTTGAATCCAAATTGGAGCAGCCATACGATCTGATTAAAGCATTTAGTGGTGGATGAAATTTCCATAAAGAGTTTCCTACTCAATCTAGGAAACTTGTGATAGAAGATGTTTAATTTATTTGGTATTTGAGCCAGATAGGAAGACTACCACTTGAGAAGTTTCAAAGGAAGGAAGGAAACTCTATAATTTTAGAATTCTAAGCTACAAATAAGGGATTCTAAGCTAAAAAAAGGGAATTCAAAACAAAAAAGGACACTTGGGGTGTCACTAGTGTCCCAATGAATTCTTCCAACACTATATATCTAGAGTGTTGGTGCTGAAGGGGGCTCTCTCGGTCTAGCAGGAAATTTAGATCTCCCTCTATGATTTTTTATTTCTCTTTCTTTGAAAGGATTGTAATGTTTAGCTAGTTTTTCTCATTCGGTTCAAGGGAAATTTGAAGCCTAAACTCATGTCAATGGTGTAATCGCTTTTGAATAATGTTGTTCTTCTTTTATCTTTTATTGGAGTTGCTTATATTATTCTTCTCTCTTTATCTATGATGTTTGTTTGAATAATTTAATCATGGCTTGCTGAATTGGTTAGACTGATATTGATTCCAAGATTTAAAAGTTGTGATCCGTAATCGTCCTGCTTCTAATCAACTGTAGAAAATAGTGGATGATTATGTCTAAGTTTTTATCTTATCATTGTGAATGAAATAACCTAAGTTAAATAATCCCCACTTGTGAGAGATTGTTGCTTAGATTGACCTGTTCTCCTCTTACTTAATGTTGCCATTGAATTAAATATTGAGAGCTTATTCAATGTTGTTCAATGGTTAGATCTCTCGGAAGAGCTTGTTTCTATAGAGATATTTAAGGAAAAACTCGGGTAATAGAGCTTATTGTTATCTAGTGTCTTTAATTCTGAATGTGAGGAAGAGATTAACATTAAGATTAATTTTACTCATTACATATGTGGGTGTATATTAAACCAAGAACTGAATCTTCTTAACTAATTAATTTCCATTTAATTTTGTTTGTTTATTTTTAGTTTGATTCAACCAACCAAAACCTCCCTTTGTTACTATGATTGCTTAGTATTATTTAACATGTTTTATTTAAATAGAATATAAATTCTAATCAAATCATTCTCTGTGGGATCGACCTTTACTTACCTAGGCTGTAGTTTATTAATCAGGTCAGTAAAGAAATACTTAATTAAAATTAGTGCAATTGACATGCTACCAAATTTTTGGCATTGTTGTTGGGGAATGAATTTTGACTAGTTTTATATCTCTTCACTTAAATTCTTTCAGTTTAGGATATTTTTTATTCAAAAATTTTTTTTTGGTTTAATTTATTATTTTTTTGTTCTGATTAAGGAAAAAAAAGAAAAATATTTCGGTTAGGAGCTTATGCTTTTGATGCAATCTTCCCATATAAGTGATCTAAATTTTGATCTAGAACTTAAACGTACTATACATCGGTTAAGGAAAGAAGCTAGATAGATTACGATAGGAAGAGAATCAATCCCTCTCACAAGATTTATTTGTGAAAGTTCTTTGAGTGACTCTGAACAAGAAAAAATCATGGCTGAGAATGATAGGACATTAAAAGAGTTGGCTACTCATGATTTTAACCAACGACCTTTTTGTATTCAATACCCTATTTTAGATGTTACTTTTGAGCATAAGTCTGGTTTGATTCATTTGTGGCCTAAATTTCATGGTTTTATAGGTGAGGAACAAATAAACATCTGAAGGAATTCCATGTAGTATGTTTAAGCATGAAACTGACAGGAGTGTCGAAAGAACAGATTAAACTACAAGCCTTTCCCTTCTTATTATCAAATGATGCAAAAGATTAGCTCTACTACCTACCATCTAGGACAATCATTACATGGAATGAAATTAAAAGATTATCTTTTAGAAAAATACTTCCCAACTTCTAGAGCTACCACCATCAGAATGGAAATCTGTGGCATACGACAGTACATTGAAGAAATGCTTTACGAATACTGGGAGTAGTTCAAGAAACTTTTTGCCAGCTGTCCACACCATCATATAAGTGATTTGCTTTTAATTTAATATTTTTATGAAGGTCTACTACCCATGGAAAGGAATATGATAGATGTAGCAAGTGGAGGAGCTTTGGTGGATAAGACACCTGAAGTCGCTAGAAGATTAATCTCAAATATGGCTATAAATCCCAACAGTTTAGTATAAGGATGATTGCACTGGTCAAAAAGGTGAACGAGGTAAATTCTTCTTCCATTGAACAAAAATTATCTGATCTTACCTCTCTTGTTAGATAGATAGCTGTAGGGAATATGCAGCAAGTAAAAGTTTGTGGGATATGTTCGATGCTAGGACACGCTATTGATATATGCCCAACACTTCAAGAATGACCCACAAAACAAGCTAATGCAGTAGGTAATTTCCCAGGGCCACCAAGGCAATATGATCCCTTCTCTAACACATACAATCCAGGTTGGAGTGATCATCCAAACCTGAGCTATGGAGGAAACAGAACAACAGGGAAAATTTCTATCAAAATAGACAGCCTACATTCCAACCAAAGCAACTTGCTCTTCAGAATTTAAACTCATCTCTGGAAGACATAGTTAAATCTCTTGCTCTCAATACAAATAATTTCAGCAAGAAATAAAATCTAGCATTAAAAGTCTAGAGAGTCAAGTGAGTCAAATGGCAACTAATGTGAGTTGTTTAGAAGCTCAAGTTAGAGGAAAATTACCATTACAAACCATTATGAATCCAAAAGAGAGTGTGAATGTAATAACACTCCAAAGTGGTAAGGAACTTAAGGAACCAAAAAGGGTGAGTACTGTTGTACCAAATGAAGAAAGAAATTGAGAAAGAAACAAAGAAAGACAAAACAACAGCTAAACCTGAGGTAACGCCCAAATCTTCCACTCTGTCTAAGACTAATCCTCTTCCCTTTCCTAGTATATTTGTAAAATCCAAGAAAGAGTACAAGGATAAGGAAATTCTAGATTTGTTTCGTGAAGTGAAGGTAAATGTACTCCTATTGAATGCAATCAAATAGGTGCCCAGGTATGCAAAATTTCTTAAAGAGTTATGCACTAACAAAAGAAAGCTGAACTGTAATAGAAGTTTAAGTATGTGAGAGAATGTCTCAGTAGTCCTTCAATGAAAACTTCCTCCCAAGTGCAAAGACCCAAGGGTGTTCACCATTAGCTGTAAAATAGGTAATACTAGAATTGAGAGAGTTATGTTAGATTTATGAGCATATATCAATGTAATACCAAAATCCATTTGTGATTCATTAAATCTAGGCCCCTTGAAAGAAACTGTTGTTATTATCCAACTGGCTGGTTATTTTAAAGCATACCCTGAAGGGGTACTTGAGGATGTTCTTGTGCAGGTAAACGAGCTAGTATTTTCAGCTGATTTCTACATTCTAGACATAGAAGATGATGTTTCATCTAATCTTGCACCTATCTTATTGAGAAGATCATTATTGAATACAACTTAAACAAAGATAGACGTTCATAATGGTACCCTCACAATAGAATTTGATGGTGAAGTAATTTGTTTTAATATTTTTGAAGCCATGAAACACCCTAATGATCTTCATGGACTTTTTTCTATAAATATTATTGACTCCATAGTACAAGAAGTGTTTGAGTTAAATAATAAGGCTGAATTGGAGGTTGTAATTACCATAGATTTGTAGTTGAAGGAGAATGATGAGATAAAAATCATTAAAAAATTGAAGGAGATGGTGGCAGATTTAAATTCTTTAAAATTAATTCTAGAAAAATATGGAGTTTCTTTTGTAAAGCTACCTGATTTTCATAAAAAGTTATTACCCTCAGTTTTATAGATTCCTACCCTAGAATTGAAGCCATTGCTGGCCCATTTAATGTACGGATATCTAGGAATAAATGAAACATTGTCGGTAATCATTGCAAAGAATTTGACACATATTCAAGGAGAGAAGCTAGTTCGTATACAAAGAGATCATAAAGTGGCTATTGGCTAGACATAGCTAATATTAAGGAAATCAGCCCTTCCATGTGTATGCATAGAATTATTCTTGAAGAAGATGCCAAACAGACAAGAGAAGCCAATGTAAGTTAAACACCCCAATGATGGATGTTGTGAAAAAAGAAATTCTAAAACTTTTAGATGTAGGGGTAATTTATCCTATCTCAGACAGTAAATGTGTAAGTCTAGTGCAAGTGGTTCCTAAGAAATTCGATGTTATGGTAATGAAAAATCAGGACAATTCCCACATGGACCCAGACTGGTGTGAGGTCAAAGATGGAAATCTTTTGAAGTCGCTACCTAGATTTAGGTCTAGGACCTTAAAAATGTGAAATCTCACCCCAAGGTAAGACTTCGATTGACTCATGACCCTTAGATTGGACTTCTGGTCCATCAGAGATTGGGTAAGCGTCAGGTTACGGTTATGGGAAGGGGTTAGGCACCCAAACCGCCTGATCGAAATCGGTCTCCTATGCTAGACTCTATTTGTCAAACCAAACCAAACCAAGTGGTTTGATATCATTGAACCGAATCTGTATCCATCAGATTGCCTACGTATTACGGAATTATTCTGAAAATCAGGTTCACCAACGTAGTTCAGGTGTGATTAAAGTTTATGGCTGTGATTTATGCTTGTGCATGATTAAGTTCATTGTTCAAGTTGAAGTTTATGCTTGAAAGGTTGAGAAATCCTATGGGTTAGGATCTGGATAGTCCATGTGGACGGATAGATAGTCCTAGTGGATCTAAGAATAACCCTATTTGGGTCAAAATATGGATAACCCATTCTGGGTCTGAATGTGGATAACCCTATGTTGGTTAAAATGTGGATAAATATCCTAGTGGATCTATGGATAGTCCAAGTGGACTAAGGTTTGGATCCGAATTTGGCTTTCTCCCAAATGGCCTACATATCCTAGGGTTTGACCTAGGAATCAGAATCTGTGTAGTTCGAAACTCTGGGTTGAAATGGGAATGGATATCCTAGTGGATCTATGGATAGTCCGAGTGGACTAAGGTGTGGATCCAAATTTGGGATTTTCCCAAATAGCCTACGTATCCTAGGGTTTGACCTAGGAATCAGAATCCACGTAGTTCAAAACTCTGGGTTGAAATGGGAATGGATATCCTAGTGGATCTATGGATAGTCCGAGTGGACTAAGGTGTGGATCCAAATTTGGGATTCTCCTAAATAGCCTACGTATCCTAGGGTTTGACCTAGGAATCAGAATTCGCATAGTTTGAAAGAATAGCCCATTCTGGGTCAGAAAGTGAGAACCTATTTTAGGTTTGGGATTGAGAACCTATTCTAGGTTTAGGGTTTAGAACCTATTCTAGGTTTAGGGTTTGCCAAGGGGCAAAATCATCCTAAATCACCCTTTTCATCATGAATTCTAATTTTGGAAAGTTTGGCAAGGCATTCTCTTTCTTTATTAAGATTTTTATCATTCCCATTATGCCCTTCCGAAGAATGTGGGTGCCTAAATGCACGTCCCCACACCTAGATTGTCTTCTAGAAGTGTGCATATATGGCAGTTCGACTAGGGTGTTGCATAAAATAAGTTAGTGCCAAAAAATAAAATATTCTATCTAAATATGGCATATAAAATATTTAGGGCAAGAAATTCACATGTAGTAAGATTGTTTAAAATCTCTCAAATATGGCATGTATTGCAAATAAGACAAGAGGCTAATATGGTAAGATCTAATATGGCAAGATCTAATATGACAAGATCTGAGCATGGCAAGATCTAATATGGCAAAATCTAATATGCAAGATCTAATATGCATCTATATATCAATATGGTAAGCACCAATCATAGAATGGATATATGACATGCGTTTTTCACAAAAAAGAAAGATCTTATATGCTATTTTCTAAGCATAGTAAGACTTAAAAAAAATTAAGATTTTACTAAAATATGGTAAAAATTTATCTATTCTAACAAAAATAGCAATACATGGAATGTGACGAACATGGTATGCACATTCCAAACAAAGCATATGAATGCTCCAAATATAGCCATTTATCCAAATATGGCAGAATTCATTTAAACAATCATTGATGTTATAATGAATGAGACATCAATGAAACTTTTTTTTTTTTAAAAGTGCAAAATTATCAAAACAAATATATGTTCAATGTTCTTTGAAAATTTTTAATTCTTATGAAGAAATTTGGGAAGATTAATGACTCAAAACTGTGAAAATTGTAACACAAGGTTCCAGATTATGGACAAAACTATGAACTGTATTCAGATTTGTCACATTATACAAGAATGATCATAAGTAGGTATTTCGAAACTCAAATCAAGCTCAACATTTTTTCATAGAAATATGACTTAATATATTATATTTCATATGAAGGATTTGAATCCCAACAGAAAGCAAAAATTTGTCAAAGATATGCCCTAAGACCGAACATGTGCACTGGTCAAATCTGTTCTAGATTTTTGACCAGTTGCACCATAAATTCCAAATAAAATTCTATTCCTAATGAAAATTAAATACAGACATATGTCTATGTAGATAACTGTCTGATCTAAAATTTCATTAAGAAAAACAAGTTAAAACAGTATAGTTTCTTTGTAAAAAATGATTCTTTTCAATCATGCAAATCAGTACATCATGACAGATTTTAAATCAGAGCACTATGCACTTAAAAATTTATATCAATTCAACAAAAAATGGAAAAAATATGAAACTAGTGCCATTGTTTAGAAGACTTTCATGTCTAAAATTTTTATGTTAAGTGGATTTTCTGATTAAGGCCATAAGACCTTTGTCTAGAGACTTTCTGACAGAGGATTACATTACATCCGAAAAAAATAGCAATGTCAAAGACAAATTGTTTGATATATTTCTTCAATTTCAAATGGAACGAAATTTTTAGGGTAGTCTTCTAACATATCAGAGAGACTCCCATAAAAGTTTGGGCTTCAAAAGCTTAGAAAAAATACATATGATATACGTCCTAAGTTTAAACCCTAAATCTGAAATTTTCAGATCAGAAAATCACTTTATGAATTTTACAAAAAACATCAAACATCATTATATATCATTCAAAAATTCATCATTGAATAGATTAGACAAATTATCATTCATGAAAAATGTTAGACATAGGCATCCTAACATTAACAAGCATGTAATAGAGCAGTCATGATTGAGATTTCATGGAAATTAGCCTTTTTCAAGCAAAATTGGCATTCGAGCATTCTAACAACCTCTAAATTTGTTTAGAGTACTAACCTTGGGCTCAAATCGAGCGAAACCTTTGTTGAAGGGTGATTGGAGGTTGTATCAACCCTCTTTGACTGTGAATCGTCCTTCTCCTTTCTTCTGCTTCTTTCTCTCTTCTCTTTCTCTCTTTTCTTCTTCTCTTTTATTTGTTTTCTCTTTTCCCACTCTTTCTTGCTCCCTCTCTCACATTTTCTCTCTCGCACTCACGTTTTTCTCTCCCTCACCCACGTTCTCCTCTCTCTATGGTCTCGAAAAAGAGACCCTCCTCTCTCTTCTCTTGCCTATTTATAATTTTTCTCTTCTTTTCTAGAAAATCTTTCTTTCCTTTCTTCTTTTTTCTAGAAAATCTTTTTTCCTTCCTTTTTCTCTTCTCCTTCTCCATTCCACATGTTCTCTATCTCTCCCTCTTCTAGAAAATCCTCTCCTCCTCTTTCCTTTTCTCTCTTTTCTTTCCTTTTTCTCAAAACCGAGATCTTTTCTATTTCTTTTTTTTCTCTCTCCACCTTGGACGTCTCTTCCCTTCCCCTCTTTGGATTATTTTTTTTTCCTTTTGGACTATATGCCCTAACAAAATATTTTGAATCCAAAAGATTTTTTTTTCTCTTTTCTTTCCTTTTCTCAAAAATAAAATCTTTTGGATTCTCCCTTTTCTATTTCTTTTTTTTCTCTCTCCACCTGGGACATCTCTTCCCTTCCTCTCTTTGGATTCTTTTTTTTATTTTGGATTATATGCCCTAACAAAATCTTTTGAATCCAAAAGATTTTTTTTTTCTCTTTTCTTTCCTTTTCTCAAAACAAAATCTTTTGGATTCTCCCTAAATTTCCCTCTCTCTCACGTTTCCTCTCTCTTTGGATTCTTTGTTCGCTATATATAATATATATATCTATATATATATATATATATATATATATATATATATATATATATATATATATATATATATATATATAATTATATGATATCAATATATTAATATATATAAAATAATATACATATAAGATATATGTATATATTATATGATATATTATAATATATTATACATTATATAATAATTTTTAAAATAATACATGCATATAAGCCACCATGAATTGGTCCGGATTGACTGGGTTGGGCCAAAACTTCCTTGGGTTGAGCTGAGTTGACTGGATTGACTGAAATTAACTGGGTTTTCACTCTCTGTCATTTCATGGGCCATTTTCGCTGTCATTCTGCACAGAATTTTTCGATAGCCTTTATTCTACATTTTTTGTGTCCACTTTGTTGAACATTAAAAATAAGAATATTAGAGCTTGAATCAACTCATTTGGAAATAAAATGGTCAACCTATGAATTTTTGAAGTTTAAACAGGCCAATTATCGATAATTTGGCTGACCATTTTGCATGAGACTCTTCAGAAACTTTTGTCCAAAATCCTTTATGTCCACTTTGTAGAACATCATGAATGAAGAATAGTGGCCTTGGAATCATCTGAATCCGATGTAGAACAGAAAAGATATGAAGCTTTGAAGTTCTAACGATAATTTTGCATTAAAGCTTGCATGGGACCCACTGGTGACTTCTACTCGGGATTTTTTTACGTCCACTTTGTAGAACATCATGAATGAAGAATAATGGTCTTGGAATCATCTGAATCCGATGTTGGATGATCAAGATATGATGATTTAAAATTCAAACAATTTCGACTTAGGATAATTTGCATAAAGGCCCCTGGGATTATTATTATTTATAATAATTTCAGAAACCTCCCTTATATGAATCATCCGACTAAAATGGTCATATCTTCTTCATTTGATATCAGAATTGAGCAATTTTGGTCTCATTTCGAAGATAATTCTATGACCTATGCATCCATGCAGATAATAGCCCATGAACCTGCTGTGGGGATTAGTGGAGAATCACAAATCTTTGGATTAAATGTCAGAAACCTGCTATATTGGTTCACTTATGCTGAGGGTGGCAAAAATGAGGTGCTTACAGATGCCCCTCTTTAGCCGAGATTGTTATCAGTTAAAGGCTAAAGATAAAAGAACCACATTTTTAGGGTATGAGTGATATTGTTTATTGGGCTGCACTTAGGGTAATTCTTCCTAAATTGCCTATGTATTCTAAGGGTATCCTAGAAATCATGCCCAGAACGTAGTTCGACTGGCAAGAAGGTTTGTTCTTCTTGGAAAATTGATGATTGTTCTTCTTGTATGAAGCTAGGCTGTGAATACAAGGCTCATTTGTAGGCTGGGAACCACTTCTTGCTGAGGTGGAACTCATGATGCAAGGTACGTGCGGGCTTGAACCCAGCTTGATCCATTTGTAGGTTAATAAACCTCTTCTTGTATGAAGCTAGGCTGTGAATACAAGGCTCATTTGTAGGCTAGGAACCTCTTCTTGCTGAGGTGGAACTCATGATGCAAGGTATGTATGGGCTTGAACCCGGCTTGATCCATTTGTAGGCTGATAAACCTCTTCTTGTACGAAGCTAGGCTGTGAATACAAGGCTCATTTGTAGGCTGGAAACCTCTTCTTGCTGAGGTGGAACTCATGATGCAAGGTATGTGCGGGCTCGAACCCGGCTTGATCCATTTGTAGGCTGATAAACCTCTTCTTGTATGGAGCTTGGCTGTGAATACAAGGCTGATTGCATAAGCTTGAGCTCGGCTTTGATTTGTCTGGATGGAAGACTTGATGTCTTTTCTTTGATTGAACTGAGGCTCTTTTGATTGAGATTCTGAGATTGATTTTCTGAATAAGCTAAGGCTCTGCATTTGATTCACTTATAGGCTGAGATTGACTTGATCTTTGGATGAGCTTGGACTCTACATTTGATTCACTAATAGGCTGATATTGATTTGTACTCTGGATGAGCTAGGGCTCTGCATTTGATTCACTAATAGGCTGAGATTTATTAGAACTTTGGATGAGCTAGGGCTCTGCATTTAATTCACATATAGGCTGAGATTGATTTGAACTTTGGATGAGCTAGGGCTCCACATTTGATTCTAAAATGAGTAAGAACTCAGAAGGTCACTTATAGGGTGATACTGAATGAATCTTCTTGGCAGTCCTTAACAGCTTTGGACCTTCAGGATTGAAAATAGGAATATCCTTCTTGGAAGCTCTATGGCTATGAACCTTTAGGATGCTTGAAAGTGACCCATACAGGAAGGCTTTGTTGACTTTGAACCTTTAGGGTTGAAATCTGACCCATCTTGGAAGTCTCTTGACTTTGAACCTATAGAGTGCTAGACATATTTGAAATGATGGTGAATTCCTTGACACTTTTCCAAGTTTTTTTTTTGCTCCTGTTTTTTGGTGAAGGCACAAAACATGACATCAATGGAAATGGTGTCATGGACTTCGCTGGCATGATACTTAGATTTGAAATTTGCCATTTATGACCTGGTACTGAAAGTTTGACTCAATTTCAGTACGGTAGGGATGACTTGGTTACTCCCTTTGAAGGGTTCCATGTAATTTGAAGGTGATGATTTTCTTTAGCCAACATTGGTGTTGTTGGATTTTGGATTGAAAGAAACTCTAGCGAGGATTTTGGACAAGAATGAGGGGAGCTTGACAGTCTCTAACCAAAGTGACTTTATTGATTGACCTTGGTGTTAGACTGTCGAGGGGCATCTAATCAACTAAGTTCTTTGACTGTGCATTATGGTAGACCAAATTGGTAGAATAGCCAAGCGGCGATGAAATGTGACATGGGTTTGGCCCTTGATCTAAGTTCATGAAAAGCTCAGGGCTTTGCAACATTGTTGTGTCAATTTTGAAAGATGAATGAACCATGGCCCCAAAGTATATGAGGAGCAAAGGATTCGAAGTGTTCCTTCAGAGAATATGGTAACCAAATCCTAACAGGTGAGCGACCACATTGGATTTTCTTCATCAACATGATTGGGAGAACTGAGAAATTGGCAAAACCAACTTGGACGGACCTACTTCTATTGACTAGGAAAGTCAGTGACTTCAGACTAGACAATGGATCCTAGATGTAATGCTCCTGATCAAGTTCAATTCCTCTACATAGGGTATATCTATGCCCCAGTGTCTGCATGTTGTGACAGACCGCTACTGTAGTGTGCTAGGGCAAGATAGAAGGAAACAGACAATTTAATAGAGTTAGAACTAGGTTGAATCTGGATTGTATCCAGAATTTGACCATGCTTCCAAGGTCAAGGGAAGATTGTAGAAAGTGACTTCTTTGATAAACCCTTCTTGAATCTTGAAAAATGAAGGAACTGATGATTTGAATGAATTTGACTACATCCATAACCAGGCCATGAGAATTTGCTCTCTCCCTAACATGACCAATAGGATTCAAAGATAGAATTATGTTGAAAGGCAATGCTATGGAGCCCGACAGATGATGGTTTGTTCAACTCCTCCGAGTATGATTCACTGGAGAGCAAAAGAGAGGTTCCTTATGAAGGGTAGACTGGGTATGACACTTGTCTACATGAACCACTGGATTTTTCTATGAAGGGCCAATGAGGGCAATGCTTTTAGGGTTGCATCAGGTCGCCTATCCCCACTGAGGAATTATGGGTTGCCCATTGAGGTTTCTCGGGATGCCTTTCCCTGCTGAGGTTTCTTTTCTTCCCTTTATTTTTTTATTTTTTCTTTTGCAAACCCCATCTTGGGTTGAATAAAGAGTCCTAATATGGTGAGGATATTGCAAAAACTATGGTCCTATCCAATGGTCCAAAAACCCTTAGGGGAAATCTGAACGGCATGACCTTTATGACAAATGGGTAGCCTTGCCCCACTGTTTAAGTTGACATCTACACGCATTGATAAGTGGGCAGCTATTTGAATCATCACTAAAAGTGACTTTAGGAAAATGTAGAACCACACCAAAATTAAAAATGATGCCAAATTATGTTTTCCTTTCTTGGACATGTTCAGATGGAACACGTGTCCCAACAAGCTATATCGAGATTCCAAATCAGTCACGATCATATCTGGGCCTAAAACCTTTAGGTTTGTTGACAAGTATTGATGTTGAAGGTCCAAGAGGACTGATGTGAAACTGTCCACATGGGTCTACCATTGGGAGAGTGTTTGGTTGTTTATGTAGAATGGGTTTATCTTACCGAGAAGATCCCATTTTATTGGCTTGAAAAATGAAGGGGTTATAGGAACCTTGGGAAGTTGTCGGATGTAATGAACGATGGATAAGAGTTCCAGCCAGATTCTTGAATTTGTACATAAAATGATGACATGATCATGAGATACAATGCCATAAAAACTGATAATCAAAAGAAGGGCTCGTGATAGAGACTCCTTGGAAGGCTGTCAGATTGATGGACGGGAGAGAGAGTCTAATGCCGATGAGAAATCTTTCTCTGATGATGAAGAAGTGATGAGATCGTCTCCTGTAAAGGCGGGATGTAATTGGCCAAAATCAAAAGTCCGGTCCAACATGATGTAATTCTCGACGAATGATCGAACTTGCTATCAGGCTTTAGTTGGAACTATCATCCTCTTGAAGTGAGAGGGACAATTAGCTTACTGTTGAGCTCCAATGCCATTCAACATCTTACTATTTTCTTTTTTTTTTTTTTTTTTTTTTTTTTGGGATGTGGAGGCCACACCACATAATGCAGTGCTTCGCTTGATCGCAAAGTTGAATCATGACTTTCAATATTAGATTTGAATCTTCTTCTTCTAAATATTTCCAATCAGATAGAACATCTTTGTCCCAGTCAGTACTCTGATCTTCTGTAAACTTTATGAACATTTGTGACTGGTTATCTAGTTTGATTTTATCCGAATGGTGAATCTGTATGCTGCCCTCTGGAAGTTAATCATCACCTTCTATCTGATGTGACTAGCTCCCATTATTGATCTAGATAAAACATAGGCTTGAAATTTTTTTTTTTTTTTGGTATTCTTATGACCTCATTCTTTGATTTTGAGATTGATTATTCATCATGTATCTTTTGCTTACAGATGATGTACTTTGTAAGAACTTTGGTATTTCTATCTTTTTGGTGGCAAATCTGTCCTCCACTCATTTGTACTGATTGGCAGACCTACTGATATGATCTGTTACTATCTAATGCTTTCCTTGGAATCTTTTCATAGGTAGAACAAATGGCAGCTTCTCCAATACATGTTTCTTGAGAGTACTCTTGTGTCTCCCGATTGATCACTTAAAGCTTTCCCAGATAGGTTGGACCTTTCTTTCTCAAGAGGCCGGGTGGCGTAGAAGGTCAAGAGACGGCTCATCATTTCAATCATCTTCAGAGTCAGAATTGACTGCGCACGTAGAATAGGAGGATGTATGAAATTGGGAGGAAATGTATGGAAGAGACAAAGCATAGAGTTTGAAATCCCAAACGGGGTGATTTTCATTTACTTACAGGATGGATTGGACTGGACTTGTCAACAAGCATATCAATCTTGGACCCAGACATGGATGACCTATCGAATACCGATAATAGAAAGTTGAAACAACTAGTTCATCCAAGCGGCTCCAGTTGGGCATAACGCCTTCGACGACCACCTTCAGTCGTTGCTGGAATAAGTCTTCCTTCAGATCTCTAATAGCAAGACTCATCATGCCCCTCTATCAATAGGTGCAAGATACCTACCTTTTCCATATAATTCTCCCTCTTTTTTTTTTCAGTTTGGGATCCATTCAAAACTGGACTATTGCTTTTTAAGCTCAAGGTTACTCTGGTTCATGCCCCAGTTTGGCGTTCAATGGATTCAATAATGGACTGCTTCTAGTTGAGTTCAAAATCATTATAGCTTGTGCCCCAGCTTAAGGAGCAAGGGGTATCGCTATTGCACTACACCATTTTAAGTCCAAGATTAGACTAGTTTATGCCTTGGCTTGGGGGGTTCAATGGATTTCTTCATTAGACCACTCTCAATTTGGGTCTAAGGTCAATTTGGTCCATGCCCCAGTTTAGGGCATAATGGCTTTCCTCATTAGACCGCATTCAATTTAGGTCCAAGGTCAATCTGGTTCATGCCCCAGTTTATGGGTTAAGGGTTTCATCATTGGACCATTCCCTAGCTGTGATTCTGGTTCCTATCTTAGCCTGGGGCATATCGGATCTCATCTTTGGTCAACCCTACTGCTCGGGAAAATTCCATTCCCTCTCTTTGAACAATGAGAAATATGAGGGCAACTCTTTGGATTCTAGCATTTCTTTGGCCAATGGGGCAGAAATGCCCGAGATGGGACAACACTATCATAGCTGAAGGTTCATGATTTCTTGATGACTCCAGAATCTGGAATTGATCTTTACTGACAAGCAATGAGGAATGCTTCTCATTCACCATTCCTGACGGCTATCCTAACTTGTAGCACTGGGCTATGATAGACATGGATCGGGCTCTAATTGATAGAGCCAGAGATTGATTTTGAATCGGTCTCCGATTGATAGAGACAAGATTAACTTTGAATTGATCTCTGATTGATAGAGATCAAGATTGACTTTGAATTAATCTCTGATTGATAAAGATCAAGATTGACTTTGAATTGGTCTCTGATTGATAGAGATCAAGATTGACTTTGAATTGGTCTCTGACTGATAGAGATCAAGATTGACTTTGAATTGGTCTCTGATTGATAGAGATCAAGATTGACTTTGAATTGGTCTCTGATTGATAAAGATCAAGATTGATTTTGAATTGGTCTCTGATTGATAGAGATCAAGATTGATTTTGAATTGGTCTCTGATTGATAGAGATCAAGATTGATTTTGAATTGGTCTCTGATTGATAGAGATCAAGATTGATTTTGATTTGGTCTCTGATTGATAGAGATCAAGATTGACAGTCGTGGACTGGGCTCTAATTGCTAGAGGCAAGGATTGCTTGAGTTGGGTTCGGATTGATAGAGGCCAAGGAAGACAATCATGGATTGGACTCTAATTTTAGAGATAATAGATTGATTTAGTTGAAATGACTGAAATTTTCTTTGATTCCTTCATGAAATGGAACATGTACTAGAGGTAATGATTGAACAGGCCTAGAGGCTAACTCATGCTCACATTGAGTTCATATAAATGGAACATTCCTTAGTTCCAACATGAATTGGAACCTGAACTAGAGTTGACAGTTGGACAAGCCTAGGGGCTAATTAAATTTAAATGAATGGAACTCTTCTTAGTTCCAACATGAATCAGAACATGAACCACAGTTGATGGTTGGACAGGCCTAGTGGCTAATTGAATTCAAATGAATGGAACTCTTCTTAGTTCCAACATGAATCAGAACTTGAACCATAGTTAATGGTTGGATAAGCCTAGTGGCTAATTGAATTCAGATGAATGGAAATTTTCCTAGTTCGACATGAATCAGAACCCTAACCAAAGTTGATGGTTGGTTAATGGAACTTTTCTTAGTTCCAACATGAATCAGAACCCTAACCAAAGTTAATGGTTGGATAAGCCTAGTGGCTAATTGAATTCAGATGAATGGAACTTTTTCTAGTTCCGACATGAACCGGAACCCTAACCAAAATTGATGGTTGGATAAGCCTAGTGGCTAATTGAATTAAGATGAATGAAACTTTTCTTAGTTCCTAACATGAATCAGAACCCTAACCAAGGATGATGGTTGGATAAGCCTAGTGGCTAATTGAATTCAGATGAATGAAATTTTTTCTACTTTCGACATGAACCGGAATCCTAACCAAAATTGATGGTTGGATAAGCCTAGTGGCTAATTGAATTAAGATGAATGGAACTTTTCCTAGTTCCTGACATGAATCAGAATCCTAACCAAAGTTGATGGTTGGATAATCCTAGTGGCTAATTGAATTCAGATGAATGGAACTTTTCCTAGTTCCAACATGAACCCTAAATAGGAGGTGAAATGTGAAAAAAGCCTAGGGGCCGAATGTCTCATCTACTATAACATGATTTGGGAGGTGATGATTGAACCTGCCTAGGGGTTAAACCTTTTTTCAGTTCTGAGATGAACCAAAAATAGTGGTTGAATCTGGGGTTGAATATTTCTTTGATTCTGAGATGAACTGGATGTGATTGAATCTGCCTAGGGGCTGAATCTTTCCTTAATTCTGGATGAGCCAAAATGATGATTGAACCTGCCTAGGGGCTGAATCTTTCCTTAATTCAAAGGAGAATAGGGAATATTGATTGGATTTGCCTAGGGGCTGAATCTTTTCTTAATTCAAAGGTGAATCGAGAACTATGATTGGATTTGCCTAGGGGCTGAATCTTTCCTTAATTCAAAGGTGAATCGAGAACTATGATTGGATTTGCCTAGGGGCTGAATGTTTCCTTAATTCAAAGGTGAATCGAGAACTATGATTGGATTTGCCTAGGGGCTAAATCTTTCCTCAATTTAAAGGTGAATAGGGAATAATAATTGGATTTTCCTAGGGGCTGAATCTTTCCTCAATTCAAAGGTGAATAGGGAACGATAATTAGATTTGCCTAGGGCCTAAATCTTTTCTTAATTCAAAGGTGAATCGAGAACTATGATTAGATTTGCCTAGGGGCTGAATCTTTTCTTAATTCAGAGATGAATTGAGAACTTTGATTGGATTTGCCTAGGGGCTAGATTTTTCCTTAATTCAGAGATGAATCGAGAACTATAATTGGATTTGCCTAGGGGCTGATCTTTCCTTAATTCAGAGATGAATCAAGGACGGTGATTGGATTTGCCTAGGGGCTGAATCTTTCCTTAACTCTGAGGTAAATTGAGAACATTGATTGGATTTGCCTAGGGGCTGAATCTTTCATTAATTCAAAGGTGAATAGGGAACAATAATTAGATTTTCCTAGGGGCTAAATCTTTCCATAATTCGAAGTGAATGGAGAATGGTGATTTGATTTGTCTAGGGACTAAATCTTTCCTTAATTCGAGATGAATTGAGAACAGTTATTGGATTTGCTTAGGGGCTGAATCTTTCCTTAATTTTGAGGTGAATCGAGAACTATGATTGGATTTGCCTAGGGGCTGAATCTTTCCTTAACTCTGAGGTAAATTGAGAACATTGATTGGATTTGCCTAGGGGCTGAATCTTTCATTAATTCAAAGGTGAATAGGGAACAATAATTAGATTTTCCTAGGGGCTAAATCTTTCCATAATTCAGAAGTGAATGGAGAATGGTGATTTGATTTGTCTAGGGACTAAATCTTTCCTTAATTCTGAGATGAATTGAGAACAGTTATTGGATTTGCTTAGGGGCTGAATCTTTCCTTAATTTTGAGGTGAATCGAGAACTATGATTGGATTTGCCTAGGGGCTGAATCTTTCCTTAATTCAGAGATGAATCGGGAACTATGATTGGATTTGCCTAGGAGCTGAATCTTTCCTTCTTTCTTACAAAATTTGATGTTCAATCAAGATCTAGATTCATGACTTCCATTGATTCACTTAGAAGGATAATATGGATGGATCTCAAGGTGGGAGATCAAGATAATTCCCTAATTGTAGGGGCCTCCCACCCTAAAAGGGTAGATATAGTTGCAGTTTGATTCTCTTTTCCAAAGGCATTGAAATCCAATGGAGGAATATTGAGATTCTAGACATCTAGAGGAGTGGAAGAAGTCACATGCATAATCAAAGATGACTTAACCAAACAATGTTAGCTCCCTCATAAGGGAGATTGGGTAATCATTATCCGAGTCAATTTAATTGAATTTGATTAAGCCATGTGTTCAGTCTTGGGACCTCGTGATTCCAAAAATGGATAGTTAGTGGTACCAAGGTCTGGCCACTTGGGTTGCCTAATTCAATGAAATTGAAATGGATATATTAATCCGTCCTCCTTATTAGGGATGGTTAGCAAAAGCGGTTCATGATTGAAAAAACCGGTAAATTTCTACTTGATCATAGTATCTATACCGTGACGAAGATTTTCCGATTGTTTTTGAGATTGATGTATCAATATTGAATGGTCAACACAATGAGCTTTGTACAATGGAGGGCATGTACAGACCGCCCACACTAATGTGTATGCGGGTATACGTAACCCTCACGCTCCCAACAAGTGAGAGACAAGAATACTCAAGTGTGGATCCAAACATGTTGACAAGTCAAGGACAAAAACGGGCAGAACTTCGACGTCTCGGATGTAAATATTATGATCGAGTAGATTTTACCATGTTGGTTAAAAAATGGACCAAAAATATCATACATGTGGCTCAAACTGGGTTAGGACAGAAAAGACCACCTTGACGAGGATGGGGTAACCTATCACCGAATGCTTGATGAATAATGGGCCCCCAATCCCTTTATATACTATGTTGCAAGGATCCAAGCGACGTGGAGTAGCATAATGCATTCTCAGGAGGACTCAAGAATCGCTCGTTAGAGGCTGCTCGCTGGTCGTGGTCTCACAAAGTACAAGCCAAGGCTGTGTATTTCGCCTCGCGTAGCGGGTTGCCCCATATGCATGGGACCCGGTTCGGCTACTCGCACGAATGTGTGACTGAACCCATTCCCCCAAAACAATATGATACAAGCATAAATATAGTATCCTAAGAGCTAGCATCCAATTCACATAAGAAAAGTTTTCATTTAGGAGTTTGACATTTATATCCCCAGTGAAGTCGCCACTGTGAGGACAAAGATGGAAATCTTTTGAAGTCACCACCTAGATTTAGGTCTAGGACCTTAAAAATGTGAAATCTCACCCCAAGGTAAGACTTCAATTGACTCATGACCCTTAGATTGGACTTCTGGTCCATCAGAGATTGGGTAAGCGTCAGGTTATGGTTATGGGAAGGGGTTAGGCACCCAAACCCCCCGATCGAAATCGGTCTCCTATGCCTTTCCTATGCTAGACTCTATTTGTCAAACCAAACCAAACCAAGTGGTTTGATATCATTGAACCGAATCTGTATCCATCAGATTACCTACGTATTACAGAATTATTCCGAAAATCAGGTTCACCATCGTAGTTCAGGTGTGATTAAAGTTTATGGCTGTGATTTATGCTTATGCATGATTAAGTTCATTGTTCAAGTTGAAGTTTATGCTTGAAAGGTTGAGAAATCCTATGGGTTAGGATCTGGATAGTCCATGTGGACTGATAGATAGTCCTAGTGGATCTAAGAATAACCCTATTTGGGTCAAAATATGGATAACCCATTCTGGGTCTGAATGTGGATAACCCTATGTGGGTTGAAATGTGGATAAATATCCTAGTGGATCTATGGATAGTCCAAGTAAACTAAGGTTTGGATCCGAATTTGGGTTTCTCCCAAATGGTCTACGTATCCTAGGGTTTGACCTAGGAATCAGAATCCACGTAGTTCGAAACTCTGGGTTGAAATGGGAATGGATATCCTAGTGGATCTATGGCTAGTCCGAGTGGACTAAGGTGTGGATCCGAATTGGGATTCTCCAAATAGCCTACGTATCCTAGGGTTTGACCTAGGAATCAGAATCCGCGTAGTTCAAAACTCTGGGTTGAAATGGGAATAGATATCCTAGTGGATCTATGGATAGTCCGAGTGGACTAAGGTGTGGATCCAAATTTGGGATTCTCCCAAATAGCCTACGTATCCTAGGGTTTGACCTAGGAATCAGAATCCACGTAGTTCGAAAGAATAACCCATTCTGGGTCAGAAAGTGAGAACCTGTTCTAGGTTTGGGATTGAGAACCTATTCTAGGTTTAGAACCTATTTTAGGTTTAAGGATTTCCAAGGGGCAAAATTGTCCTAAATCACCCTTTTCATCCTGAATTCTAATTTTGAAAAGTTTGGTAAGGCATTCTCTTTCTTTATTAATATTTTTATCATTTCCATTATGCCCTTCCCAAGAATGTTGGTGCCTAAATGCACGTCCCCACACCTAGATTGTCTTCTATAAGTGTGCATATATGGCAGTTCAACAAGGGTATTGCATAAAATAAGTTATTGCCAAAAAATAGAATATTCTATCTAAATATGGCACATAAATATTTATGGCAAGAAATTCACATGTAGTAAGATTGTTTAAAATCTCTCAAATATGGCATGTATTACAAATAAGGCAAGAGCCTAATATGGTAAGATCTAATATGACAAGATCTAATATGGCAAGATCTAAGCATGGCAAGATCTAATATAGTAAGATCTAATATGCAAGATCTAATATGCATTTATATATCAATATGGTAAGCACCAATCATAGAATGCATATATGACTTGAGTTTTTCAAAAAAATGAAAGATCTTATATGCTATTTTCTAAGCATAGTAAGACTTAAAAAAAATTAAGATTTTGCTAAAATATGATAAAAATTTATCTATTCTACCAAAAATAGCAATACATGGAATGTGGCAAACATGGTATGCACAATTCAAACAAAGCATATGAATCCTCCAAATATAGCCATTTATCCAAATATGGCAGAATTCATTTAAACAATCATTGATGTTATAATGAATGAGACATCAATGAAACTTTTTTTTTTTGAAAAGTGTAAAATTATCAAAAAAAACATATGTTCAATGTTCTTTGAAAATTTTTAATTCTTATGAAGAAATTTGGGAAGATTAATGACTCAAAACTGTGAAAATTATGACACAAGGTTCCAGATAATGGACAAAACTATGAATTGTATTTAGATTTGTCACATTATACAAGAATGTTCATAAGTAGGTCTTTCGAAACTCAAATCAAGCTCATTTTTTAATAAAAAGATGAATTAGTATATTATATTTCATATGAAGGATTTGAATCCCAACAGAAAGCAAAAATAGGTCAAAGATATGCCCTAAGACCGAACATGTGCACTGGTCAAATCTGTTCCAGATTTTTAACCAGTTGCACCATAAATTCCAAATAAAATTTTATTCTTAAAGAAAATTAAATACAGACATATGTCTATGTAGATAACTGTCTGATCTAAAATTTCATTAAGAAAAACAAGTTAAAACAGTATATTTTCTTTGTAAAAAATGATTCTATTCAATCATGCAAATCAGTACATCATGACAGATTTAAAATCAGAGCACTATGCACTTAAAAATTGATATCAATTCAAAAAAAAATATGAAAAAAATATGAAACTAGTGCCATTTTTTAGAAAAATTTTATGTCTAAAAAGTTCATATTAAGTGGATTTTCTGATTATGGCCATAAGGCCTTTGTCTAGAGACTTTCTGACGGAGGATTGCATTACATCCGAGAAAAATAGCAATGTCAAAGACAAATTTTTTGATATATTTCTTCAATTCCAAATGGAACGATATATTTAGGGTAGTCTTCTAACATATCAGAGAGACTCCCATAAATGTTTGGGCTTCAAAAGCTTAGAAAAAATACATATGATGTACGTCTTAAGTTTGAACCCTAAATCTGGAATTTTCAGATCAGAAAATCACTTTATGAATTTTATAAAAAACATCAAACATCATTATATATCTTTCAAAAATTCAACATTGAATAGCTTAGACAAATTATCATTCATGAAAAATGTTAGACATAGGCATCCTAACATTAAAAAGCATGTAATAGAGCAGTCATGGTTGAGATTTCATGGAAATTAGCCTTTTTCAAGCAAAATTGGCATTAGAGCATTCTAACGACCTCTAAATTTATTTAGAGTACTAACCTTGGGCTCAAATCGAGCGAAACCATTGATGAAGGGTGATTGGAGGTTGTATGAACCCTCTTTGAATGTGAATCCTCCTTCTCCTCTCTTCTGCTTCTTTCTCTCTTCTCTTTCTCTCTTTTCTTCTTCTCTCTTCTTTCTTTTCTCTTTTCTCTCTATTTCTTTCTCCCTCTCTCACGTTTTCTTTCTCTCACTCACGTTTTTCTCTCCCTCACCCACGTTCTCCTCTCTCTATGGTCTCGAAAAAGAGACCCTCCTCTCTCTTCTCTTGCCTATTTATAATTTTTCTTTCCTTTTCTAGAAAATCTTTCTTTCCTTTCTTCTTTTTTCTAGAAAATCTTTTTTTCTTCCTTTTTCTTCTTTCCTTTCTTCTTTTCCTTCTTTTTTCTCTTCTCCTTCTCCATTCCACTCGTTCTCTCTCTCCCTCTTCTAGAAAATCCTCTCCTCCTCTTTCCTTCTCTCTCTTTTCTTTCCTTTTTCTCAAAACCGAGATCTTTTCTATTTCTTTTTTTTTCTCTCTCCACCTTGGACGTCTCTTCCCTTCCCCTCTTTGGATTTTTTTTCCTTTAGGATTATATGCCCTAACAAAATCTTTTGTATCCAAAAGATTTTTTTTCTCTTTTCTTTCCTTTTCTCAAAAATAAAATCTTTTGGATTCTCCCTTTTCTATTTCTTTTTTTTCTCTCTCCACCTTGGACGTCTCTTCCCTTCCCCTCTTTGGATTCTTTTTTTTTTCTTTTGGATTATATGCCCAAACAAAATCTTTTGAATCCAAAAGATTTTTTTTCTCTTTTCTTTCCTTTTCTCAAAACAAAATCTTTTGGATTCTCCCTAAATTCCCCTCTCTCTCACGTTTCCTCTCTCTTTGGATTCTTTGTTTCCTATATATATAATTATATAATATCAATATATTAATATATATAATATAATATACATATAAGATATATATATATTATATGATATATTACAATATATTATACGTTATATAATAATATATAAAAGAAATACATGCATATAAGCCACCATGAATTGGTCCGGATTGACTGGGTTGGGCCAAAACTACCTTGGGTTGAGCTGAGTTGACTGGATTGACTGAAATTAACTGGGTTTTCACTCTCTGTCATTTCATGGGCCATTTTCGCTATCATTCTGCACAGAATTTTCCGATAGCCTTTATTCTATATTTTTTGTGTCCACTTTGTAGAACATTAAAAATGAAGAATACTGGATCTTGAATCAACTCATTTGGAAATAAAATGGCCAACCTATGAATTTTTGAAGTTTAAGCGGGCCAATTATCGATAATTTGGCTGACCATTTCGCATGAGACTCTTCGGAGACTTCTGTCCGAAATCCTTTACGTCCACTTTGTAGAACATCATGAATGAAGAATAATGGCCTTGGAATCATCTGAATCCGTTGTAGAACGGAAAATATATGAAGCTTTGAAGTTCTAACGATAATTTTGCATGAAAACTTGCATGGGACCCACTGGTGATTCTACTTGGGATTTTTTTATGTCCACTTTGTAGAACATCATGAATGAAGAATAATGGTCTTGGAATCATCTGAATCCGATGCTGGATGATCAAGATATGATGATTTGAAATTCAAACAATTCGACTTAGGATAATTTGCATAAAGGCCCCTAGGATTATTATTATTTATTATAATTTCAGAAACCTCCCTTATATGTATCATCCGACTAAAATGGTCATATCTTCTTCATTTGATATCAGAATTGAGCAATTCTGGTCTCATTTCGATGATAATTCTATGACCTATGCATCCATGCAGATAATCTCCCATGACCCTGCTGTGGGGATCAGTGGAGAATCACAAATCTTGGGTTAAAGGTCGAAAACCTGCCATATTGGTTCACTTATGCCAAGGGTGGCAAAAATGGGGTGCTTACAACTTGATGACATGTTTGTATTGATTATAGGAAGTTAAATTTGACAACTCGATTAGACCATTTTCCACTTCATTTTATTGATCAAATGCTTAAACAATTAGCTGATCATGCTTATTATTATTTTTTAGATGGATTTTCATGTTTTAAACTCGTTGTCTTGGGTTAACGAGTTGGCAAAGCAGCCCATGCCATTTGTTATGCCTTTCAAACTTTGAATGGAGCCCAACTAAATTATTCCACCATAGAAAAATAACTTTTATCTATTGTTTTTGGATTAGAAAAGTTTCGATCATACTTGTTAGGTGCTAAAGTTATTATTTTTTCTGATCATGCCGCTCTTAGGAACCTACCCATAAAGGAAGAAGCAAAACCAAGGCTGATAAGGTGGATCCTCCTTCTTCAGGAATTCGACTTAGAAACTAAAGATAAGAAAGGAGCTGACAATGTAGTTGTAGATCATCTCAGCCGTTCGGTTTTTGAAGAGGATGAACTTTTTTTTAATGAAACTTTTCTTGATGAACAATTGTTTAACCTTAACATAGCAGCACCATGGTATGTAGATATTGTTAATTTTTTGGTCACTAATGTGCTCCCTCCTAATTTGACTAGAGCTCAGAGGGACAAGATTAAGAATAATGCAAAATATTATATTTGGGATGACCCTTATCTGTAGAAGCATTGTGCTAATCAAGTAATAAGAAGCTGTGTATCTAAAACCGAATATGTTCAGATTCCAACCTTCTGTCATACTTATGCATGTGGAGGACATTTTGGACCGAAGAGGACCGCCCATAAAGTGTTAGAAAGTGGTTTCTACTGGCCATCATTGTTTAAGGATGCCTACATGTTCTGTAAGTCATGTGATAGTTGCCAAAGGACAGGTAACATCTTTCCGAGAAATCAAATGCATCAAACCTCTATTTTAATTGTCGAAGTTTTTAATGTATGGGGCATTGAATTTATGGGACCATTCCCTTCTTTGTTTGGTAATATTTATATCCTCTTAGCCGTTGATTATGTTTCCAAATGGGTGGAAGTTAAAGCCACCAGAATTGACAATTCCAAGGTAGCTATAAATTTTGTCAAAACTAATATTTTGTTCGGTTTGGGATGCCGAAGAGCATAATCAGTGACAAAGGCACCCATTTTTGTAATAGGACGATAAAGGCATTGTTTAAGAAATACCATGTTGCCCACAAAGTCTCCGCCTTATATCATCCACCACAAACCAATTGTTATAGCCCATTCTAGAGAATCAGGTGTGATATCCTAGTCAACCCAATGGACAACCTGATTCTTCTAGCTATCGATAACTACAATGATCTACCATATGAATCTCACAGTCTACACAAGCAATAACCATAATAATAATGAAAGAAAATAGAGTAATAATAGTAGAAGCAGTAATAAATGACAAATATAAACTAGGTGATATCATATCATAAATTAGGTCCAGTTTTATGATGTTTCACCATAATAGTCTTCACAAATACCATATTATCTCATATACACATATCCCGAATTAAAGAGTAAATCTGTAAACATTATTTTGGATAGATCTCCATGTCTATCCATATCAGAGCCAAAATGAAAGGAAAAGTGTGGAGAGGGGTGCGTCAAGCGTAGACACAATCACTACAAGTATAGCCTTCACCACGCTCTCCTATAGCATCCTCGGCACCGGTAGCATCACTAACCAATGAGTTCTCTACAAACTCAATCGTAGTATAATCACCTACATCAACATCTAGAAAAAACGTATCGATTCAAGGGTGAGCTCCCATCCCAACTTAGTGAGAAGTAAGGTTTTATACTGTGAGGACAATGAGAGATGATCCTCCTCGGGATAAATAAGTATCAAAGAAGATCATGTGTTTTGTTTGGAGTCGCCACCTAGATTAAGGTCTAGGACCTCTTAAAATATAGCCTCACCCTAAGGTAAGACTTCTATTGACTCATGACCCAATGTATCAGTTCTTTGGTCTGCAAGAGATTTGATAAGTATTCAAGGTACGATTATGGGAAGGTGTTAGGCACCCAAAATGCCCGATCAAGATTGGCCGGCTAAACTTTCCTTAAACTCTAATTCTGACTATGCTTGGTCAACTAAATGACTAGGGTTCAATGGGGGATCCTATGCCAAGTTACTACGTTCTGCTAACCTAGGGTTTAGCCAATCATGTTTTAAAGCAAATAAACAAGCAATGAGTACAGTACTATACAGTGAACCAAACCAAAGATGGTCCGATCTTGGACTGAATCTGAGATGTCCAAAACATCTCAAATTTCCTACGTATTCCAATCTTGGAAATCAAGTCCAAAATGTAGCTCGAAATGAGTTTTGTGATTAAAGATTATGGAAGTGGTTTATGCATGTGCTTCAATTAGATTCTTTGTTCAAGTTGAAGTTTATGCTGGATGGATGGTGGATGGGTGGCTTTGTACCTTATTTGGGACTCCCAAATTGCCTACGTATTCTAGGGTTTGCCCTAGAAGTTAGGTATGACGCAGTTCAAAATTGTAAAATCTGTGTGCTAAGGTTTCTAAGGGTTTCCTTGCCCTGTCAAGGATTCTGAGGGGTTCCTTGCCCTGTTAAGGTTTGTAAGGGGTTCCTTGCCCTGTCAAGGTTTCTAAGTGGTTCCTTGCCTTGTTAAGGTTTCTAAGGGGTTCCTTGCCCTATCTGTTTATCTCTCTCCACTTTATTTTAGGGTTAATCTTGTCCTAATTATTAATTTCTTCTATTCTATGGTTTATCTTGCCCTAATTATTCATTCCATTCTAGGGTTTTTCTTGCCCTAAACTATTATTTCCATTATAGGGTTTATATTGTCCTAATTGTTCAAGTCTTCCATTTTAGGGTTTATTTTGACATAATTATTTAATTCTTTCCATTCTAGGGTTTATCTTGCCCTATCATTCTTTCCATTCTAGGGTTTATCTTGCCTTATCATTTTTTCCATTTTAGGGTTTATCTTGCCCTATCATTCTTTCCATTTTTGGGTTTATCTTACCCTATCATTCCACTCTAGGGTTTATCTTGCCCTAATTATTCAATTCTACGATTTATCTTGCCCTATCATTCTCTCCATTCTAGAGTTTATCTTGCCCTATCATTCCACTCTAGGGTTTATCTTGCCCTAAACTATTTTTTTCCTCCATTCTAGGGTTTATCTTGCCCTGTCATTCATTTCTTTCCACTTTATTTTTGGGTTTATCTTTCCCTAATTATTCATTTCTTCTAGGGTTTATCTTTCCCTATTTGTTGTGTACTTTAAGATTTATGCAAGTGTATCTCCAAACATAGTATTGTAAGCATCCAAATATGGTAGTGAGCATGTGGAAAACAAAGAATGTGAGAATCAATCAAAGCATGTGGTGCGACCGTAGCTGCGACCATATGATTTTTGAAATCTTCTCGAATGCCTATGGTCGATCTTTTGTCACACTGGTCATGCTATTATGGATAGTAGCTGCGACCTTGAGATTTTTGGTCACAGTCTACATGAAATTCAAGTTCCTCCAGGGTCAATTCTTCTGTTCTTCAATGGGGTTTATTCTAAGGTCATCCTATGGCCATCATTAGTAATTTCTTATCAACCCTAATCATCAAATTCACTCCTCAGGGTTCTCCTAGGGATTTTCTCAAGGAAATAAAATAGATCATAATAGGTTGATATTGCCTATCTTCCATAGGAGTCTTATTCCTTAGACTTTACATCTCTAGAGATTCGTTTCATACCTTTTCCTGTGATAGAGTGCCAATCTCTTCTCAACAAATTCCTTTCCTTAGCTTTTTCTTCATCTCCTTTTCTTCCTTCTCTTCCTTCTCTTTCTCTAGGGTTTACTAATGTTTTAAAAGAGTGAAAAAGGGCTGAGGGACATCCTTTATATAAAGAAAAACTCTCCATATAGAATCCTCTTTCAATTAGGAAAGGAATCCTTTAGTTTAGGAAAGTTTTCAAAACTCGGAGTCCGATCTCGAGTCTCATGGTCGATCTTATACGGTCGCATAAACCGTCGACCGTTGGGTCAAAATCATCGACTGTGGGGTTCTAGACTTGAGATTTTTGTTTCATTCCTTATGGTCGACCATACCTAACCAGGTATGCGACCTTAGGTATGATTTCAGTGTTTTTAACTCGATTCTTATACTTGGTTTGTGATCTATCTTCACACGCTCGGTCCACTTGGTCCAGGAATGATGGGAAGACCTGGCATGACATGGTTAGACAATCACTACAGGATGCGCATATATATATATATATATATATATATATATATATATATATATATATATATATATATATATATATATATATATACATTAATAGCCTACTACCAGAAGTCAATTACTTACCTTGTCAATCACAAATCCCTTGGTTACAACTTCTTAATCTTATAATAAGGTTTCAATGCAATAAGAAAGTCCTTCACTTCCTTCAGCCATAAAATCATATTTTCTCATTACAAAGTACATGAGCAACCTCAGAAATGATGTTAAAACCATTGGGTTGTAGTGTTACTATTACACCCCAATTCTGGACTAACCAATGGTGTGATGAACCGTCATGAAAACCAACGGTTCAAACTAGGATCTCGTATAGGCTATGCCAACCATGTTAAACCAAAACACATTTCATAGTAATAATCAGAGATATTTTAGTAAATAGCAGAAGTCTTATTAATAATGAACTGAGGTCTACATGATAAATAATTAATTGATCCAGTTATCTCTAATTAACCAAAACATAATTAATACATATTACAAATATCAAAATACAAAAGTTAACCACTAAGCATAATCATAGTAAAAACACTTACTTGATGAGTCTTATTCATCCTTAACAACATGCATATCCATAGCCACCACTTGTCCATACGTTAGTGCATCGACATAATCTTCGACAGTAACACCTGCACCATCAGAAACTAAAAAAAATTACACGCATGAGGGTCAACTCTCCAACTTGAGCTCAGTGAGAAAACAAAACAATACAACAAACATACGCATGGATTCAATTCATATCTTTGGTCTGATTTTTTAGTTTGCAATGTGCTATAGAAAGGACTGATGGCCACCGCACCGCTATACACGAGTGTATGAATCCGCCCAACGGATCAAACACCATTGCCATCCCACATGCACCCCCATGGAATAGAGATAGAGCTAAAGTGTCTGGATCAAACACTGCCAACACTTCCCCTAATGCCCTAGCCATACCAACACGTAAGCCCCTATTGGTGAGGGCTTGCAAACTGGGCTCGCAACTAACCAATCCTAAATGTCATACAGTGTATCCAAGTCTTACCCTAGCATCCCTCAATACGTCCATAGAGATAGAGCTAAGGCCCCCCCAGTAGAGTCAGAGACCATACGGTCCGAGACCACCTCCATTGATGCCCTACGACGTAATAGTTCTGCTAAGGTAATGGTGATACGACGATGTTAGTGAACAAGACTTAACTAGAGATAGAGTTAGAGTCTAGTGACCAGAATGAACCACAATGTCACCTCGTCGCCTGATGCTCCACTCGCATTAAGCACTCTAACCACATACACATAATCACATGTGTATTTCTAGCATCATCATCAGCATCATATTATAAATAAACAAAAATAAATATGCATGATCAGTAATAGCAGGAATATTGGATGATATGTGAGATGCACATTACAAGCATACAAGCATAGAATCAATCATGGCATTGGACTCAATAAAAGTAAATAGTTTATTATTAGCCAGTTAGTTTAGGTTATGTTCCCTCACCTTTGATTGATGTTTGTTCCTTTCCCAAGCATTAGAAGTCACTTTGAATCTATTAAAAACCTAAACAATTAATGTATATAAGTTAGGGTTCAAGTTTACCAAGTTACAGTAGTCAAAAACATTGTTTGGTCTCAAAATATGCTTGATGTTATCATGTGGTCAGACCTGTGGTCGAACCCTATGGTCGCATGTTATGCGAGCACACCCTAAGACCACACCTTTCTTGGGAACTTCCTAAATAGTTGTGGTCGATCCTCTGGTCACCCTGTGGTCGACCACAGGCTAAGACCACATGATGTTTGGTCAATTTTTCATCTTCAATTCAAATTATTCCTGAGTCGATTCCTTGGCTCATCAATTGGGTTCATCCTATGATTGTCCTTTGGCCATTATTTATAATTTCTCATTAACCATTATCCCTAACCTATTCTCTTATGGTTTTTATTAGAAATTCCATAACTCAAAATTATTACATTAGATTCAACACATCAACTTGATAAAAGGAACCTAACCTGTCAGATCTAGCCTACAGAGTCAAGTCCATACCTTAAGCTTGCTGTAGGGAGCTAGAACCTTCTCTTGCAAAACCTTCCTCTCAGCCTTCTTCTCCAAATCTCCTTCTTCTCCTTCTCTTCCTCTCTCTCTTTTCCTCTTAGGTTTAGAGTTTCAATTTGGGTTCTAAAAGAGTAAGAGAGACTAAGGAACATCCCTTATATAGAGGAAAACATTCATATAAAGTCCCACTTTGATTAGGAAAGAACCCCCTTTCAGATTAGGAAGGTTTCCTAATTTTGGAGTCCGTATACCATCGTGTGATCGCACATGGGGTTACAATATCCGTTGACTACACATCTCAAAATTGCTACCATACATCTCAGATTTGAGTGGTCTCAACATTCTCAGGTGTGGTCGACCACATCTGTTTAGGTATGCGACCACACGCTCCTAATTAGATGATTTTGGTTCGAATTACATACCTAGCATTGTGGTTTCTTCATAAAATTGATTCACTTGAGCCGGTTATGATGGGAAGACCCGTCACGACACCAGAACATAAGGTTAGACCGGGTTCATGGCGTGCAGGTCTTACAGCTACCTTACCTGGACCTTTTTACCAAAATGCCTCCCTTTGGCTTAAGCTTAAAAATTCATTTCTATGCTATCCTAGCTTAAATACCTGATCATATAAGGATTGAATCAATTTAAAAATCTTCTTATAACCCCCTATAATGCACCTTAATGAACTCCTCTATCCCTATGATTAGTTTTCAAGTCCATTTAGGTCCCTTAGATTGGAAACCACATCACTTAAACACCTAAACCTGCTGTAACAGCAATTTTCTATAAAATAGACTTTTAATTGGTATAAAATTCATTTTAGTGCCAAAAACTTCATAAAAAATTCTCAAATTTGAACCACATATAGCTTACAGGTGATAAGGGTCTCTGAAAGAGAATTTAATCAAAAAATATTTTAAATTGACAAAAATAGCCCTATATTTTTTCTTGTTTGCTTTCTTTAATGAAATTTCTACACTTCTGAAAATTTTCTCTTTCTTCTTATTTTCATCAAAGCCACCACCATCTAACAGTCATAACTCCTCATTAAACATAACTACAGTATGCTAGAAGCATTTTCAATTCCCCAAATCATTGTTTTTTGTTTGTCATAGATCCCCCATTCAATGGTTAACTAACCTTTTCTTAACAAAATTTGCACTTTTGAAAATTTTCTCTTCTTCTTGTTTCAATTAAACTTATCACTACCAATCACTCATAACATATCAAATTGATTCAAAAATAGTCTAACAAGCATCCTCTATCCACCAAAAATCATTTTCCCCCACTCATAGATCCATGCATTATCTTTTATGTTCACTTGTTAAAGCTTTGATGAATAGTGTTATTCTTTATCATCTCTAACAATTAGAAACCCCAAGATTGTACTCTAAAACCCCATTTTCTTTGCATGGATTTAACATGCAACCTAATCCCTAATCTCATAAATGAGTTCAGAACTTACTTGCAGCTACAATGGCTTGATCAAAAGAAAGGTACTGCTGCAATACTAAATTTCTGGAATTTCCTTTGCTTGCATGCTTTATCTCCTTTGTTGCAACTAGTGAACTTCTCTCGGGCTGTCAATCACTTGTTTTTACCCCACTTTTTCTCAATGTTGTCCATACATCATTACCTAGCCATAGAGTATTTATATAACTTGTAGCACTCACATATACCATTCATTACTTTCACATATTTCACTTCAAAACCTCATTGATAAAAATTCTGCAATTACCTTCCATTCACATGTCTTTTTCATAACCATCATGGTCACACCATTCATAATCCTATACCAAACCCTTCACAAAGAAACTTACCTTTTACTGTCCAAGGTTGCTTGAATAATTCACCACTTGAGACACCTTAGATATTAATCTTTGAAGTTACCTATATGATTTTCATTGCACATAGTATCATTAGAAAACTTTCTAGGCATAAGAACCTTGTGACAGTTTCCCCCAAAATATACCAAGAGTATTCCCTAATCATCACTTGGGAGGTTTGGGAAAGAAACCCCAACAATGCTTAGCCTAAACCGCCCATTAGAGACAATGAAACACTTAACTTTACCTTTATATCATCATACTTAACCTTGTTGTCCATATAGACTTACAACAGTTCATTAATGACATGGAATGACATAACTTTTCCTTTATATCCTAGTGCATGTCCTTGTTCCCTGTATAGACTTATAACAGTCCATTTTAGATGAGAAAACGCTTGACCTTTCACCTTTGTACCTTGATTTTGTCTTTGCTGTCCACACTAGGATGGTAGTCTTCCTTGGCTACTAAAATTTTTCACTTCTGAAGTCACATATATCAATATAAGTTTGGGTGATATTGGATAGCATTTAGGCATCTAAAATCATATAAAAGTCTCCGTTTAACCCGTTAAAATCATCCCAATAAAATTCTCTTGGACCTTGGGGAAGAAACCCCAACAAAGTTTCAGTAATTATCAAAATTTAATTTCTTCTTTACAAGTAGAAAAATTAAACCCATCCAACTGAGCTAAGAGTGATTTAAAGCTTTAAAGAATAACATTAAAATTGCTCAAATATGATCTCAATGATATTGACATCCCCATTACAGTCCACAAAATTGATTTTAATACCCAAGACAACAAAATAGAAATTTGTTTTTCTCTTGGTTCATAACACAGCTCCACCATTAATTGCCAAACTCAAGGTTTAAATCATCAACTCTACTACAAAATTTGCATGCAATTTTCTTATAAAAATGTAAGCATTTTACAAACCTCTAAAGAATCACACTTTCTCTCAAAGTTGCTCCTCATGGCTGAACTTTATAGCTTTTGAAATCCAACTCTTGCTGAAATTTCCAGTAAATTGAACAGCTCTAAAAAAATCGATTGGATCTTCAGTTCATAAGGTCTCTAAGCTCAATCAAACTTTCTGGATTACCTTTCCAAAAACTGATTTTCTCCCAAACCTCGATTCTTGAAACATGCAATCTCAACTTCTTACCCATTCACACATTTTCAAGCTCTCAACACCAAAATCATTTTTCATCCAAACAAAACCTGCTTGTGCATTCAATGTCTCTGAAATTTCTTCATCCAAAGTAATCAGCAATTACTCTTGAGCATGGAGTTCTCAAAGATCAACAATTTTCTCAAAACCAAACCAAAATGCACTCCCTCTTCTCCCTAGAATGGGAGGGAGGGAAACTCTGAAGGTGGCTGGAGAAACAAGCAAGGGACTCACTAGGAGTGGTCATCAGAGCCATTTCTCTGGTATTCTTCTACTGACAGTTGGTGTAGGGCCAAAATGAGGTCCCTTGAGCCCTTTTATAAGAAGTAGATTCCATGATACCGGGAGACCGGTAACTTAACCGTCGCTGCCTATTGCGTCCTACCGGTTAGACCAAAGGTTAGAACTCTTTAAGTTTTGCAGCCCAAAATTACCAAATCCTTGAGGGATGTACACGGGGTTTATCATGGGGTCAATAATGCATCTCCCTTTTTTTGTGCTACTCCTACTCCTAGGGCAGGAAGAAGATAAGAAAACGCAAAAAGCGCGTTCCTGATCTACGACCACCCTGTTGCTTCTAAAGGCTGCCCTCTCTCGGCTGGATGTTGGTCCAACCTACTACGAGGATCCCGTATCCCGTACATCATCTTTCTCTCTCCTGGGTCCCGGGGTTCCTATGCCACCGCGTTTCCCAGTCCTTTTCTGGCATTTCAGTCTATATCCCCCGAAAGGCACTCTAGTCCAGCCGATCTGTATCTGAGAAGAGGATCGACCAGGAATAAAAACCTCGGGAGCAGGGAGAAGAGCTCGAGCAGTAGATTGGCGTGTTTGCCTCAGGAACTTCCTCATACAGCTCGGGCCGAAGACCGGGGGAAGTTTAGGAGAGATGGGGAGACCCAGCAGCTGCCGTACGAACATGACTGGTAGACCATTACTTATCTTCGATCTTCCGATTCAATAAAGGTTAATTAACTAGATGATTAACTGGATGACCTAGCATCCGCGACTGCCTCCGAAAAGCCTTCTAGAAGTGTTAAAACTCTGGCAGTCTGAGAACCAACTAAATGGTATTAACTGAATGCTCGAGCTATCAGTAAATCCTCTAGTTGGCTAAATAAAAGCCTGTTTGGTTTGGGGTTTGCCAGATTACTTTACCCTTATACATAGGGCTTTATTTTATAAATTAGGGGTACCCCAATTGAAATTTTTGCATGCTACTCATTGGTACCCTACCCCATGAGTACCATAAGGTCAAGGAATTGCCATACCACTTGAAATTTAGGCAAATGCCCTATGGAAATCTTAAATTGATCCTTAATTAAGTTCTCAAAGTTTACGTGGCATGTGGTATTATTTTCCTTTGTATTATTTGGATAAGTTGATCTAAATTTTTGGTATTTGATTTGTGCCTTTCAGATTTTGCCCAAGATTAAGCAATATGTCATCATCCAAGCATCCTAATGGGAGGCCTAACTCCAAGGCACCCGCATTGGAGAATGATCTGGAAGAGCATCAACGCGCAATAATAAACTCATTGGCCACCTATTGGCCTCTACCAACCAGTTAACCTAATAGGGAGATACCACCTTTATCCCCATCCATGGAGTAGACCCGAGCACTGCTCATAACACCATGGTTGATTTCCAACAACTAGATCCAGAGCAATTCCATGGTTCAAGTGCAAGTTCTTTCCACCTAGGAAATTAGATTCAAACTATGGAGGAAACTATTGACAACCTCCACTGTTTGGATGCACAGAAGATAATGTGCTACCTTCCACCTGGTGGCCACTCCATATGAATGGTGGCGAATGACTCAACCCACCCTTCTGTAGTGCCATGGGGTCATAACTTGGGATATCTTTCATGAAACCTTCTTGGCTAACTATGCTCTGCAACCTCTGCAACGTAGGGAACCTGACCCAATGTTGCTCGAGACCATTCGAAGGGTCCGAGAGAGCTTAGTTGCACAGTGAAGCATCTTCGGGACAAGGGCTGATTGTCGAGACCTTTATCTAGGAAAAAGTAGCTACTCAGAGCCACACAACCCAGGTATCTCTAAGTCATGAACCACCTTGATTATTTTAAGGATGTAATAGCATAACATTGTGGATGCTCTAAATACGCTCTCATAATTTTATTATACATAAGGAATTAGAATGTTGCCTCCATTAGGTATTCCAATTCCTTGATGCAAACTCATAATGCAACTTATCGAACTATGTAGTGTTGTGAGTAGAAAAAAAGAAAATAAATTTATGAGGATGTAGCTTAAATTGTAATGATTGGTTTTGGTCATGTGAATACTGACCATCAAGTTATGGTACATAAAAGGTATACATAGGGCATAGTCTTGTAGAAAAAGGGGGGATTTTACTTGGCTAGCAAAAAAGGGTGAGGTACGATGGCTAAGATGCCTTCATTTGCATTAAGATGTAATATTGGAAGAGCAATGGGAGATCTAAAGTAGTAAGAAGTTTTACCATTTTGTATTAATCCATCTGGACACAATCACTTGAGTAGTATTTCATAAATAAAGGAAGTTATATGTAATGGATTATGTGTCGATTTCTTGAAAGATCAGGAATGCATGAGTATTTTTTGGGATTTTAATTGCATGGGTCTTATTTATTTAATCCCTATCTCGAATGTCATGTAAACAGTGTTCCACTAATGAGTTGGGAATGTACTAGGTAATAGATCGCACAACACCCTAATCCCACTTACCCCAAGGCTGGGACTCACAAAGCGAAAAGTCCGGGTAACGAAATGGACCAAAGTGTGATTTCATCTCATTATCAGGACACTCGGGATATTGCAACAGTGATAGACGAGGCCACCAGACTAGTTTACTAGCAACATGGTGAGTTATAGTAAAGGACAATAGGAATCCTAGCAAGGGCTATTTGTGATGGCACCGCCTCTGTATCAGTTTTGGTAGAACTATCAGACTTAGTTGGGCATCTTGCCCAAGGTATTTAGGAGCAATAGAGGGGTATGGGGGCGCGAATAGTAGCTGAGTGCCTCAACCAAGGAACTTATCTACAGCCTCAAGAGGAGGTGTCAATAGAGCAAGAGAAAGGTAAACAAGCGAAGAGAACCCTAAAAAAAGAAGCACCACAGGAGGTGTTTAAAGTGCCACGATATGGGAATAAAGAGCCACCAGTAGAACCCCCATTTGTCTCTATCAAAACCCAAATGCCACCTAGGGTGGGTCACCAGAAATATTATCAGTGCAGAAGTCGAAAGCACCTTATGCGCTAATGCACCCGACCCGCTAGAAGGGCACCATTAATGAAACCCGAGGAAGTTGTTGTGTGTCTCTTCTGCAGAGCAGAAGGACATGAGGCTCGTAACTATCAAAAATTTTGGGAGTGCTATGCCTCGATGTAAGTGCAGACCACACACTTATTAGAGAAAGTTTTGAGAATTTAGTAAGCCTTGAACACCCTTAGTTGCTAGTTAGAGTATCTAATATATAGTATCCTCATGAGTTATCATGTGATAAAGACGTTCATATGTATAAGATAAGAACTTATAACTACGACCTAATTTTGGAGGTAAAATCCTTATAAATTGGGAGTATTGTAAGACCCACTTCGAAATCCTCATGATTTGGATCTTTTCGTATCGGGTCTTACTGTGCCAACCCTTGGCACCTTGTCTTATGACCCTCCATATGATGTGGGTTAGCCTCTTGGATCACCTAGAGTAACTATGTATGTTGATTTTTGTATAATGGATGTGTGGCATGTGGGAGCACAATACATGGGCCATGTTGATAATTATTGTTATCCTTATGGAGACATGATGGACCATGGGAGTTGGAATACGGGATTCTCTGCAAGGAGTAGTGTTTTAAATTATTGTATGCATAACCATGTATGATAGTGCTTGTGATGTATTGGAGTACAGGCATGCGTACCATATTGGTGTGTCAGAGTCTTAGTGGAGACACAGTGATTCGTGGGAGTGGGGATCCAGGGTTTCTGTTGGGATGCTACCCATGTATGGTGGTTTATGTAACGAATGACTTCATGAATCACGTTGGGATTAGATGTACCTTAGTAGAGGCACGATGAACCATGGGAGTGGGGAGTCAGGGTTCTTTGTTGGGTACAGTCTTATATGAGACCCTGTATAATGGGCGTGTTGCTTTTAAGAGCACAATACAAGTGCCACATGGGCATGCTATGCGCTAGTGGGGACACTATCAGTCAATTGGAGTGGAACAGGGATTTATGTTGGAGTATAATTTTAGTTACTACGTGCACATGCGATGTTGAGTGATTGAATGATTTGTTGATTGGAAATGATTGTATTGTGTTGGGGGGTAGACGATTATGTACTGTATGGGAGTACGTGACATGGCCATATACCCGATTACACCTAAGTAGGGGCATGGTCAGTCCATTGGAGTGGAACGAGAATCTCTACTAGGGTGTAACCTTATTATAGTATGCTCATGCATTATACATCAACTTGGCCAAAAGACTAGTTGTAAGACCCGTGTCAATCTAACCCGGTCTTACCACCTTGAACCAGGTTTACCCATCATGGTCGAGTCAAATGGACCAAGGGCGTGAAGGAGATCGAGATCCTAGGTATAAAATCGACCCAAAAACATTTAAAATTAGGGGAGGGTCGCACACCCGGCTAAGCGTGGGTCGGACCTCCCAAAACGAAAAGTCGACCCTCGGTTTTGAAGGGAGGGTCGGACAGCTTAAGACCCTAGGGTCGACGGGATCATCGACCCTCCCATCGACCTTCGATTTCTGCCGAATATAGAAATTAGGAAATTTCTATATTTTTCGATTGGGATTCTTTCCAAATCTCAATGGGACTTATTTAGGATGTTCTTAGTCTATTTAAAGGACGTCCCTAAGCCACTTTCACTCCTTTCACAACCCTAATCGAATTGAGAGAAAGAGAGGAGAAGGAAAGAGGAAGAAGAAAGGGAAGGAAGAGAAATTAAGCCAAAAGAGAAGAGTTTCAGAGAAAGATTAACCTTCTCAGGTATGGATACTAATTCTATGAGTTTCTACGGACCTTAGGGTAGTAATTAATAAGAATGTGATCTCGGAGAAACCCAAACCATTAAGCTATGGTTAGGTTTTCATGGAAAACCATAGGAGGATGCATGAAAACTATTTAGATGGATTATACATGGTTCTAGACCATGGAATGAATGTTGAATGAATGTAGGAAGCAAGCCATAGGACCCCAAACACGAAGAATGGATTTAAAAGTGGGAATTGGACCAGAGTGCACCGAGGGGTCGCACCTGGGGTCGATAGGCCATCCGACCCTAGGTGTTTATGACCATCGACCCCGGATTCGGGAAGTCCGGAAAGAGGGGAGGGTCGATAGACCCATCGACCCTAGCATCGACCCTAGCATCGACCCTCGCCTGACGTAATGGTTTTTAAATTCGAATTAATTCTAATTAAATTCTATCGACTTTGTTAGGTCTTCTAGCAATATAATAACAAAGATAAAGGTGATTTTAAAGCTTGGAAAAGTATCTTTTAGCAAGCTAAGGTGAGGAACCTTAACTCCAAACTAAATTGGTTAATAATAAACTGTTTTCTATTTTTGAGTCCTATGCTATGCTTGATTCTATGCGAATATGTTTGTAATGTGCATACAAAGATGCCATCCAATATTTCTATTACTTGTTCATGCATATTTACTTTGTTGTTTATAACATGATGATGATGATGATGATGATGAGAATAGGCATGTGCTTGTATGTGTGTGGTTGATGTGCTTGATGCGAGCGAGTATCGGGGGGGTGTGATGAGAACGCCAATAAACGTTAACCTTTGGCGGGTCTCAAAGACTTTAGCTCTATCTCCAACTCAAGTCTTGTGCATTGGCATCGTCGGACGCCATTACTTTAGCGGAACTATTATGTCGTAGAGTATCGGGGAGGTGGTCTCGGTCCTTGTAGTCTCCGACTCTACCGGGGGCCTTAGCTCTATCTCTATGGACATTCTGAGGGATGCTGGGGTGAGGCCTTGGATACACTGTTTGGCATTAGGATTGGTTAGTTGCGAGCCCGGTTTGCAGCCCTCGCCAACAGGGGCTTACGTGTTGGTATGGCACTATATAGCAATAAACGTAACCTTTGTTATATAATGTTCATGATTGGGTGCATGTGAGTTGACGATAAACGTGATCTTCGGGTAACGCCACACACTCGTGTATAGAGGCGGAGTCAATAAACGCGACCTTTGGCTACCTCAACCTTTCTATTGCATACTGCAAACTTCAAACCGGACCAAAGATATAAATTGATGTGCATGCATATGTAGTGTTGCATTGTTTTGGCTACTCACCGAGCCGTGTTGTGTGCTCACCCCTCGACGCCGAATATTTTTAGTTGATGATGCAGAGTTACACAGCTTGAAGATTATATGAACGCGTCTCGCGCACGGGAATATAGCAACAATGGACGCCGGAGTCGAAGATGATACACACGACTCTTTTGCGAGTGCAACTCGTGTGTATTTGATTAGATATTTTTATAGGTTTCTTTCATTGGATTATAAAGACATGTATTTGGTATTTAAATATTTATGTCTCGATTGAAAATAGAATAATTTGCTATTAAATTATTGATATCATCTTAGTTCTGTGTGAAAGTTTGGATAACGCTGGGATAGCCTATTAGAGATCCCGGTTGAACCGTTGGTTTGTTAGCGGTTCATCACACCATTCTGTTAGACCAAAATTGGGGTGTGACAACTTGGTATCGTGGCGCCTCGTGCCTTGCCCGCCGAACCGACACACATTCAAGACCATTGTGAACTCGAGATAGGATAAATTAAAAAGCTTTAATACAAACACACTGTAAGCACAAGTGATGATTGAAACCAAATTAAAAAGAGAATAATGCATCTATTAAAGGGAAAACAAGTTACATACAATGAGTGAGATAAGCAAAACGTATATACATAGCTAAAGCAGAGTACGGCCCACAACCCGGACAGCTTACTCAGAGTACAAGGAAAAAATAAAAGTACACTCGGGAAGCCGGAGGCGAAGGAGGAGGCGGTGCCTCACGGTCTCCGTCGTAGTCCCCGAGCATAGACTCTAGTCAACCAGGCTATCCGGGTCCGGGTCGCCCGTAGACTAGCCGTGAGACCGACTATCCTCCGATCGGCGCACGCCGCACCCCTAGGAGCTCTCCCATCCGCGCGCCCGATGCGTGCCGAGCAGCCAACAGCTCATCCATCCTCAAATCAGACCCGCGCTGAGCATCCCCGAGCTCACGCAATATCTCCATCATATCGGAAGGTGGATGCGAAGGACCAGCCTCATGAGAAGGACCGCCTCGAGTGAGAGCCGCCGCAGGAAGATGTACCAACTCCATCCGCCTGTGTGGGTGATGGCGGGGGTATCGCGTCGACATCCATATACATGCGATCGCCATCGCCGACCGGATCCCCACGAGCCTAGCAGCAGCAGCGGCAGCCTCAGATCAGCCATCTCGATACGAGTGTGAGGGCGCACCATCGCGCTCCCCCCCTCATCGCTAACCTCAAAGCATCTCGCAGCCCCATCTTGCGTGCGATAGCCTCCCAATCTAGAGGCGACGAGAAGGTCTTCTCCCGGGATTTTCTCATCTACCAGGATCCACCCCCGCACGGGTCGAGAACACTCGGAATCATGCGCCCATAGGGTAGATTACCCCTATGACCGGACAATGTGGCACTAATCATCGCCCGCATGATGATGTAAGGAAGGCGAACCGGGCCGACGAGTGCAGATGCTGTAGATCAAGAACTCGGGTCAGCCGAGACACCCTCTCATAGTGCCCACTCGCGGGATCAGATTATGCCGGATAATCTTGCGTAAGACCCGTGGAGCCGGACGCAAGTAGCAAGCTCTCATCCGCCATCTATCGGGGACGGAGCAACCGGGTTGTCGATCTCTCGCCCTCATCTCCATCTCAACAAACCGTGGCTCTCCCGGCGCACAAGACACACCATAGGGCCATCATAGGGAATGCCCAACAGATCGCCGCCGCTGCCGATAATCAAAAGAAATGTGCACCCCCTTGACATAACCGGTGATGCGCAACTCCCGACCGTGCTCAACGCCGTTGTAATTCCCCACCACCGGAGATTACAATAGAACCGGGCGTACCAAGTCCGGACATGTGCACGCGCCGTATGTGATGACAGGGAGCCACCCCATATCACCAAACGCTCCCTCTACATTGAACAAGGCTAGCTCAGCCAAGTTCACCATGCGACCCCCTTCAACCTTCTTACGGGCATAGTCGCGATACCGTGCCTCGGCTTCATTCGAACGGAAGCGAAGTGGATCACGCACCCCGGGTACTTTGGTACGAGCCATAGTATCTCGCAAAATAAGAAAGAGGAAAGAAACAAGGAGTTAATAGGATAAAAATCCAAAATTTGATTTAATAACGACGTAAGTTGACCATAAAGCCCCATTTCTCGCCATACAAGTGGGCATAAGAACTTACGTAGATTAAAAAATATCCTACAACCCACATGCAGTAGGGAAATTTTAACCGACGATGTCCAATTTGAAGAAATTCAAGAAAAATCGAAAATGTCGACAAATTAGGGCAAAATGAGAAAATTTCAAGCTTCTCGATGACCAACCGATGAAACTCAGAAATTTTTGAGCGCTTTCGCTCCTCGAGACACCAATAATAAAAGCCCCCAACAAAAATCGAATTGTTACGGTTGGAAAAAGTTTAATTTGAAAAATAGGAGTTAAACGGGCAAAAACCTAGAAAAGAAAACCTAAAAAACAGGTAAAAACGGGAAGACATACCTGTAGGGATGACGTGGACGTCGAAACCCGGAGTTAAACCGACCAAAAACAGTAGAGTGGCACTGGATACCAAGGGCCGGACATACCATCGACCCTCACCATCGACCCTACATAGAAAAGACAGCATTTTTTTACGTAATGAATTGAGGATTTTGAATTTTATATCGGTTAGCGTGCCTACATGAAGTATAAATGATTTCTCACCGATTTTGATGATTTTCGGGCACCACCCATCTCGTAAGGAAATATGTCCGGACGTAGAGTGACCCGACAGACCAAAACACGGCCCCACCACCACCACCCGTGGAGGAGACTAGTCAAGAGAATAACCATGTAACGAAAAATCCGGAACCGGTAAACCCTACAAACTTGCCACCTCCACCACCGCCCGTAGCTAAGCAACAAGGTGGTGATGAATCGGCACAACGAGCTGCAACCAGATGCAACACGCCGCAGCTCGGGATGCAGGTTGCCATGGGAATAATGTTTCAAGCCACTCGGCTGCACCCATGCACACGGGCAAGCCGGGCAAGACCGGGGGGTAACCACCCAGCCCTCGACACACCTCAAAGAACCGGCTGCACGGATTCCAAAGAGAGGTCCCGAAAGCAAAGACAAAGCTAATTATCGCGATCCACCCCATATGTTTGGGGCATATCAAAACCGGATGGATCACTCCGACCGGTCGAGAGGTTTTTGAAGATGAAGCCCGTGGAATTTAATGGCAAACCGTCCGATCCATTATGGCCAGCACACCGGATAGACGAGATGGAAAGAAATTTTCTTATGATGACTATTACCGAAGAGGAGAAAGTATTGTGTGCCACCTTCATGCTCAAAGGCGACGCACATCATTGGTGGAAATCGACCGGGGCCTATCTATTGACTAAGCACGCCCTACCGACTTGGGCTATATATAAAGAAGCTTTCTTTGAGAAATATTTTCCACGAAGCTTCGTAGATTCGATGGAGAAGGAGTTCCCGAGTCTTTATCGTGGACGATGTCGGTGGATGCGTACCAACAACGTTATGAAGAGCTGTTTTTCTTCGCACCACCGAGTATGCAAGAAGAAGAAACTAAAACCCGTAGGTTTGTCACGGACCGAGAGGAAGCATCAGGGAACATGTTCTCGGGGATTAGAAAAGACAATATATAATGAAGCCGCCCCGATTGCTCGAGTGATTGAATCGAGCCGAAGGAGAGTTATCCGAACCGGAATGGAGGCATCAAGAGATCAGCCGGAAACTCCTACAACGGAGGAAATGCCAGGACGTATAAGCCTTTCCGCCCTCGTAACTTTACTATTGCACCCAAGACCACTTCAGCAAAGGCAACCTCGGCCAAAGTCAAATTCTGAAGTTCTCAAGTGTTTTAACCGCAACCAACCCGACATATGGCAAGGGAGTGCCCAAAGCCCAAGAAGCGCTACATCGTGGACGGGTATATGTCGTTACATCCGAGGATGCGGCCGCATCACCCGATGTGGTCACAGTATGACCGAAACTTTTAAAGTTATAATTACATTGAATGAGCATGTAGACTAAGTAAAGATAAATCACGGGTATTGTACCTATAAATGGCGTACCCGCCGAGATACTCTTCGATTCCGGAGCTACTCATTCATTTATATCCGTGTCATTTGGAAAGAAGACAAAATTACCCATCAAAACATTGGACTACAAATTACTTGTACGGTCACCGATGGGGTTAGAAGTGGAACTAGAAAAGGGTTATGGACCATGTCCGGCTCCATTGGAGAGCGGACCTTAGATGCAACCTTGATACAACTTGAGATGGCGGACTTTGATGTCATCTTGGGAATGGACCGGTTAGCTCGGCATTCTCGCAAATTTGTTATGCGCCGAAAAGAAGCTAACATTCAAAGACAAAGAAGGGGCAGAACAGTTTCTGGGAACCAAACTTCCCCGAGACGCAAGCTCATACTTTCAGCATCAAAGGCTAAGAAGTGTCTTGAGAAGGGAGCGGCCGGGTATCTAGTATCGCTGGTCGACCTAGCCAAGGAAGTACCACGAATGGAAGACATTGACGCTGTTCGGGATTACCCCGACGTATTTCCGAGGAACTACCCGGATTACCACCCGACCGTGCTACGTAGTTTGTAATAGACCCGATACCGGAGCCGCACCCGTATCAAAAGCACCTTATAGAATGGCTCCTACCGAACCGAAGGAATTAAAAGTACAACTACAAGAACCGCTAGACAAGGGTTATATTCGACCCAAAGATATCTCCATGGGGGGCACCGTGCTCGTTCGTGGAAAAAGAAGGATGGTAGCGCTCGATTGTGTATCGACTATCGGGAGTTGAACAAACCGACAATCAAGAATCGATATCCACTACCCAGGATCGATGACTTGTTCGATCGTTACAAGGAGCAAAAGTATTTTCTAAGATCGACCTTCGATCGGGCTATCATCACCGAAGATTAAAGAAGGTGATATTCGAAGACCGCATTCGTGACCGGATATGGACATTATGAATTTTTGGTTATGTCATTCGGATTAACTAATGCACCGGCAACGCTCATGGAACTTATGAACCGAAGCTTTCCACGATATGTTGGATATGTCGGTTATAGTATTTATTGACGACATATTGGTATATTCCAAGGATAAGGAAACCCATATCAAAAACCTAAACGCAGCCCTACAACGTTTAAGGAAAGAGAAGCTATATGCCAAATTTTCTAAGTGTGAGTTTTGGCTAAGTGAAGTCGCATTCCTAGGCCACGTGGTATCCGCAGAAGGAATCAAAGTGGACCCCAAAGAAAATCGAGGCTATCGTGAAGTGGGAAGCACCAAAGAGCGCTTTCAAAATTAGAAGTTTTCGCGGGGTCTAGCTGGTTATTATCGGAGATTCGTAGAAGACTATTCTCGGATTGCCGTACCTCTCACCCAGCTTGACTAAGAAAGGCGAAAAGTTTGTGTGGACCGACAAATGTGAGAAGAGCTTCCAAACATTGAAGGCCGATTGATATCCGCCCCGATTTTGACCATTCCCGCTCCGGACGGACATTTACTTTATACACCGATGCATCGGGATTGGGATTAGGATGTGTGCTCATGCAAGGAGAGCAAGTGATTGCTTATGCTTCAAGACAGTTAAAGATACATGAGAAAAATTATCCCACTCATGATCCGGAGCTAGCGGCAATAGTACATGCGGTCAAGATATGGAGACATTACCTATACGGGGAGAAATTTCAGATTAAGTCGGACCATAAAAGTCATACTTATCTATTTAATCAGAAGGAGTTGAATATGAGACAAAGGAGATGGCCGGAACTATTGATAGACTATGATTGTGATATCCAAGATCATCCGGGAAAAGCGAACGTGGTAGCGGATGCATTGAGCGGAAAAGCAATGATAAAATCTCAAGGAGAAGTTAGCACGACCGCAACGCAATGTGTACCAACGGAATGGTGTTCAATCACGGCAACGAGCAAGATGTGATAGATACAACGGATGAATCAGCCAACCAAGGGTTTATTCATCGGTTCTCGAGTATGTTCGCGGCATTGAAGATTATACCGGATATAGTGGATGAAGTGAAGACAGCTTATCAAATCAGATCCTTATCCGAGAACAAGACAAGAAGATATTGAGAAAGGTAGGACCAACCCCGAGTTCACCTTGGATGACGAGAAGGTACCGAAATATAAAGGGAGAATATGTGTACCTAAAACTGTAAAGTATGGACATTAGACACCGACCGATGAAAAGAAGCCCATACCACCATCTATTCGATACATCCCGGAAGTACAAAAATGTATCATGATCCGAAGAAATTATATTGGTGGAGGGGAATGAAAGCAGATGTAGCTAAGTTCGTGTCTCAATGCCTAAATTGTCGAAAGTAAAAGCCGAACGACAAAGACCCACAGATCGTTACAGCCATTACCGTAACCAGCATGGAAATGGGACTCGCATCACTATGGACTTCGCCACAGACTACCATTGACTCCTCGAGTAGTTGACGCAGCTTTGGGTGATTGTGGACCGTCCGACTAAAACAGCTCGCTTCATACCGATACGACCCCAATATACACTAGAAAGGTTAGCAAAGCCGTATGTGGATAATATTGTTCGGTTACATGGTGTTCCGTAAAGCATTGTGTCCGATAGAGATCCACGATTTACTTCCAAATTTTGGGAAGGACCGCAAAAAGGCTATGGGTACGACATTGAAGTTTAGTACGCATTCCACCCACGCACGACATGGACAATCGAACGCATAATCCAGATTCTAGAAGATATGCTACGAGCATGTGTGATTGATTTCAAAGGATCATGGGACGAAAAGTTACCATTGATCGAGTTCGCTTACAATAACAACCTATCATGCTACTATACGGATGTCACCTTATGAAGCACCGTATGGCGGGAAGTGTCGAACTCCCTTGTTTTGGAATGAAGTTGGAGAACGTAGTATTGTTGGACCGGAATTTGTTGAAGAGACTTGTCGAGTGGTCGACATCATCAAGGAAAGAGTAAGAACAGCTCGGAACCGTCGAAGCAATATGCGGATACTCGACGAAGGGATCTAGAGTTCGCCGTAGGTGATAAAGTATTTCTGAAGGTATCGCCTATGCGAGGATTGAAGAGGTTCGGACAGAAAGGAAAACTAAGTCCAAGATATGTCGGACCATATGAAATTCTAGCTAAGCGTGGAAAAGTGGCTTATCGGGCTAGCACTACCACCATCTATGTCAAGTGTGCATGACGTATTTCACATTTCCCTATTGAAGAAGTATGTCAAAGACCCAACGCATGTCTTGACAGAGATTTGCCGGAATTGACCGATGATTTGACATTCAAGTAACACCAACAGAAATCACCAGCCGAAAGGTTCAACGCCTACGCAACTGTAGATATCTACTATGTTAAGGTCATATGGAAAAGTAGAGACATGGAAGAAATTACATGGGAAGAAGAAAATGCTATGCGGAAACAATACCCACACTTATTTGATTCCGAATGTACGTATAATTTCGAGGACGAAATTTTTATAAGTTGGGGGGTGTTGTAAGACCCGTGTCAATCTAACCCGGTCTTACCACCTTGAACCAGGTTTACCCATCATGGTCGAGTCAAATGGACCAAGGGCGTAAAGGAGATCGAGATCCCGTGCATAAAATCGACCCAAAAACATTTAAAATTAGGGAGGGGTCGCACACCCAGCTAAGCGGGTCGGACCTCCCAAAACAGAAAAGTCGACCCTCGGTTTTGAAGGGAGGGTCGGACAGCTTAAGACCCTAGGGTCGACGGGATCATCGACCCTCCCATCGACCCTCGGTTTCCGCCGAATATAGAAATTAGGAAATTTCTATATTTTTCGATTGGGATTCTTTCCAAATCTCAATGGGACTTATTTAGGATGTTCCTAGTCTATTTAAAGGACGTCCCTAAGCCACTTTCACTCCTTTCACAACCCTAATCGAATTGAGAGAAAGAGAGGAGAAGGAAAGAGGAAGAAGAAAGGGAAGGAAGAGAAATTAAGCCAAAAGAGAAGAGTTTCAGAGAAAGATTAACCTTCTCGTGTGGATACTAATTCTATGAGTTTCTACGGACCTTAGGGTAGTAATTAATAAGAATGTGATCTCGGAGAAACCCAAACCATTAAGCTATGGTTAGGTTTTCATGGAAAACCATAGGAGGATGCATGAAAACTATTTAGATGGATTATACATGGTTCTAGACCATGGAATGAATGTTGAATGAATGTAGGAAGCAAGCCATAGGACCCCAAACACGAAGAATGGATTTAAAAGTGGGAATTGGACCGGAGTGCACCGAGGGGTCGCACCTGTGGTCGATAGGCCATCCGACCCTAGGTGTTTATGACCATCGACCCCGGATTCGGGAAGTCCGGAAGAGGGGGGGGTCGATAGACCCATCGACCCTAGCATCGACCCTAGCATCGACCCCGCTGACGTAATGGTTTTTAAATTCTGAATTAATTCTAATTAAATTCTATCGACTTTGTTAGGTCTTCTAGCAATATAATAACAGTATAAAGGTGATTTTAAAGCTTGGAAAAGTATCTTTTAGCAAGCTAAGGTGAGGAACCTTAACTCCAAACTAAATTGGTTAATAATAAACTGTTTTCTATTTTTGAGTCCTATGCTATGCTTGATTCTATGCGAATATGTTTGTAATGTGCATACAAAGATGCCATCCAATATTTCTATTACTTGTTCATGCATATTTACTTTGTTGTTTATAACATGATGAAGATGATGATGATAGGAATAGGCATGTGCTTGTATGTGTGTGGTTGATGTGCTTGATGCGAGCGAGTATCGGGGGGGTGTGATGAGAACGCCAATAAACGTTAACCTTTGGCGGGTCTCAAGACTTTAGCTCTATCTCCAACTCAAGTCTTGTGCATTGGCATCGTCGGATCGCCATTACTTTAGCGGAACTATTATGTCGTAGAGTATCGGGGGAGGTGGTCTCGGTCCTTGTAGTCTCCGACTCTACCGGGGGCCTTAGCTCTATCTCTATGGACATTCCGAGGGATGCCCGGGGTGAGGCCTTGGATACACTGTTTGGCATTAGGATTGGTTAGTTGCGAGCCCGGCTTTGCAGCCCTCCCAACAGGGGCTTACGTGTTGGTATGGCACTATATAGCAATAAACGTAACCTTTGTTATATAATGTTCATGGTTGGGTGCATGTGAGTTGATGATAAACGTGATCTTCGAGTAACGTCACACACTCGTGTATAGAGGCGGAGTCAATAAACGCGACCTTTGGCTACCTCAACCTTTCTATTGCATATTGCAAACTTCAAACCAGACCAAAGATATAAATTGATGTGCATGCATATGTAGTGTTGCATTGTTTTGGCTACTCACCGAGCCGTGTTGTGTGCTCACCCCTCGACGCCGAATATTTTTAGTTGATGATGCAGGTTACACGGTTGAAGATTATATGAACGCGCGTCGTATGCGGGAATATAGCAGCAATGGACGCTGGAGCTGAAGATGATACACACGACTCCTCTTGCGAGTGCACCTCGTGTGTATTTGATTAGATATTTTTATAGGTTTCTTTCATTTGATTTATAAAGACATGTATTAGGTATTTAAATATTTATGTCTCAGTTGAAAAAAGAATAATTTGTTATTAAATTAATGATATCATCTTAGTTGCTCAGTTCATTTTATTAAAAAATTTCTGCTAGTGTGTATTACTCTGATTATGATTATGGATGTGTGAAAGTTTGGATAACGCGGGGATAGCCTATTAGAGATCCTGGTTGAACCGTTGGTTTGTTAGCGGTTCATCACACCATTCTGGTTAGACCAAAATTGGGGTGTGACACTTCCTTTTCCCCCGAAAAACCCACCCCTCCCGTGGGGGGTGGGCCCCCCGCCCCGGGGGGGGGGCCCCCCCCCCCGCCGGTGGGGTATGGGTATATGCTCAGGAGGCGGGTGTAGGATACAGCTCAAGTGGTGGGGTACAGGGCAAGATCATCGCTAGGGTACAGGCCAACCATGATTTACATACATACTTGTATGACACTCATAATTGCTAGTTTATTTCTTTTATACTGCATTTATAAATTATTACAAAGGATTACATTAGATTCCTAACTTCTCGCTGAGCTAGGACGGGAGCTCACCACTCGATATCAAATCTTTTAGCTTTGATTATAGGTACTTCTTCTGCTGTTGTATGCTGCTAATGATGAGGGTGCTTCTCTTGGTGGGGTTCCTCTGAGAGATCATGTCAAGGGCTGTACCTGTAGGGATTATATCTACGAGACCTGAGTCAACGCCTTGTCTATTGATTTTGCTATCTATGGATAAATTATGGTTTGGTTTATCCTCAGAAACTTATTCTGATTTACTTTAGTTATTAGAAGGAGATGTATGTAATACTAAAGATACTGTAAAATGGCTTATAAGGCATAACAAAACTATTATGTTAAAGTAACATTAGTTGGCATCTTGTTCTATATTATGACTCTGCTGCAACTCTATTATTTTGCTGTAATATTATTATCTACTATTGATTATGGTGGATACTGTATGTGTAGATTGTGGGGTTTATTTATTAGTTAATTTTGGTTGTCAGTCATTGGAAGATTCGAGTTGTCTCTTGGATGTCTCGATTATCACGCTCGATTCCCTATAATGGGCTGTGACAGTGAGATTAAAAAAGAAGAATTCACCTCCCTTCTCAATGTTTCCTTTGTCATGCTGTAAAAGAAATGATGCACCATTTATTTTGGGATTGTGGAGTATCTAAAATGATTTGGGTAATAGTTTGTTAGTGGTTTGGAATTATTTGGAGTGATTGTGCGTCTATAACAGATCTACAATATTGGTGGCAAAGGAAATCAAGAATAGTACCAAAGAAAGGCATATGGAAAGGAGTGCTATGTGTAATGATAAGTGTGATCTGGTTAGTTAAATATAACTTGTAAGACCCGCACTCCATAAATCCGATCTAAACCTTTAATTCATGTTGTAACAGGTCTTCCTATCATCACCGGATCAGACAGGACGAACGAATGACTACCAAGTACGAAAACGGACCTAATGTATGATATTTTTCCATACCGGTCAATGGTACCAGTCGATGGAACAGGTCGACCGGTATGTTTGCGCGGGCAGACTACTTAGATCCAGAAACGGATCTCTGCGGGTCTCACTTCCTAATCTCAAGCCTAACGACTTTCCTAACATAAGGAAACTTCCTAAACTCTATCCTAGTCTATTTAAGGACCCTTAAACCCCCTTAGAATTCTTTCATTGATCCTCACAAACCCTAGATAAGAGAAAGAGAACGAAGAAGGAGAAAGAGATAAGGAAGGAGGGAGAGGAGCTGACGTTTGTCGTTGGATGAAGAACACCCTACTTGCGAACCAACGGTAAGTGCTTGAACCTTCCTCTAAGTTAAGCATTATATATGATTAATCATGAATTGATCAATAGCATGCAAGGCGAGGTATTGATCTAAAACCCTTAAATTTACCGTCAAACCCTAATACAGTCGATGAACCCTAGATTCGCATTATAGGCTAAGGATCATCGAAACTAAGACTTGAATGGAACATGAAACAACTCTAGCTCGTTGCTTAGCCCTAGAATGCATAAGAGAAACCCTAGAACCAATAGGGGTTGATCGACGGAAGGCGAACACCGAATTGATGGTCTTCTGGAGGCATATCGGTCAACCATAACGGTCGCATATGGTGCGACCGATATTGCGACCAGTACCTCTCGAAGACTGGTCTGTGGACGACCGGTGGAACATACCGGTGGCACCTTTTCCCATAGTGTCGTGACCGATATTTGCGACTGATACTGGGACCGATATGCACTATGAGGAGAGTTTTTGACCCAGTTGGTTTTCTGACCAACGTAAACCCTCAGAAACTAATTCTAATTCAACCCTAACATCATGTAGGACCTTGTGATAGCGAGTTTGGATTCTGTGATGCGGAGCAAGCTAGCAATCAAGCGTCAGGTAAGGGAATCGGACCTAAACCCTAATAACCTAATAACAGTAAAACTTTGTTAGTAATTATGATTTTGTGGAATGGTGTTTGTGCATACTCACATGTCATCTTTACTTTCAGTTATTATATTGTTCATGCATACTCGCTATGCTAGGATGTGATTGTAGGCATGTGATTATTTTGTTAGTGTGTGGAATGGAAAGGGCCTGGGGTCTGGGATCGTTCCTCACACTAGCACCTTTTCGTATCACTTCTGTCTTAGCATGCTTGGTACAGATAGGGTATTAGAGGGAGGAAGTGGCACTATGGTCTCTGGCTTGGCCACTAGACTCTAGTTCTATCTCTATGCCGTTGGGAGCTGTACTGGGATAGGGCCTACTATGATGCCATATAGGATTAGTTAGTTGTGAGCCTAGTTTGTAAGCCCTAGCCAATAGGGGCTTATGTGTTGGTATGGGTAGGGCATCATGGGAAGTACTGGCGGTGTTTGATCCGGACGCTTTCGCTCTATCTCTATTCCATGGTGGGTGCTTGTGGGACGATAGTGGTGTTTGATCCATTGGACGGATTCACACACTCGTGTATAGAGGTGCGGTGGCACCAATCCTTTTTAAAGCACATTACAAACTTAAAACCAGACAATAATGTGAGTGTTACTCATGCATGATGTGCATTGAATTGTCTGATTGTCTTACTGAGCTATGTTGTGAGGTCACCCTTGTATATATACATGTTTTTAGATGTTGATGCAGGTTACATGTCGAGGACTACGTGGATGCTCCAGTATATGGAAGAGCTGCTGCCCTGGAAGTGCAAGCAGGGGAGGACGAGCATGATGCTTCATGTAAGTGCCCTTTCTGCGTGTACCTCTAGGATATTGGATTTGTTTATTTTATTTATTTTTAGTTGGATTTATAAGTGATGTAAGGATAATTATTTATGTTCTGGTGTTTTGAATAATTGGATATTTTATTCAAATTATCAATAGAGAACTCAGTTCATTTAATTTAAGACTTCCGTTGTATTTAATTATATTCTGATTATGGTTATGTGCAATGGTTTGTATGAGTGGACACGGTCTTATTGAGATCCTGGTGTGAACCATTGGTTCAGTGACGGTTCACTCATACTTTTGGTTCAGTCAGAATTGGGGTGTGACAACTTGGTATCAGAGCTTTTAGACTCTATCTAACAGACCATATTTGCACTTAACTGAGTCGACGAACTGAGATAGGATGAAATTAAAAGCCTTAATAAAAACACACCTTAAGCACCTGTTTGATGCCTGAGACTAAATAAGAAAGAGCATAACATACTATACTGAAATAAGAACTTAATGCTCTAGATAGAAAACCATGTTAAACAGGTAAAAATAATCATAAACATCCAAGAGTAAAAGTTAATTGTGCTACAGGGTACAGTCCACAAACCGGACAGTTACCCTGTTATAAAAGTCAATGTATTAGGAGAAGAGAAAAATAAAGTGATCTATCATGGGGTTGGGGGCATAGGAGGAATAGGGTCAGCAATGTCATAATCACGCTCATAAGCGACCCTGAGCCAGTGTACCTGCTCCTGCTTGACTCTGAGGCTGCAAAAGAGGTGCCCTAGGCCACGGTTCATCTCACGCTGGGCATCCCGAATCTCCATAAGCATACCCATCACGGTATTGGGAGGAGGCAGGGATGGTCCCACTGCAGGTATGGGCTGCGGTTCTGGTGCAGGGACGTCCTCCATCTGATCATCATCATCCCCTGCCTCTTCTGCAAAGACTGCATTGGCTGCTGCTACTGCTGCTGCTACCCTCCTAAGCGGACGAGGATGAGCCTCTAGCTTCTCATCACTAATCGGCAGGTTATCCATCTTCATCTGGACAATAACATCCCAGTCAATGTCTGATATCATGGTGTCCTCAACCGCAATCTCATCCCTCATGTCTACTCGAAGGCGCTGCAGGAGTGTAGTGATAAGCCGACCATAAGGAATGTTGCTTATCTGGTCGGGCATGGTAGCCTGACACATGGTCCTGATGATAATGTAAGGAAGACAGACCTGCTCCCTACTGTAGACACAATAAGTCAGGTACTGGGTGAGCTGAGATAACTCACTGTAGTGGCCGCTCTGAGGAACAATGTCATGTTGGATAATGCGGAAATATACTCGAAGAACAAGTCTCAAACTGGCAGCTTTCATGGGTGCCCCTGGGTTAAGGATCTGCTCTAAAACCTCCTGGCACAGATCATGAGTAAAGAAGCCCTTCATTTTGGGAGTGCAGTAAACCAAGTCACCATCATTAGGAATCCCTAAGAGGTCAGCAAGTTGGTGAGTATCAAAGGATATGGGGACACCTTTGACAAAGCTAGTTAGGCGGAGGTCCCTACCATGGCTAAAGTCGTTAACATTCCCCTCGACCTCCAGGTTAGCGTAGAAGTGCTTGACTAAGTTGGGTCAGGTAGTCACTGTGTAAGTGATAATGGGTAGCCACCCAATTGCACCAAATGCTACTTCAACATCGAATCATTGTAGCTTCTCCAGGGTTTACACAACGACCAAATTCTATGTTCTTCTCTTCGAACCATGGAAAATGGGCCTGCGCTGCCACTGAACGAAACCACCGTTCATCAAACTGTAAAACTGATGAGTGAGGATGGTTCATGCCTGGGGCTTATGCATGCTTAACACCACCTCGATGCTGAGACATTGTGAACTACAAAACAAAACAAAACAATGAGATTGTGTTAAAATTTTCAAAATTTCAGCAGCATAACGACAGTATTTAAAGCAAAAGCCTTGAACTCACCCAAAATCTGGTAAGGAAGACTTACGTAACAATCTAACAACATATGGAAACCAAACAATCATAAAACAAGCAAGAAATTCAACAATTTCTAGAAAAATTGATTTTTGACCAAAACCTAGGTCAAAAATCCCAAAATTTTGATTTTGAGAGAATCACATGGTGGAACCTCAAATAAGTTGAGGTCTTTTGTTCATAGAGGTCCCAAAACTATTTCTAAGCCAAAGGAAAAGAGTTCCTACGGTTAGAATCCTCTAAACCAAGAAAAACCTAGTTTTTGGGCAAGAAACCATGAAAAAATGATGTAAAATGGAGAGAGGAAAGAAGAACCTTACTTGGAGATGATGTTCAAGGTCTTGATCGGAAGAGAATCGCTCCTAAAGTCACCTGTCGGACTATAGCAACTCACCAAGTCAGAGAGGAATCGCCACTGGAGAGAATGGAAAGAAGAAAAGTGAGTCTCACGATTTTAAAGCCTTTTTGGGCATACCGATCGACGGTTTTGTCCTATACCGGTCGACTGGTACCCCCTGGGGTATGCGACCGGTACCTCCTGGTCAGCGGATGGATTTTGTCCGCCTGACCATACCGGTCGCACCACATTCTATAGTGCCGCGACCGGTATGTCACGATCGGACAGGAAAAAAATTGAGGAAATTTTAAAATTTCGATTTAAAGCGTCCTTTACAATTTTCACCTTGCACTTGTTAAAGACTAACACTATTATGAATATTTGAATGTACCTCATGTGTTATGTCTTCTTCTTAGATCCAAACAGGAAGAGTAATCTGAGATGGCAGGCGAAAATGGTCGCAGAGGTTCACGGAAACGTCTCCACTCAAGGGTACATCAAGCTGAGGACAATGTGGAAGCAGGAAACGTTGGTGAGCAAAACCTGAACCCAGACGGTGGAACCCCAATGAGGGATGATAGGGACAGGACACCAATGAGAAATGGTGGAGAAGGGCAGAGTCACAGAGCACCAATAAATCTGCTAGGTCCTCCTCACACAAACTTTGAGACTATTGTGACGAATCTGGTCTATCAGATGGAAGCTTAGTAGAAGGTGTTCTTAAATGAGATGCTGAAAATGTTCAGGCCACCAGGATATATCCCTACAGAAGGTATGCTCGAGTCTGGGGAAAATAATACCACACTGCCAGTGGATGGAAGCAATGGGCCGATGAGCCAAGGACATAACCAACAACTACCACACCAATTTTTGATATCATCTGCCTATCAAGGGATCTATCCGTACCCACCACCATGGTATGGAACAAATGCACATGGGCAGAATGACCTAAATCGAGCGGTGGATAGGTTTTTGAAATTGAAACCCCCTACCTTCACAGGAAAACCAGGAAAACCATTATGGCCTGCACAGTGGGTTGCTGAGATGGAGAAGAACTTCCATCTAATGACTTTCACGGAGGATGAGAAGGTGCTATTTGCTACGCACATGCTCAAAGAAGATGCTAATGTTTGGTGGAATTCTACCCGGACATACTTAGAGATGAAGCACACTCAGATCACTTGGGAAATATTCAAGGGAGCTTATTTGATAAGTACTTTCCTAAGAGCTTTCGTGATCAAATGGAGAAGGAATTCCTTAACCTACAACAATCCCAGTTGACTATTGATGTGTACCAGTAGAGGTACGAAGAGTTGTTTTCCTTCGCTCCAGCAAGCATGCAAGAGGAGGAAACCAAGACATGTAGGTTCACCATGGGAATGCGAGGTAGTATCCGGGAGCACGTCTTGGGTTTGGAGAAGAAAGTGTATAACGAGGTTGTACAGATTGCTAGGGTGATTGAATCAAGCCAAAGAGACAGCTTCTTTGCTCAAAACAGGGGACTGAAGAGGCCTACTACTGAGACCTCGGGTGGAGGGAACACTAGACCATTCCGTCCATACAAGGCTCAGTCTGTTGTGGTGCCAACAAGGAATACTACTGCACCACCACCATCACAGGTAGCTGGACAAAACCCAAACATCAAATGTTTCAATTGCCAGCAATTGGGCCATTATGCAAAGACCTGTACTCTACCTAGAAAGCAACTGCCACAATACGGGATGATATTTGAAGTCACCACTGAAGAGGCAGCCGCATCACCCAATGTGGTTACTGGTATGATTCCGTCCCTTACCATTTTTGCTTACTCTTTGGTTATGTATGAGCATGTAGAACTAAGGGATAAGTAAATTCCAGGAACTGTAGATATAGCTGGTGTACCCGCTAGAGTACTCTTCGACTCTAGGGCTATACACTCCTTTGTTTCTATGTCTTTTGGAAAGCGAATGGAATTACCTATCAAGTCCTTAACCCCAAGCTTGATAGTTCACTCTCCATTGGGAGTAGAAGTGGCGTTGAATGAATGCTATGGGCTGTGTTCAGTTAGTATTGAGGGGCAAAACCTAGAAGTAAATCTGGTTCAACTTGAGATGGCAGACTTTGATGTCATTTTAGGAATGGATTGGGTAAGCCATCATTCAACTACCTTATTATGTGGCGAAAGAAACCTTGTTTTTAAGGATGATAAGGGAAAGGAGTTTAGCTTCACTGGAACCAAATTACCTAGGAAGCGAAAGCTGATCCTTTCTGCCCTAAAAGCTAAGAGATGCTTAGAGAAAGGGGGAGTGGGGTACTTAGTGTCTGTGGTTGACATCGCTGCAGAGGTACCAAAGATGGAAGATCTAGATGTGGTACAAGAGTTTTCAGATGTATTTCCAAAAGATCTACCAGGTTTACCTCCAGACAGGGCTACAGACTTCATGATAACCCTCATGCCAAGGTCGGCGCCGGTGTCTAAGGCACCGTACAGGATGGCCCCTACAGAATTGAAGGAGTTGAAGACCCAGTTACAAGAACTACTAGATAAGGGTTTCATACGACCAAGCATATCACCGTGGGGAGCACCTGTATTGTTCGTAAAGAAGAAGGATGATAGTGTACGACTTTGTATCGACTACCGAGAGTTGAACAAGTTAACCATCAAGAATCGATACCCTTTGCCTAGGATCGATGATCTATTCGATCAGTTGCAGGGTGCAAAGGTTTTCTCGAAGATTGATCTTAGATCAGGGTATCACCAATTGAAGATCAAGGCAGAAGATATTCTGAAGACTGCTTTCAGAACAAGGTATGGGCATTATGAGTTCCTTGTAATGTCATTCGGGTTGACTAACGCTCCAGCATCTTTCAATGAACTGATGAATTGAGTGTTCCATGACATGTTGGACACTTCGATCATTGTATTCATTGATGACATCTTGGTCTACTCAAAAGACAAGGAGACTCATGCATCACATTTTAGAGCAGCCCTACAATGACTGAAAAGGGAGAAGCTTTATGCCAAGTTCAAGAAATACGAATTTTGGTTGAAGGAAGTGGCCTTCTTGGGTCACATAGTTTCTACAGATGGTATCAAGGTAGATCAAAGAAAGATCGCAGCTATAGTTGGATGGGATGCACCAAAATCAATTGCAGAGATTCGTAGTTTCCTTGGAATGACTGGTTACTATAGAAGATTCGTGGAAGACTACTCAAGAATTGCCGTTCCACTCACCAGACTAACCAAGAAAGGAGAAAAGTTCATATGGATAGATGAGTGTGAGAAGTGCTTTCAGACTTTGAAGTCAAGACTAGTCTCTGCACCTATCTTGACCATCCTAGCATTAGGCTTGCCGTTTACCCTATATACGGATGCCTCAGGGTTGGGTCTTGGAAGTGTATTGATGCAAGGAGAACAGGTGATTACCTACGCATTAAGACAGTTGAAGAAGCATGAGAAGAACTATCCTACACATGATCTGGAGTTAGCAGCGGTCATTCACGCAATGAAGACTTGGACGCACTACCTTTATGGTGAAAAGTTTCAGATCAAGTCAGATCACAAGAGTTTGACTTACCTTTTTATTCAGAAGGACCTGAATATGAGACAGAGGAGATGGCTGGAGCTATTAAAAGATTATGATTGTGACATCTAGTACCATCCAGGTAAGGCAAACGTTGTGGCTGATGCCTTAAGCAGAAAGTGGGCATTGAAACCTGAGGCAGGACCTAGTACAAATGCTGCACTGTGTGCTGCAGCCTCAGGCTCAATAAAAAATGATAAAGAGCATATATTAAAAACTGCAGGAGATCCAGTGGAACAGGGCTTAATTCATAAGTTCACATTGATGTTCGCAGCTTTGAAGATGTCATCGGATCTCATAGATGAGGTCAAAGTAAAAAATCCTACAGGATCCATACCTCAAGACTGTGCAAGAAGATCTAGAGAAGGGTAAAAGCAACCCTGACTTTACCTTGGATTCAGATAAGGTACTCAGGTATTGTGGACGATTATGTATACCTAAGAATGAGAACTCAAATATCAGAGATAGAATTATGACAGAAGCTCATTATACCCCATATTCGGTACATCCAGGAAGCACCAAGATGTACCATGATTTAAGAAGATTATATTGGTGGAGGGATATGAAAGCGGATGTAGCTCGATTCGTATTCCAATGTCTAAATTGCCAGCAAGTGAAAGTAGAAAGACAGAGACCCACAGGTTTGCTACAACCACTACTAGAGCTAGCATGGAAGTGAGATTGTATCACAATGGATTTCGTCACTGGCCTACCCTTGACACCAAGATCGGTGGATGCAGTATGGGTTATAGTCGATCGATTTACCAAGATAGCTCAACTCAATTCTGTCAACCTCAGTATACCATGGAGAAGCTGGCCAAGCTATATGTGGATAATATAGTCAGACTTCATGGCATCCCAGAGAGTATAGTATCTGACAGAGATCCCGGTTTTACATCAAAGTTCTGGGAAGGATTACAAAAAACCATGGGAACCAAGTTGAAGTTTAGTACAGATTTTCATCCTCAGGTAGATGGGCAGTCAGAAAGAGCTATTCAAATCCTAGAGGATATGCTCCGAGCGTGTGCCCTAGATTTCAAAGGAGATTGGGACGAAAAGCTATCACTTATCGAGTTTGCTTATAACAATAGTTACCAGGCTACGATCCAAATGGCCCCATATGAGGCACTCTATGGGAAGAAATGTCATATACCTCTATTATGGAATAAGGTGGGAGAGAGAAGGATTGTAGGACTGGAGTTCATAGAAGAAACTTGTCGAGCGATTGATTAAATTAAGGAAAGAGTGAAGACAGCTCAAGTTCGACAAAAGCACTATGCAGATAATCGACATCGAGATCTTGAGTTTGCAGTGGGTGATGAGGTGTTCTTGAAGATATCTCCTGTGTGAGGTCTGAAACGGTTTGGTAAGAAGGGAAAGCTATGCCCCAGGTATGTGGGACCATACAAGATTTTGACTAGACGTGTTAATGTGGCATATCAACTGGCTCTACCATCATCCATGTCAAGCATTCATGATGTGTTCCATGTTTCTTTATTGAAGAAGTATGTCAGGGATCCATCACATATCTTGACAGTAGAACCCACCAGACTTGACAGAGGATTTGACGTTTGAAGTGGTACCTGTGTTGCTCACAAGCCGAAAGGTACAACATCTCCGAAGCAAGGATATCCATTACGTCAAAGTGCATTGGAAAAGCCAAGATGTAAAAGAAATCACTTGGGAGGAAGAGAACGCGATGCGAAAGAAATACCCTAACCTTTTCTAAGAACAAGGTACGTATAAATTTTGAGGCCAAAATTTATTTTAAGGGTGGGGGAGTTGTGAAACCTACATGCAAATTTTGTGGACGAAATTTCTTTTAAGGGTGGGGGAGTTGTAAGACCCGCACTCCATAAACCCGATCTAAACCTTTAATTCATGTCGTAACAGGTCTTCCAATCATCACCGGACCAGATGGGACGAACGGATGACAACCAGGTATAAAAACGGACCTAATGTATGATATTTTTTCATACCGATCGATGGTACCTGTCGATGGTACCGGTCGATCGGTATGTCTGCGTGGGCAGACTACTTAGATCTGGAAACTGTTATCTGCCGGTCCCACTTTCCTAATCTCGAGCCTAAGGACTTTCCTAACGTAAGAAAACTTCCTAAACTCTATCATAGTCTATTTAAGGACCCTTGAACCTCTTTAAAACTCTTTCATTGATCCTCACAAACCCTAGAGAGGAGAAAGAGATCGAAGAAGGAGAAAGAGCTAAGGAAGGAGGGAGAGGAGCCGTCGTTTGCCGTTGGATGAAGAATACCCTATTTGCAAACGAATGGAACTACTTGAACCTTCCTCTAAGTTAAGCGTTATACCATGCAAGGCGAGGTATTGATCTAAAACCCTTAAATTTGTCGTCAAACCCTAATACAGTCGATGAACCCTAGATTCGCATTCTAGGCTAAGGATTATCAAAACTAAGATTTGAATAGAACATGAAACAACTCTAACTCGTTGCTCAGCCCTAGAATGCATAGGAGAAACCCTAGAACCAATAGGGGGTGATCGACGAAAGGCGAACACTGAATTGATGGTCTTCCGGAGGCATACCGATCGACTAAACCAATCACACCATATGCGACCGGTACTGCGATCGGTACCTCTTGGAGATTGGTCTGTGGGGGACCGGTCGACCATACCAGTTGCACCTTTCCCCACAGTGCTGAGATCGGTATTTACGATTAGTACTGTGACCGGTATTTACTGTGAGGAGTGTTTTTGACCCAGTTGGTTTTTCGACCAATGTAAACCCTAAGAAGCTAATTCTAATTCAACCCTAACATCATATAGGACCTTGTGATAGCAAGTTTGGATTTTGTGACGTGGAGCAAGCTAGCAATCAAGCGTCAGGTAAGGGAATCGGACCTAAACCCTAATAACTTAATAACAGTAAAACGGTGTTAGTAATTATGATTCTGTAGAATGGTGTTTGTGCAAACTCGCATGTCATCTTTACTTTGAGTTATTATATTGTTCATGCATACTCGCTATGCTAGGATGTGACTGTTAGGCATGTGATCGTTTTCGTTGGTGTGTGGAATAGGAAGGGCCTAGGGTCTGGGATCATTCCTCACACTAGCACCTTTTCGTATCGCTTATGTCTTAGCATGCTTGGTGTGGATAGGGTATCAGGGGGAGGAGGTGGCACTGTGGTCTCCGGCCTGGCCACTAGACTCTAGCTCTATCTCTATGCCGTAGGGAGCTGTACTGGGATAGAGCCTACTGTGATGACATATAGGATTGGTTAGTTGCGAGTCCAGTTTGCCAATAGGGGCTTACGTGTTGGTATGGGTAGGGCATCAAGGGAAGTATTGGCGGTGTTTGATCCAGACACTTTAGCTCTATCTTTATTTCATGGTGGGTGCATGTGGGACGACAATGGTGTTTGATCCATTGGGCAGATTCACACACTCGTATATAGAGGTGCGGTGGCCACCAATCCTTTCTATAGCACATTGCAAACTTAACCAGACCATAATGTGAATGTTACTCATACATGATGTGTGTTGCATTGTCTGATTGTCTTACTGAGCTAAGTTGTGAGCTCAACCTTGTATACATACATATTTTTAGATGTTGATGCAGGTTACACTGTCGAGCACTACATGGATGCTCTAGTATATGGAAGAGCTGCTACCCTAGAAGTGCAAGCAGGGGAGGACGAACATGAAGCTTCATGCGAGTGCCCTTTCTGCGTGTACCTCTAGTATATTAGATTTGTTTATTTTATTTATTTTCAGTTGGATTTATAAGTGATGTAAGGATAATTATTTACGTTCTGGTGTTTTGAATAATTAGATATTTTATTTAAATTATCAATAGAGAACTTAGTTCATTTAATTTAAGACTTTCATTGTATTTAATTATATTCTGATTATGGTTTTATGCAATGGTTTGTATGAGTGGACACGATCTTATTGAGATCCTGGTGTGAACCGTTGGTTCAGTGACGGTTCACTCACACTTCTGGTTCAGTTGGAATTGGGGTGTGACATAACTGCCATTTCAATAATGGGTCGGTGAGCTTACAAAGACTGATAAAGCATGTTACTATGAAGTGTCGTGACCTAGCTATGGTGAAGCCATGTGTTGTTCATTCGGCCTGAAACCTCCAAGTAGTTCAATTTTTAAACCTCAAGCAGGGGGTAATGAGAGTAACAAATATCCTTGAATTGTACTTGCATCTACCTTTGGTAGATTGGTGTAAGATTAATATCGATGGTTGGGGCTTGGGTAATCCAAGAGTGGGTTCATCTAGTGGTGCTGTCAGGAACCACAGTGGTGTAGTGCTACTAGCCTTTGCAGAATACATGGGCATATCTAAATTACATAGCTGAATTGCAAGGGGTACTTCGAGGAATCCGATAATCTTTGAACTTAGGCTTCGAGGCTATTTGGTTGGAGAGTGATTCAATTTTCAGTAGTCTCAAGCCTAAGGGAAAATAATGTCCTATGGTATCTTAAATAGGATTGGATGGTGCTCCAAAGGGATCTTATATGCAGACGAATTCATTTTACATACTGTTTCAGGGAAACAAACAGAGTAGTAGACAAGCTGGCTAAGTAAGCAGCTCATGATAGAAGTTCATACATCTAGTAAAGCTGTCCAAATTTTGCTTTCCCTAGTCTGTTTCTACGGATGGCATTGCCGAAGGTGGAATCATAGTATTAAGGGATGCAATGTAATCTTTATTCTTTATTTTTTTCATAATACAAAGGATCCTTAGCAAAAAAAAAAAAAAAAAAAAAAAGAAGATAATAACACAAATGATTACATGGTTAGGTTGAATCACAAAAGGACCTTGAGGGACTCACTCACATAGCACCATAGAAATACTACTTAAGTTGTCTCTTAGGAAGGGGATTGAACCTTTTGTTTGCGTATGTTCTATTTATTACAATGATTGTTGTGATATTGATAACATGCTAATGTGTGATAACATGTCATCCAATATTCCTGTATTGTTTGATCATGCATATGCATTAATAATTGTTTGTTGCTAACAATCACCAAAGTGGGGGAAAGCGGGTGGAATGGGAGCCTTGCAATCTTCCATGAGGCGTTGTTAGTTTGTCTGATGCATGATGACTGGTTATGCTTTTGTAAGTGGAGAGTAGGTGGAATGGGGTGCTTCGCAGTCTTTTCATAGAGCATTGGTTTGCCTTGACCAATGTAACCTAGCCAGTTCACGATGATTTACATGGGGACCAGACAGAGTCGGAAGCCTGGCCGGGATTACGGTCTAGTAATATGGAATTAATTAAGTGGACTTGGTTAGTTGCATTTCAACCCAATAACTATAACCCTAGCCAATAGGGGGTTATGTAATGGCATGGGTTCATTTCCAAGTTAGTATGACCATAGTTGCGATGCTCCCCATTACGAAGTAGTGCATTGGGCAAGCAAGTCGACTATGGAAAAGGATCTTCTCCTTTCGACTGTCGTGGGTTGTCTTGAGATGAGTCGAGGTCAAGGAAATAGACACCGAACCTATACTGGGGATCGTGATACCACCCCGGGGGACGTATCATTCATTTTGATGGGGGTGACCCGTACAACAGAGAGAATACGTGGTGTTGGTCTTGAGTTGGCACTTGATAGTTATATGACCTGACCCACATAATTTTATCTATCATGCATTTTGTATGTTGCATGTTTAGTTCCTTTACCAAACTCGGTGGTTGAGCTTACTCCTTGCGTACACATTATTTTATAGATGGTGTAGGCTTGAATGTCGTTGAACTCAAGGATGTAGGTGATAGTAATGAGGATGTTTACAGCTCCATCTCCAAGTGTGACGATTATGTCTACACTTAGACACGAACCATTTTTTATTATTTGTTATTACTTTGGTTTTATTTTTACTAGTGACGTGTTGTCCATTATATAAATTTTATAGTTATGGGATTAATTTATATTATGTCTTGAACACGACTAGTTGAACTATATTATATGTTTATCATCTAGTTATTAGCTGCTTAAAAGATTTTTATTTTTAGTCTTCCGCTTATATCTCTGCTTGGATTATATTTATCTGATTTTGTGGTTATGTACATATGTGTGTGGATGTGGGTTAGTGGCTGACATACCTGGACTAGTGATCCTAGAGGGGACTGGCTCATCATCGAGCGATCCCGTTACATCCCTGTATTTTGATACGTCGAAATTGGGGGGTGACAAATGTTTGTATCAGAGCACAGTCGAGCTATTTCTACTACTAGTCCTACCTACACAAGTACACCACTAGTTCAGTAAGCTACCATAAGAAAAAAAAAAAAACCAAAAGACAAATAAAAAGAGTTAAACCATGAATAAATTACAAGTGGAAGTAAACAGAAAAATGACATTAAGAGAAGAGCTTAATACATAAATAAACGAAAAGGGTATAAGCTTTTAACATAAGATAAAGAGTGTATACATAGGGATGGGCAGGTATCTACAGCCCGAATTCATACCTATGAGAACGAAAAATAAGGGAGGACCTATACATATCAAGTGAAATAACAAAAAATAATGGAAAATAAACTAAGAGTGTGCTTGCTGTGTTTGCTGCTCCTCCTGTCAACTCTGGCTGTATGCAAAATAAGTGGGCAATGCTCTAGCCACCGCTCTAATCCTCTGTTGATGAGCCCTCTCATGCTCAGCAGCAACCTCGACCACTGTCTTAGCAGGAATGGGTGGCAGCATACTTGCGGTGGTCATCACAGTCCTCATAAATGCGATCTCCTATTTAGTAGCCTCCAAAGTATCCTGCAGCTGTAGGATGGAATGCCCAGCAGAGATCACACGAGGCACCACACCGGAGATGTTTTGTAGCGTACACCTCTTAAAAGATGCCAATCTTGTCAGAGTGCTCCTACGATGCTCCTGCAGATCCGTCAAGAATGATGGAGACTTGGCTAAGATGTTACGCATCTCGGCCATCTCTGAAACCCTGGTTGGTTGAGAAGTTGCAGGTGGTGCACCACCATCAGTGTCCCACAGTGGTGGCATACTCCTTCGCACACCTGCCCATGGTGCCACGTCCTTTGAACCATGAGCAAGTGACATAACCTCTCTAGAACCCACAGGAACAGGTATCGAACTACTGCTACTACTTGCTGCTGCCAAATCACTCTTAGAATAAGTCTCGACTACTCTCCGTGGAACACTCCTAGCTGGCTGTTGTCTCGGTCGTACCAGTACTCATACTGTGGGCCGAGGGGTTTTCTCTAACTCGTCATTGCTAACGAAAACATGCTGAAGCTCAAGCTGGGCCAGGGAACCCAACCAAATTCAGAGTGAACTGATGTCTCCACACCCTCCTCCACCAATAGGTTAATCCCCAATCGAAAGAACATATGTGTGAGCAGCCTCCTATAAGGAAGACTACCAGTGTATGTGTAATGCATTGTGGTAATCAGCATCCTCAATATCATGTAGGGTAGACAAATCTATCACCGCACTATGATGCAATACGCCAGAACTCATAGAAATGCACAATCGCGTCCCTGTGCCCACTCGTGGGCTCGATGTTATGCTGAATGATGCGACTGTACACTCTTGAAACTGGGCAATAATTACTCTCCTTCAACTTGGGACCCAACATCATTTGCTCCAATATCCAGGTGAGCTCCCACTCATCCACCACAAGAGTTTTGGGCTCGACATATACTAACTAGCCCTCCCCAGAAACACTCAAGAGTTGGGCTAGACAGCGGATATCAAAAGACGATCTCCCGCTCCATCACCCCACTAGAAACCTGTAAAGATGAACTATTTGTGGATTCCTCGATACCTCAGTCTACCTATAGGTTGCAGTAGAATTGCCTCAAGCGGTTGGTCCATGTAGGTAAGTGATACTTGAGTACTACTAAGCAACCCATATCAGTGAACGCCCTATGAACGACGAACCTCTCCAACTCATCACAGTTAATAAAAAGACCTGACTCTACTGGTTGATGCTTGAATAGGTGCCAATACTTGGCTGCCTCTGCTGTTGGAAATGCAACTGGTCATACTTTGGTAAGAGGGGTGATGTCTGTCTTGTTGCCCCGTGGCAGATGATTCCTCCCCATTGGTTATAGGAAGATTTGGAGAAGTCATCATAGGTAGTGAAAGTCAATGTCGTGCTAGCCTGTCAGGAGGAAAATTTAGCATTAATAACTGGGTAACAGATTAAATAGTCCCACTAATGTACCATGTTGATTTAGAGGCAACCAAACCATTGAAAGGACATTATAGGTCGGAAAAGCAGAAATAAGCAATGGGTACTTAGATGAAAATTTTGGAGGTCTTAACCAGACATTATAACGAGTGTCCAACATATTGAGAACCTCCCTGCACATGGTGTGTGAAGGGTTTAACCATCAAAACACCCATGCATCTAGAAGAAACCAAGCAACAAGCAAAACCAAAATTCAGTTATGGGAAAAGAGGGGAAAATGTAATTTTTGATTGGGAAACCAATATAAACCAATAAAAACATGATTAAACATGGAGGAAATCACTTACAAAATTTCCTAACATGATTGGTTAACAAAACCCCATCATTCCAAGCCATTTAATGGGGCAAACAATAAGAAACTCGAAAACCAAGCTTCGGTAAGGGAAGAAAATCGCAAAATTCAACATGGAACATACTTAACGATGTGTAGGGATGATGAAGAAAGAGATTGGGGCTTCGAATCACCAAGAAATCTCTTAAGAAGGTCGTGCGGCAGGGATTCTTGTCTATTCCAGCCGCACAACGGCTACCATACGAGTGAAATGAGAAAAATGACCGTGCCCTATTTTAGAAAGGGTGAACTCATCGTATGGGAGGAGAATCCCGATTTCTCGACCTCGCACACATGCCAGACACACCATCAACTGCATGCCCAACTGAAGTCATTTTGCTCTGTTTTGAAAAATACTCTCATGTTTACATCTACAATGACCATGCTAATACAATTTCATTGAGTTTTAAGTATTTCCATTTCTTTGCAAGATGTTTCTATGAAATGTTCATATTCCTAAAGAAATTAATGGCTTAATTTTACGATTTTGAGCAGTTCCCATATCAATGGCTCTAAGTACTCGCAAAATACCATGGGCACCTTGTACCGCCGAGAGTGTCATCCCACTTGAGGTTACGGTGCAAAAACAAATAACAGATCCTGTGCATCTTCCTGAGGTGCAAGTCAGGCCCACTCTTGCTGCAGCACCACGACTACAAGTACTGACAGCTACAGATGAGTTTAAGTCAGGGTTCATATGTGACATGTTACAGTAGTCGAAAAATGAAATAATGTACTGATAGGTGTCTGATTGGTCCTATGGTCTCACACTGTATCGACCTTACTGCCTACGGTCGATACCCTATGGTCGCATATGGTGCGACCGTAGCTGCGACCATATGATTTTTGAAATCTTTCTGAATGCCTATGGTCGATCCTCTGGTCATGCTGGTCATGTTATGGCCGACCGTAGCTGCGACCTTGAGATTTCTATTCACAGTCTACATGCAATTCGAGTTCTTCCTCAGTCAATTCTTCTGATCTTCAATGGGGTTTATTCTGAGGTTATCCTATGGCCATCATTAATAGTTTCTTATCAGCCCTAATCATCAAATTCACTCCTCATGGTTCTCCTTGGGATTTTCTCAAGGAAATCACATAGATCATAATAGGTTGATATTGCCTATCTTCCATAGAAGTCTTATTCCTTAGAGTTTACATCTCCAGAGATTCGTTTCATTCATTTGCCTGTGATAGAGAGCTAATCTCTTCTCAGCAAATTCATCTCCTTAGCTTTTTCTTTTTCTCCTTCCCTTCCTTCTCTTCCTTCTCTTTCTTTAAGATTTACTAATGTTTTAAAAGAGTGAAAAAGGGCTGAGGGACGTCCTTTATATAGAGGAAAACTCTCCATATAGAGTCCTCTTTCAATTAGGAAAGCAATCCCTTAGTTTTAGGAAAGTTTCCAAAACTTGGAGTCTGATCTGGGGTCTCATGATCGATCATACGGTCGCATAAATGGTAGACTGTAGGATCAAAATCATCGACTGTGGGGTTCTGGATTTGAGATTTTTGTTTCCTTCCTTATGGTCGACCATACTTACCCAGGTATGCGACCTTAGGTATGTTTTCGGTGTTTTTAACTCGATTCTCATACCTGGTTTGTGATCTATCTTTACACGCTCGGTCCACTTGGTCCAAGAATGATGGGAAGACCTGGCATGACACGGCTAGACCAAGTTAGTGGAGTACGGGTCTTACAACTCCCCCCCTCTTATATAAATTTCGTCCTCGAAATTTACACATACCTTTCGAGTCGAATAGATGAGGATATTGCTTTCGCATAGCGTTCTCTTCTTTCCATGTAATTTCTTCTAAATTTTTGCTTCTCCAAGTAACCTTAATGTAGTAAATGTTGTAGTTGCAAATATGTTACACCTTCGGGCTAGTGATCTCAAAAGGTACTTCTTCGAATGTCAAATCTTCAGTCAAATCCGATGGATTTGTTGTTAACACGTGTGTTGGATCTCTGACGTACTTCTTTAATTGTGAGACATGGAATATATCATGTACAGTAGACATTGATGGTGGTAGTGCTAACTGATATGCTACTTTTCCACATCTATCTATAACTTCATAAGGTCCAATATATCTGGGACATAGCTTTCCCTTCTGTACAAACCTTTTCAAACCACGCTTAGGAGATGTTTTCAGAAATACCATATCACCTATGGCGAATTCGAGGTCTCTGCATCGATTATCTGTATATTGCTTCTGACGGTTCTGAGCTATTCGGACTCTTTCCTTGATAATGTTGACAACTCGACAAGTCTCTTTAACAAACTCTGGTTCAACAATAATCCATTCTCCAACTTTATTCCAAAACAAAGGAGTTCGACATTTCCTACCATATAGTGCTTCATAGGGTGACATCTATATAGTTGTTTTATAACTGTTGTTATAAGCAAACTCAATCAATGGTAATTTCTCATCCCATGATCTTTTGAAATCAATGACATAAGCTCGAAGCATGTCTTCTAAAATCTGAATAGTACGCTTCAACTATCCGTCTATCTTAGGATGAAATGCAGTATTAAACATAAATGTTGTACCCATAGCCTTCTGTAATCCTTCTCAAAACTTTGAGATAAAACATGGGTCTCTGTTGGACACAATGCTTTCAGGTACACCATGTAATGGGACAATATTATCTACATAAAGCTTAGCTAACCTCTCTAGGGTATACTGAGGTCGTATAGCTATGAAACGAGCTGTCTTGGTCAAATGATCCACAGTCACTCAGACTGCGTCAACTACTCGAGGAGTCAATAGTAACCCGGTGACAAAGTCTATAGTGATGCAGTCCCATTTCCATGCTGGTTTTGGCAGTGACTGTAATAATCTTGCAGGTCTTTGCCTTTCAACCTTTACCTGCTGATAATTTAGGCACTGAGACACAAATTTAGCTACATCCACTTTCATTCTCTCCACCAATATAGTTTCTTCAGATCATGATACATCTTTGTACTTCCAGGATGTACCGAATAAGCGGTGGTGTGAGCTTCCTTCATTAGTCTGTGCCTAACATCCAAGTCTTCATTTTTAGGAACACATACCCTTCCTTTGTATCTTAGTACCTTTTCAACATCCAAGGTGAACTCAGGAGTAGTCCTACCTTTTCGAGATCTTCTTGCACCATTCTCAGATAAGGGTCTGATTTAATAGATGCTTTCACTTTGTCTAATAGATCAAGTACAATTTTCAATGTAACAAGCATGTTTGAGAATAGATGAATAAATCCTTGGTTGATTCATTCAGAATATCAATCACGAACTACTCTTTATAGTAATTAAAGACTCTCCCTGTGACACACGCCACAACATTTGCACTAGCTTCTTCTTGGGATTCTGTCATTGCTTTCCTACTTAGTGCGTCAACAGCTACATTAGCTTTTCCTAGATGATATTGGATATTGCAATCATAATCCTTCAATAATTCTAGCCATCTTCTTTGTTTCATGTTCAACTCCTTCTGATTAAAAAGATGACTGAGACTCTTATGATCTGATTTAATTTGAAATTCTCTCCATACAAATAATGTCTCCATTTCTTAACAGCATGTACTACTGCTGCTAATTCCAAGACATGAGTGGGATAGTTCTTCTCATGTGTCTTCAGTTGTCTTGAGGCATACGCAATTACTTGTTCTCCTTGCATAAGCACACATCCTAAACCTAACCCAGACGCATCGGTGTACAAGGTAAATGGTTGTCCTGGGATCATAATAGTCAAGATGGGAGCTGATATCAATCTAGCCTTCAATGTTTGGAAACACTCCTCACATTTATCAGTCCAAACAAACATTTCTCCTTTCTTTGTCAGACTGGTGAGAGGTACGGTGATTCTAGAGTAATCTTGCATAAATCGTAGATAATAACCAGCAAAGCCTAAGAAACTTCTGATTTCCACAATGATCTTAGGTGCTTCCCATTTCACAATGGCTTCAATCTTGCTAGGATCCACTTTCAAATCCTTTAGTAGATTCAACATGACCAAAGAAAGCGACTTCATTTAGCCAGAATTCACACTGGTAGTTCCTTAGGAAATATATCTGGAAATTCACGCATAATTTTAATATCCTCCATTCGTGGTGCTTCCTTGGTGAGTTCGATCACGGATTCTAGATACCCTATTCCTCCTTTCTCGAGGCATTTTCTAGCCTTTAATGTAGAGAGAATGAGTTTTCGTTTACGGGAAAGTTTGGTTCCCGTAAAACTAAACTCTACTCATTCCTTGTCTTTAAATGTCAGTTTCTTTTCAGCACATAATAGGTTTGCAGAGTGCCGAGCTAACCAATCCATTCCCAAGATAATGTCAAAGTCTGCCATCTTGAGTTGAATTAAGGTTGCATCCAAAATCTTATCGCCTATAAGAACTAGACATGGTCTATAACCTTTGTCTAGTTCCATATCTAATCTCATAGGTGATCGTACAAGCAGTTTCTAGTTTAAAGGTCTGAGGGATAGATTTAACTTCTTTCCAAACGACACAGATATAAAAGAATGAGTAGCTCCATAGTCAAAGAGTACTCTGACGGGTAAGCCATTAATAGGTATGATACCTGTGACTTGATTTAACTTAGTCTACATGCTTATACAAGGTAGTACAAAATGAACAGTTCAGGTCATACGTATGACCACATCAGGCGATGTTGCAGCATCCTCAGATGTTACTGCATAAACCTTTCCTTGCTGTAGCTGCTACCTTGGCTTAGGATACTCTCTTGAATAATGTCCTACTTGATCGCAATTGAAGCATTTGACTCCAGCATTACTTTGCTTCTGTTGAGATTGGGCTATCAGAGTAGTCTTGGCTGCAGCATTGAAGCCTTGAGTATGGAAGGGTTTAAATGTCTTGGAGTTTCCTCCATTGTATGAGTTTCCATTGGGCCTCTTTATACCTCTATTCTCAGCAAAATAACTTTCCCTCTGGCTCGATTCTAGTACTCGAGCAATCTATACAGCCTCATTATAAATCTTCTTTTTCAGTCCCAATACATGCTCACAGATGCTTCCCCTAAGTCCCATGATGAACCTTCGAGTTTTGATATTTTCTCCTGCATACTAGAGGGAGCAAAGAAAAATAGTTCTTCATAACGCTGTTGATATGCATCTACAGTCATCTGTCCCTGATACAGACTCAGAAACTCTTTTTCCACTTGATCTCTAAAACTCCTGGGAAAATACTTCTCGAAGAAAGCTTCTTTATAGATAGCCCAGGTCAGTTGGGCATGCTTTGTCAATAGATAACTCCAAGTAGATTTCCACCAATGGTGTGCATCACCTTTCAGCATAAAAGTGACACATAATACATTCTCTTCTTTATTTATAGTCATCATCATAAAGTTTCTTTCCATCTCATCGATCCAGTGAGCTGGCCATAACAGATCTGATGGCTTGCCTGCAAATTCCTTTGGCTTCAACTTCAGGAAACGCTCGATTAGTCTGGAGTGATCAAGCTGATACTGTGTATATGCTCCATACATAGGCGGTTGGTACTGATAATTACCTTGGTTATACCCACATTGCGGTGCTTCAGGGTTTGGCACTTGGCCTTGTACTGTTGGTGTTTGCGGTGCTTGGGGTACAATGTTGTTACCACCAGGTCCCGTACTAGCTTGTCCTGCAAGTAGAGATGTTGTGTTTACAGCTAAAAAAGCAATTCCCATTGTAGCTTGCATGTTGGCTTGCACTTGCTGTATATGCTGCATTTGTTGTGCCAAATATTCATCACCGCAGTAGCCAAATCCGTAGGTGGTGCAGGTAGGTTGGTTGGGTTAGCTCGGGTGTGCACATTCTGAGGTGCAGCATTTTCAGCTCTAATATTTCCTTCGTGTCCTTGCTGACCTTCATTGTCATTGGTCTCCATAGGTGGTGGAGATGGGTTTGCATTCTGTCTCCTACTACTTACTCTGCGTCCAGCTATTTAAACTCTTGGTTGAAAGGTACTCGGAAAGGCTTTACATGTGAGACAAGATATGATGGTAGTATTGGGTTAGTCTCACAATGGAAAGCGAGAAAAGAAATAAGATTAATAGGCAAAAGTTCAAACAGAATCAAAATGTAGACAACAGTAAGTCATACGGTCGATGGCCTACGGTCGCATGTTATGCGACCATAGGTGCGACCTTCAAAATCATGAAAACATACCGAGACCCTATGGTCGATCATACAATCGATGGTTTTGGTCGAATTGTGCGACCGTATGATTCAAGATCTGTCATTCTCCTTCTTCCACTTATGGTCTCTACTCAACTCGCCACCAGTGAGTTGCTACAATGTCGACCATACGAACTTGTTGATTTTTCCATTGATCAACATCCGTCACTCCATTCCTTAAGGTATGTTCTCTACTTTTCTCCATTTTTAAGCTTTCATACCTAGGGTTTTTTCTATTTGTAGGGTTTTCTTTTAATTAATATTTTTCTGACTGTAAAATTTTAATTTTTATTAGGTGTTTTTGCTATTGGGCACCCAATGGATGAAAGCCCTCAAGAAAATTTGAGTTTCATCGGTTAGTTTAGTAGAAACTTGAAAATTTTAATTTTTGACCTAAATTTTAGGGTTTTTCCCAATTGTCAAATTTTCAAATTTATCTAACTTGTTTTTTTTTTCTTCTCTTGAAGTTATCATGGTTCGTACTAAAGTTCTTCGAGTTCATGACCCACGACGCTTCAAGTCCGTTGAAGCAGAGGTGCCATATCCTTGGTTTGATCAAAAGAAAGTAGAAGGAGGTCAGTGTGTGAACCTAGCCCATTTAGCCCTATTTGATGTGGAAAGGGTGTTTGGTGATATGGGTTGGCTTCCAGTGATTCTGTACGAGGCTTACACTTGTTCGGACTTGGTCAAGTAGTTCTCCTATCACCTATAGGTAGTAGGTGACTTAGAAGATGTTGACAGGGGTAGAGAGCTTTGTATCACCAGCTGGGTGAAAGGGGTTCAGATCTCTTTCAACTGTCAGGAGTTGGCTGATCTCCTAGGCATTTCCAACGATGGTCAATTGGTTTACTGTGCACCCAGGGAGCCACAGTTTCTGTCTACACAGGTGCATATCAGAAATAGATAATCAGATTCTTCGGGATGACCATTGTGAGATGAAAGTAGTCAACCTGCGTCCAGAGTCATGGGTCTATTGTAAGATTATCCAGCATAATCTTATTCCCCAGGGCAGACACTACGAGATGGTCTCACAGTTGACTCAGTACCTGTGGTACTGTATCTGTACTAGGCAGCCTGTCTGCCTCCCATATATTATTCTTCGGACTATGCACAGAGCTACGTTGTCTGACTTAAGAGGTAACTTGCCTATGGGCGGCTGATCTCCACCTTGCTCGCTCGTCTATAGGTGGACCTAGTGGATGAGAGGATCCTTGAGGACACCTTCTCAGCTGACCTTGATTGGGAGGCCATCAGCAGGATGGGCATGAGAGAGATAGAGGTCAGTGATGATGAGACGAATGCTATGAGACGTCCTCTCACTTGGATAGCAGCAGCAGATGCAGAGGCGGCAGTAGTAGCAGCAGCAGAGGTAGCAACAAAGGCAGCTACAGAGGCACACAAGGGTGATGATGAGGAGGATGATGATTGGATGTACATCGATGTGGATGCCATCCCTCCTCCATCACCATAGCATTCTACTAGAGCTGGCCCTTCTAGGGCTTCTCATTCAGCTGGCCCTTCATGCCCACCACCAGATGACATGACGGGACTGTTATGTGAGATTTGAAAGGCTCAACGCGTGACTGATTGGAGAGTAAGAGTGCTTCAAGATGCCAAAGGGCTCTACAAACCAGCGGATAGCGAATCTAACAACTAGTCTCCGAGCGACTCAAACTCAGATGGCCTGGCTCATGAGAGTATATGCTGAGGACTACGATAGAGATCGTGAGGCACCTCCTCCTCCAGCACCTCCAGCACCTCCAGCTCCATGATATCATTTATTTTTTTCCCTTTTATACTACAGAGTAACTATCTAGATTGTGGACTATACTCTGATTTGGATGTACGTTTGTCTTATTCCCATTTAGATATATTTATAAAAAAATTGGTTTCCCTTTTACATATGTGCATTATTCTCTTTCTTAGTTTATGTCTCATACAACACAGGTGCTTATGGTGTGTTCTTATTACAGCTTTTAATTTCATCATAACTCAGTTCATGACTCATGTGGAAGTAGTTAGGTCAATGGGTAGAACCTGAGATGCTCTGATACTAAGTTGTCACACCCCAATTCTGGTATAACCAGAATGGTGTGACGAACCGCCAATAAAGCAATGATTCACCCAGGATCTCGTATAGGTCGTACCCACCATATAAAACCACACTCACATTCCACATTAATAATCAGAGGTAATAAACAAATAAGCGAAAGTCTTACAGATAATGAACTGAGAGTCTAACAGTGATAAATAAGTATTTAATCCAATTATCTCCAAACCACAAGACATAAAAAATAAATAATCAATTACATATCTGATGTTCAAATTATAACTAAATTTAAGCAAAAACACATTGGTTGCACTCGCATGATGAATCATGTGCATCTTCTTCAGCTTCTACGTCCATTGCAGCAACGTGTCCATACGTCAGCACATTTATATATTCTTCAACAGTATGACCTGAATCATCAACTAAAAATATTCGACGTCGAATGGGTGAGCACACATCATGGCTCAGTGAGAAAACAAAACAATGCATCAAACATATGCATGCATTCATTTCATATCTTTGGTCTAGTTTTTAAGTTTACAATATGCTATAGAAAGGTTTGGTGGCCACCGCACCTTTATTCATCAGTGTGTGAATCCGCCCAATAGATCAAACATCATTGCCGTCCCACATGCACCCACCATGGAATAGAGATAGAGCTAAAGTGTCCGGATCAAACACCGCCAACACTTCCCCTGATGCCCTACCTATACCAACACGTAAGCCCCTATTGGCGAGGGCTTGTAAACTGGGCTCGCAACTAACCAATCCGAATGCCAAACAGTGTATCCAAGGTATCACCCTAGCATCACTCAATACGTCCATGGAGATAGAGCTAAGGCCCCCCGGCAGAGTCAGATACCACACGGTCCGAGACCACCTCCCCAGATGCCCTATGACGAAATAGTTCTGCTAAGGTAATGGCGATACGACGATGTTAGTGGGAAAGACTTTAGTAGAGATAGAGCTAAAGTCTGGTGATGAGGTCAAAGACCACCATGCTACATCCTTCCCCTGATGCTCCATTCTCATCCAATACACCAACCACACACATACATTCACATGCCTATTTCTAGCATCATCATCATCATGTTATAAATAAATAAAATTAAATATGCATGAACAGTAATAGCAAAAATATTAGATGACATGTGAGATGCACATTACAAGCACACAAGCATAGAATCAATAATGGCATTGGACTCAAATAAAATAAATAGTTTGTTATTAATCAATTAGTTTAGGTCTTGTTCCCTCACCTGTTAGCAATACTCGATTTCCTTCCAAGCCTTAAAATTCTCTTTGAATTGATTTAACAACCTAAAAGTTATATGAATTTAAGTTAGGGTTCATACGTGAAATGTTACAGTAGTCAAAAATTGAAACAGAGCACTGATATGTGTCTGATTAGTCCTATGGTCTCACACTGTATCCACCTTACTACCTACAATCAATACCCTACAGTCGCATATGGTGCGACCATAGCTGCGACCATATGATTTCTGAAATATTCCCGAATGCCTATGGTCGATCTTCTGGTCATGCTGGTCATGCTATTGTCGACTGTAGCTGCGACCTTGAGATTCTGGTCATAGTATACATGCAATTCGAGTTCTTCCTGAGTCAATTCTTTTATTCTTCAATGGGGTTTATTCTAAGGTTATCCTATGGCCATCATTACTAGTTTCTTATCAACCCTAATCATTAAATTTACTCCTCATGGTACTCCTTAGGATTTTCTTAAGGAAATCACATAGATCATAATAGGTTGATATTGCCTATCTTCCATAGAAGTCTTATTCCTTGGAGTTTACATCTCCAGAGATCGTTTCATACCTTTGCCTGTGATAGAGAGCCAATCTCTTCTCAGTAAATTCCTTTCCTTAGCTTTTTTTTCTTCACCTTCTCTTCCTTCTCTTCCTTCTCTTTCTCTAGGGTTTACTAATGTTCTAAAAGAGTGAAAAAGGGCTGAGGGATGTCCTTTATATAGAAGAAAATTCTCCATATAGAGTCCTCTTTCAATTAGGAAAGCAATCCCTTAGTTTTAGGAAAGTTTCCAAAACTCAGAGTCTAATCTGGGGTCTCACGGTCGATCATACGATCGCATAAACCGTCGATCGTAGAGTTGAAATCATCGACTGTGGGGTTCTAGATTTGACATTTTTGTTTCCTTCCTTATGGTCTACGATACCTACCCAGGTATGCGAACTTAGGTACGTTTTCAGTGTTTTTAACTCAATTCTCATACCTGGTTTATGATCTATCTTCACAGGCTCGGTCCACTTGGTCCAGGAATGACGGAAAGACCTGGCATGACATGGTTAGACCATGTTAATGGAGTGTGGGTCTTACATGGTAGGTCTGGCCGAGACCTTTGGATAGGCCATTGGAGTAAGGCATAAAGAAACTGCCACTCGATTAGGGGAGATGGGTACATGAGTGCCTCCATTTATGTAAAAACCCTGAAACAACCACATGAAATGTAAATGGATGCATTGTAAGGAATGGAAAATAGAGAAAAAAGAGGAGAAAAGTTCCTATACACTAGAATGGGAGGGAGGGAAACTCTAAAGGTGGCTAGAGAAACAAGCAAGGGACTCACTAGGAGTGGTCAGCAGAGCCATTTCTCTAGTATTCTTCTACTGACAGTTGGTGTAGGGCCAAAATGAGGGCCCTCGAGCCCTTTTATAAAAAGTAGATTCCATGATACCGGGAGACCGGTAACTTAACCATCGCTGCCTATTGCGTCCTACCAGTTAGACCAAAGGTTAGAACTCTTTGAGTTTTGCCGCCCAAAATTACCAAATCTACGAACATGACTGGTAGACCATTACTTATCTTTGATCTTTCGATTCAATAAAGGTTAATTAACCGGATGATTAACTGGATGACCTAGCATTTGCCACTACCTCCGAAAAGCCTTCTAGAAATGTTAAAACTCTGACAGTCCGAGAACTGACTAAATGGTAATAACTGGATGCTCGAGCTACCAGTAAATCCTCTGGTTGGTTGAATAAAAGCCTGTTTGGTTTGGGGTTTGCCAGGTTACTTTACCCTCATACATAGGGCTTTATTTTATAAATTAGGGGTACTCCAATTGAAATTTTTGCATGCTACTCATTGGTACCCTACCCCATGAGTACCATAAGGTCAACGAATTGCCATACCACTTGAAATTTAGGCAAATGCCCTATGGAAATCTTAAATTGATCCTTAATCAAGTTCTAAAAGTTTACGTGGCATGTGGCATTATTTTCCTTTGTATTATTGGGATAAGATGATCTAAATTTTTGGTATTTGATTTGTACCTTTCAGATTTTGCCCAAGGTTAAGCAATACGTCGCCATCCAAGAATCCTAATGGGAGGCCTAACTCCAAGGCACCCACATTGGATAGTGATCTGGAAGAGCATCAACGCACAATAATAAACTCATTGGCCACCGATTGGTCACTACCAACCAGTGAACCTAATAGGGAGATACCACCTTTCTCCCCATTCCATGGAGTAGACCCGAGCACTGTCATAACACCATGGTTGATTTCCAACAACTAGACCGAGAGCAATTCCATGGTTCATGTGCAAGTTCTTTCCACCCAGGAAATTAGATTCAAACTATGGAGGCAACTATTGGCAACCTCCACTGTTTGGATGCACAAAAGATAATGTGCTACCTTCCACCTCGTGGGCACTCCATATGAATGGTGGCAAATGACTCAACCCACCCTTCTATAGTGCCATGGGGTCATAACTTGGGATATCTTTCATGAAGCCTTCTTGGCTAACTATGCTCTGTAATGTAGGGAACCTGACCCAATGTTGCTCGAGACCATTCGAAGGGTCCGAGAGAGCTTAGTTGCACGGTGAAGCATCGTCGAGATAAGGTCTGACTGCCGAGACCTTTATCTTGGGAAAAGTAGCTACTCAGAGCCACACAACCCAAGTATCTCTAAGTCATGAACCACCTTGATTATTTTAAGGATGTAATAGCATAACATTGTGGATGCTCTAAATAGGCTCTCATAATTTCATTATACACAGGGAATTAGAATGTTGCCTCCATTAGGTATTCCAATTCCTTGATGAAAACTAATAATGCAACTTATCGAACTATGTAGTGATGTGAGTTGAAAAAAAGAAAAAAAAATTATGAGGATGTAGCTTAAATTGTAATGATTGGTTTTGGTCATGTGAATACTGACCATCAAGTTGTGGTACGTAAAAGGTATACGTAGGGCATAGTCTTGTAGAAAAAGGGCGGATTTTACTTAGCCAGCAGAAAAGGGTGAGGTACGGTGGCTAAGATGCCTTCATTTGCATTAAGATGTAATATTGGAAGAGCAATGGGAGAAAGTAGTAAGAAGTTTTACCGTTTTGTATTAATACGTCTGGACACAATCACTTGAGTAGTATTTCATAAATAAAGGAAGTTATATGTAATGGATTATGTGTCAATTTCTTGAAAGATTAGGAATGCATGAGTATATTTTGGGATTTTAATTGCATGGGTCTTATTTATTTAATCCTTGTCTCGAATGTCATGTAAACAGTGTTCCACTAACGAGTTGGGAATGTACTAGGTAATAGATCGCGCACAACTTCCTAATCCTGCTTACCCCAAGGCCGGGACTCACAAAGCGGAAAGTCTGGGTAACGAAATGGACCAAAGAGTGATTTCATATCATTATCAGGACACTCAGGATATTGCAACAGTGATAGACAAGGCCACCAGACTAGTTTACTAGCAACATGGTGAGTTCTAGTAAAGGACAATAGGAATCCTAGCAAGGGTTATTTGTGATGGCACCGCCTCTATATCAGTTTTGGTAGAATTATCAGACTTAGTGTGTCTTGCCCAAGGTATTCAGGAGCAACAGAGGGGTATGGGGGCGCGAACAGTAGCTGAGTGCCTCAACCAAGGAACTTATCTATGGCCTCAAGAGGAGGTGTCTATAGAGCAAGAGAAAGGTAAACAAGCGAAGAGAACCCTAAAAGAAGAAGCGCCATAGGAGGTGTTTAATGTGCCATGAGATGGGAATAAAGAGCCACCTGTAGAACCCCCATTTGTCACACCCCAATTCTGCACCAACCAGAATGGTGTGATGAACCGTCAATAAACCAACGGTTCAACCAGGATCTCAAAATAGGCTATCCCACATATGATAAACCAAAACACATTCCACATTAATCAGAGGTAATAAAATAAATAGCGGAAGTCTTACAGATAATGAACTGAGGTCTAATCATGATAAATAACTAATATCTCAATTATTTTCAAGTAACCAAAACATAATTTAATACATATTACAATATCCAAATACGAAATCTAAACACTAAGCGTATCCACAGCTGAAACACTTGCTTAACGAACCATGTTCGTCCTCCACAGCTAGCTCATCATAGCCACCACATATTCATATGATGGCGTGTCGACATAATCTTCAATCATAGTACCTGCAACATCAGAAACTAAAAAGAATTGCGCGCGCGAGGGTCAGCTCTCCAACTTGAGCTCAGTGAGTAAACAAAACAATGCAACAATACATATGCATGCGATTCAATTCATATCTTTGGTCTGGTTTAAAGTTTGCAATGTGCTATAGAAAGGATAGGTGGCCGCCGCACCTCTATCCACGAGTGTGTGGAAACGCCCAATGAAAATGGCACCGTCGCCCCACACACACCCACCATGGAAAATATACACCCCATGAAAACGGCATGGCTGTACCGGTTGCCCATACCAACACGTAAGCCCCTGTTGGCGAGGGCTTGCAAACTGGGCTCGCAACTAACCAACCGTAATGCCAAACAATGTATCCAAGGCCTCACCCCAGCATCCCTCAATACATCCATAGAGATAGAGCTAGGGTCTGGTGACCAGGCTGAACCACAATGCCACGTCCCCCCTGATACCCTACGACATATTAGTTCCGCTAAGGTAATGGCGATACGACGATGGTAGTGGACAAGACTTGAGTAGAGATAGAGCTAGAGTCTGACGACCAGGCTGAACCACAATGCCACGTCCTCGCCCTGATGCTCCCCTCGCATCAAGCACACTAACACTTGCTTAGTGGACATGACTTGAATAGACCATGGCACAATATACACCCCATGAAGAACGGTCATGGCTGTACCGGTTGATACCATCCCTACCCGCACCATATACACTAGCCAAACACAAACATTCACATGCCTATTCCTATCATCATCATCATCATCATCATGTTATAAACAATAAAATAAATATGCATGAACCAATAATATAAATATTGGATGACATGTTAAATGCACATACAAGCATACACGCATAGAATCAATATGGCATTGGACTCAAGAAATAAAACAGTTTATTCTTAACCAGTTAGTTTAGGTCTTGTTCCCTCACCTTAGCTTGTTAATAGATCCTCTTCCAAGCTTTAGAATCTTCTTTATAATGTTATTATATTGCTAGAAGACCTAACAAAGTCGATAGAATTTAATTAGAATTAATTCTGAATTTAAAAACCATCCTGTCAACTGAGGGTCGGAGGTAGGGTCGGAGTCCTGATCGACCCTGGGTGCGACCCTCCCCCTAATCTGAACTTCCCGAACACTGAGGGTCGATGCTAGGGTCGGATCTACCATCGACCCTAGGTGCGACCCTCCATGGTTTGAGTCGAAAATATCAGATTTCGTTCTCTCTTTCATGGTTAGGTCCTATGGCTTACTTTCACAATCCATTCTATACATGTTCTATGGTTTAGAACTATACTTTATTCACCTACATGGTTTTAATGATCTCCTCCATGGTTTTCCATGAAAACGAAACCATGGATGGATGATTTGGGTTTCTTCTAAGTCATACCCTCTTCATAAACCATTCTAAAGTTTTAAATAAATCATGGGGAATGTATCCATACCTTAGTTTTGCTGAGATTCAGAGTTCCTCTGAATTTCCTCTTCTTCCTTAGCCTTTTCTTCAAGTTTTCCTTCTCTTCTTCTCTTCCTTCTCTTCTCTTTCTCTCAATCCAATTAGGGTTGTAAAAGGAGTGAAAGAGGCTTAGGGACGTCCTATTTATAGACTAAAACCTCCCAAAATAAGTCCCATTGAGTTTAGGAAAGGTTCCAATCGAAATTAGGAAGGTTTCTCAATTTTTGGTTCGTGCTGTTTTTCCCGAATGCCGAGGGTCGATGGTGAGGGTCGATGGGAGGGTCGGACAACTCATAGACCCTGCGACCCATGGTTGAGGGTCGATGGTGAGGGTCGATGGGAGGGTCGGACCTGCCTGTTAAAACCTGCGACCCTACCCTCATTTTGACTGTTTTTGGGTAAATTTTCATATTGGGTCTTGGGTTTCTTCACACACTTGGTCCACTTGGCTCGACCATGATATGTAGACGGGTCCCGACATGAAATGTAAGGTTAGGCCGGGTTTGTGGCGTGCGGGTCTTACAACTCCACCATCCTTAAAAGAAATTTCGTCCTCGAAATTTGAAAGTACGGATCTTACAACTCCCCCATCCTTAAATGAATTTTGCCCTCAAAATTTGAACGATTCTTACAACTCCCCCATCCTTAAAATAAATTTTGTCCTCAAAATTTTGAATTTACTTCGGAGTCAATAGGTGGAAATTCTATTTCCGCATTGCATCTTATTCCTCCTATGTACTCTTCTCCACGTATTGTCTTTGCCAGGTTACCTTCACATAATAATTATCCCGGCTTTGGAAACATTGTACCTTCCCACTAGTGAACTAGGCTGGTACCACTTCGATAGTTAAACATTCTATCTAATCCAGTGATTCCGTGGTCAATACCTCTAATATGGATCTTTAATGTACTGAACGCAAGCGAGGAATTATTGCTCCATAAGTTCATCCATAAATTCTCGCTTAATTGGATCATCCCTAGCTTCTATTATATGTTACTCTTTTTCCAAATCTGAATCTGTTGCTGCAGAACATAAGGCAACATTTATACTCGGTCTTTCTTCAGACCTCATAATCCCTTTTTGCGTAAAGCCTTAGCTACTACATTAGCCTTGCTCGGGTGACACTGAATATCACAGTCTTAATCCTTGGGCAATTTCAGCTATTTTATCCTCATGTTCAACTTTTCTGGTGAAGAGATAAATAAACTCTTCTCCTTTCCTGGTTAGCTTGGTAAGAGGTATTGCGATCTTAGAGTGGTCCTCCAAAAATCGTCTGTAATAACCAGCTAACCCAAGAAACTTCTGATCTTCGCAATATTCTTTAGGTGTTTCTCACCATATGTTTACTTCTATCTTAATAGGGGCCACTTTATTCCTTTTTATGACGCTATGTGATCTATAAGATCACTTTGTTTAATTAAGTCTCATATTCCTTGGAATTGGCATAAAGCTTTTTCCCTTCTTAACTATTGTGAAGCTGTTCTAAAATCCGTTGTATGAGTTGCTTTATTCTTGGAATAAACCAAAATATCATCTATGAAAACTATGACCGACGTGTCCAACATGTCATGAAACACCCAGTTCATCAGCTCCATAAAAGATGTAAGGGCATTGGTTAATCCAAACGTCATAATCGAGAACTCATAATGTCCAATCCCGGTTCTAAAAGCTATCTTCGAGATATTTCTATCCAAATTCTTCAACTGATGATATCTTGATCGAAGATCAATCTTAGAAAATACCTTTGCTCCTTGCAACTATTTAAACAAGTCATCGATCTGAGGTAGTAGATATCGATTCTTGATCTTGAACTTGTTTAGTTCCCGGTAGTCTATGCATAATCTGACACTACCGTCCTTCTTCTTTACGAGTTGCGTTGGCGCTCTCCGTGATACAATACTTAGCTGATTAGGACCTTGGTCTAGTAACTCTTGTAGTTGAGTCTCAATTCCTTCAATTCTATAAGAGCTATTCATAGGTTCCTTTGACACAAGTATCGTCCTTGGGTAACAAGTCGATGACGAACTCGGTCACTTAATCAGATGGTAACCCGATTAGTTTCCTGAAAATACATCAGGAAATTCACGCATCACATCAATATCTTCCATCTGTGGTGCTTCTTTGGTAACGTATACCACAGATACCATATATCCAACTTCTTTCTCTTCAAAGCATTTCTTCACCTTTAGCATAGAGAGGATCAGCTTTCGCTTACTAGGCAATATGCTTCCAATAAAACCAAATTATATGCCATCTTTATTCTTAAATGATAACCTCTTCTATGCACATAATCACTTGTAGAGTGTTGAAACAACCAGTCTATTCCCAAGATGACGTCAAGGTCTGCCATCTCAAGTCTAATTAGGTTGTGTCCATTTTTTACCCATCCATACGATTTGGACTTCGTTCATAACACTCATCCAATTGAACATCTAGTCCAAAAAGGGCTTGAACTAGCAAAATCTGGTGAAACGGTCTAAGGAGCTTGTTTAGTTCCTTCATCTCTTTTGATTTTTCAAAGACTATCATCAAAATCTCATATTGCACTCATTAGCTTGTATTTCTTTTATCCTTGCTGTTCTACCTTGCTCTCTCTTCCATATACCTCGAAAAAATATCTTGTGATTGTTACTCCATATCCCAAGTCTATTTATAAGCATTAGGGTATATGCTTATAATTACATTAATTCAGTCAAACTATTTTGGTCTTTACTTAATCATATCCCTCAACATTGGCCATAACTCGATTATCATTGTATTAAATCGAGTACTACTTATGCCATGACTTTATCCTTGTATCCACTCTTAAATTTGCCTTTAGGAATCTTCTACCTTGTCAAAATTCATACTCTACTTGAGTGCTATCTATTTCTTTACTGGCTACTCTTAATAGTTCCCATATTTTCTCATGCACTCTTTTACAGACATGATTCATATCCATCCAGTTAGCAATATCAAAACAAATTCTCCATCACTTCATCTGAGTTTCATTGGCTATAGCATTTAATCTGAATCCCATCATCTTTCTCCCAATAATTCCATTATCACTACACATCTTTATCAACAATGATCAGGGAGTTTATGAATCAGAATGTGCATCCAAAATAATTCTTTTCCTTCTTTCAATTATCATAATGACAACCACTTGCTTTATCTAGCGAATCTAGGTTTCAAGGATCAGGAGTAAATCTGCGGTAATCCAACCGGCATCAAAAGATCATTAAATTACATGGTGGTCCAAATACATGCAATAGAGGTTTTACAATTCTTAACCTCATGGTTACAGGTTCTATCGAATATATAATGCCATTGGTCAAGGCACTACAAGAGTAAATCTGGAGAAGCTTTCATACATCAGTAAATCAGGTATAAATCTGGAGAAAGATTTTGTACATCAATAAATCAGGTATAAATCAGAAGATGTACGCTCAACATGATTAAACATTTAACTGTTCATTCAGTTCATATCTCTGATCATGTTGTCGATCATAAGAATGGTTCAGATTGGTATAATCAGGACTAATACTAAAGAAACAATATCTATAACTCCAATTGACAGGTTAAATCAAGAAGGTATCCTGTCAAGGTCCGAGAAATTAAAATCTGGTATATGCATCCTCTATAATCATAAGAGTAAGTCAATAATGCACCGCATCCTATAAATATATCTATTTACATGGCCATTATACCCTTATCTCTGTTTGGATTTAGCCTGAGATCTTTTCCTTTATCTCTACAGGGGTTTTGGCATTATTAGCCATTTTCTCCTTCCTTTGTCACACGTCGAGTTTCACATCTTATGAGTACCAACTCGGCATTTAATTTTTCTGTTTTACAGATGCTTCCTTCTTGCTACTGTACTATATCCTTGTATACTTGGATAACTACCCAATTTATAGATAATACCCTATATTGTTTATTTATTAGGATAATTTTTGGTCTTCTCTGTCTGTGTGAGTGTATATATATGGTTCCACCTTTTATATATACATTATCGTCTTGTTTAATTTCTGTCTCAACCAACACAGGTGCTTATGGTTTGTTTGTATTAAAGCTTTTAATTTATCCTAACTCAGTTCATGGACTCCAGTGGTAGTATTCAGGTTTAATGGGTAAGGCCTACGAGATGCTCTGATACCAAGTTGTCACACCCCAATTCTACACCAACCAGAATGGTGTGATGAACCGTCAATAAACCAACGGTTCAACCAGGATCTCAAAATAGGCTATCCCACATTTGATAAACCAAAACACATTCCACATTAATCAGAGGTAATAAAATAAATAGCGAAAGTCTTACAGATAATGAACTGAGGTCTAATCATGATAAATAACTAATATCCCAATTATTTTCAAGTAACCAAAACATAATTTAATACATATTACAATATCCAAATACGAAATCTAAACATTAAGCGTATCCACAGCTGGAACACTTGCTTAACGAACCATGTTCGTCCTCCACAGCTTGCTCATCATAGCCACCACATATTCATATGTTGGTGTGTCGACATAATCTTCAATCATAGTGCCTGCAACATCAGAAACTAAAAAGAATTGCGCGCGCGAGGGTCAGCTCTCCAACTTGAGCTCAATGAGTAAACAAAACAATGCAACAATACATATACATGCGATTCAATTCATATCTTTGGTCTGGTTTAAAGTTTGCAATGTGCTATAGAAAGGATAGGTGGCCGCCGCACCTCTATACACGAGTGTGTGGAAACGCCCAATGAAAATGGCACCGTCGCCCCACATGCACCCACCATGGTCAATATACACCCCATGAAAACGGCATGGCTGTACCGGTTGCCCATACCAACACGTAAGCCCCTGTTGGCGAGGGCTTGCAAACTGGGCTCGCAACTAACCAACCCTAATGCCAAACAATGTATCCAAGGCCTCACCCCAGCATCCCTCAATACATCCATAGAGATAGAGCTAGGGTCTGGTGACCAAGCTGAACCACAATGCCACGTCCCCCCTGATACCCTACGACATATTAGTTCCGCTAAGGTAATGGCGATACGACGATGTTAGTGGACAAGACTTGAGTAGAGATAGAGCTAGAGTCTGATGACCAGGCTGAACCACAATGCCACGTCCTCCCCCTGATGCTCCCCTCGCATCAAGCACACTAACACTTGCTTAGTGGACATGACTTGAATAGACCATGGCACAATATACACCCCATGAAGAACGGTCATGGCTGTACCGGTTGATACCATCCCTACCCGCACCATATACACTAGCCAAACACAAACATTCACATGCCTATTCCTATCATCATCATCATCATCATCATGTTATAAACAATAAAATAAATATTCATGAACCAATAATATAAATATTGGATGACATGTTAAATGCACATACAAGCATACACGCATAGAATCAATATGGCATTGGACTCAAGAAATAAAACAGTTTATTCTTAACCAGTTAGTTTAGGTCTTGTTCCCTCACCTTAGCTTGTTAATAGATCCTCTTCCAAGCTTTAGAATCTTCTTCATAATGTTATTATATTGCTAGAAGACCTAACAAAGTTGATAGAATTTAATTAGAATTAATTCTGAATTTAAAAACCATACTGTCAACTGAGGGTCGGAGGTAGGGTCAGAGTCCTGATCGACCCTGGGTGCGACCCTCCCCCTAATCTGAACTTCCCGAACACTGAGGGTCGATGCTAGGGTCGGATCTGCCATCGACCCTAGGTGCGACCCTCCATGGTTTGAGTCGAAAATATCAGATTTCGTTCTCTCTTTCATGGTTAGGTCCTATGGCTTACTTCCACAATCCATTCTATACATGTTCTATGGTTTAGAACTATACTTTATTCACCTACATGGTTTTAATGATCTCCTCCATGGTTTTCCATGAAAACGAAACCATGGATGGATGATTTGGGTTTCTTCTAAGTCATACCCTCTTCATAAACCATTCTAAAGTCTTAAATAAATCATGGGGAATGTATCCATACCTTAGTTTTGCTGAGATTCAGAGTTCCTCTGAATTTCCTCTTCTTCCTTAGCCTTTTCTTTAAGTTTTCCTTCTCTTCTTCTCTTCCTTCTCTTCTCTTTCTCTCAATCCAATTAGGGTTGTAAAAGGAGTGAAAGAGGCTTAGGGACGTCCTATTTATAGAGTAAAACCTCCCAAAATAAGTCCCATTGAGTTTAGGAAAGGTTCCAATCAAAATTAGGAAGGTTTCTCAATTTTCGGTTCGTGCTGTTTTTCCCGAATGCCGAGGGTCGATGGTGAGGGTCGATGGGAGGGTCGGACAACTCATAGACCCTGCGACCCATGGTTGAGGGTCGATGGTGAGGGTCGATGGGAGGGTCGGACCTGCCTGTTAAAACCTGCGACCCTACCCTCATTTTGACTATTTTTGGGTAAATTTTCATATTGGGTCTTGGGTTTCTTCACACACTTGGTCCACTTGGCTCGACCATGATATGTAGACGGGTCCCGACATGAAATGTAAGGTTAAGCCGGGTTCGTGGCGTGCGGGTCTTACACCATTTGTCTTTATTGAAACCCAAATGCCACCTAGGGCAGGTCACCAGAAATATTATCAGTGCAGAAGTCGAAAGCACCTTATGCGACAATGCACCCGACCCACTAATAGGGCACCATTAATGAAACCATAGGAAGTTGTTGTGTGTCTCTTCTACGGAGCAGAAGGACATGAGGCTCGTAACTATCAACATTTTTGGGAGTGCTATGCCTCAATGTAAATCCAGACCACACACTTATTGGAGAAAGTTTTGAGAATTTAGCAAGCCTTGAACACCCTTAGTTGCTAGTTAGAGTAACTAATATATAGTATCCTCATGAGTTATCATGTGGGATAGACGTTCATATGTATAAGATAAGAACTTATAACTACGACCTAATTTCGGAGGTAAAATACTTATAAATTGGGGGTATTGTAAGTCCCACTTCGAAATCCTCATGATTTGGATCTTTTCGTATCGGGTCTTACTGTGCCAACCCTTGGCACCTTGTCTTGTGACCCTCCATATGATGTGGGTTAGCCTCTTAGATCACCTAGTGACACTGGATCATGTAGGAGGATGTACTTGAAGCCTATGCAGCATTACCACCGAACGAGGCCCATGAAACTAAGCCCAAATATGTTTTAGGCTCAACCAGAGATACAACCAGATGAACGATCCTCCACTTGACTTTCACCGATTGAACAAGAGTAGGCACTCTCTCTCTCTCTATGGGTTTTATAAATGGGAACTGACGTTCCCTTGTTTCTCTATTGTTGAACCATGGGAAGGAATGTGCGTGGGAGAAGAAGTAAAACTCCAAAGTCAGAGCTTAAGTACAGTTCTCCTTGAGGTTGGTTTCCTTCCTTCATCCCCTTCATCCCCTTCGCCATTAATGGCCTCCATAAATGGAGACCGAAACTTGCCCTAGAAACATGTATTTTTATCCTTTCCATGAATGGAGATGATAATGGAGCCTAAATGACCCCCATTGTGTCCGAAGATAGTAGGTATGTGTTTCCCCTCATTTAGAGTGAAGGAAAACACGGTGGAAACCTTTCCCAAAAAAGAAAAACTTATCTAGTTCATGTTTGGCTTCTGGGTCAGAACTTGAGGCACCAAACGATAGACTGGTAGTGGCCCAAATACTGATTGACTCATGACCAATCTACCACCAGGAAAAATACTTTAGAATGTCAGACCAAGCAATATGCAGAGTTTTGTATCCAGTGTCACCCTAAATGGTATCACCTCATCGGAAGAACAACCCACCGGGTGTGTTATATCGGTTATGTGCATAACACCGTTTGGCCATGCCTTTGCGTAGGCTTAATTACAAGTGGATTCATTGTCGGATGATGGATCAACTAGCCTAGCTTCTGAATAAACTACTGGAACCCTCACTACTGTAAACAATATCTGAACCAGATGACCAATCAGATGATCAATTATCCGATTCATCTTCCGATTCAGTAAAGGTAAGAAATGACTAAGTGTTAGTCGACCTCAAAAATGACTAAGTGTTAGCCGGCCTTACATACCACTAGAATTCCCAACCTATTCTATTTATTAGTTCAGTCTATATTGACTTGTAAGTCTAAAAATGATTAAGAAGACTATCCTTTCAATTCCCAACTTATCTTGGGACCCGTACATGGACATTTAGGACTTGTCTATGCTGGTTTAAAAGCTATCCACCAATTTAATGAAGTTATCTAATTAATTTGGTAGAACACCTTGGGTAATAGATGAAGCCTTCCACTACCTTCAAGGTTCTTCAGCAACTCTGGTGTCTATAGGTGTACGGTCGGCTCACATAGAGTTTGAGCATGTGCTTGTTGTATGTTGAATTTTATTTTTCTGTTATAAGATGTCATCCAATGAAATGTATATAACTGTTCATGCATTTACATTATAATAGTAACTATGTATATTGATTGTTGTATAATGGATGTGTGGCATGTGGGAGTATAATACATGGGCCATGTTGATAGTTATTGTTATCCTTATGGAGACACAATGAACCATGGGAATGGGAATACGGGATTCTTTGCAAGGAGTAGTGTTTAACCTTGTATGATAGTGCTTGTGACATATAGGAGTACAGGCATGCATACCATATTGGTGTGCCAGAGTCTTAGTGGAGACACAGTGATCCGTGGGAGTGGGGATCCGGGGTTCTTTGTTGGGATGCCACCCATGTATGGTGGTTCATGTAATGAATGACTTCATGAATCATGTTGGGATTAGCTGTACCTTAGTAGAGGCATGATGAACCATGGTAGTGGGGAGTCTGGGTTCTTTGCTGGGTACAATCATATATGAGACCCTGTATAATGGGTGTCTTGCTTTTAAGAGCATAATACACGTACGACATGGGCATGCTATGCTCTAGTGGGGACACTATCAGTCCATTGGAGTGGAACAGGGATTTATGTTGGAATATTGTTTTACTTACTACGTGCACATGCCATGTCACACCCCAATTCCACGCATTTCAGAATGGTGTGATGAACCGCTAAATAACCAACGGTTCAACCAGGATCTCAAGTAGGCTATCCCCGCGTTACCTGAACCTTCATATACTCACCATCATAATCAGAGTAAATACACAATAGCGAAAGTCTTATAAATAAATGAACTGAGAACTAAATGGTATTCATAAATAATAGCAAATTATTCTGTGTTCAAACTGAGACATAAATAATTAAGTACCAAATACATGTCTTATAAATCCAATAAAGAAACCTATAAAAATATCTAGTCAAATACACACGAGTTGCACTCACAAGAGGAGTCGTGTGTATCATCTTCAGCTCCAACTTCCATAGCTGCTACATTTCCATACGCTGACGCGTTCATAAAATCTTCAACTGTATAACCTGCATCATCAACTATAAAAAATTCGACGTCGAGGGGTGAGCACACAACACGGCTCAGTGAGTAGCCAAAACAATGCAACAATACATATGCATGCAAAAATCAATTTATATCTTTGGTCTTGGTTTAGAGTTTGCAATGTGCAATAGAAAGGTTGGGTGGTCAAAGGTTAACGTTTATTGACACCGCCTCTATACACAGGGTGTGGAAGCCCGCCCGAAGGTTAACGTTTATCGTCGTCCCCATCCACCCTACCATAACATTATATAACAAAGGTTAACGTTTATTGCTATATAATGCTATACCAACACTTAAGCCCCTGTTAGCGAGGGCTTGCAAACTGGGCTCGCTACTAACCAATCCTAATGCCAAACAGTGTATCCAAGGCCTCACCCCAGCATCCCTCAGAACATCCATAGAGATAGAGCTAAGGCCCCCCGGTAGAGTCAGAGACTACAAGGACCGAGACCACCTCCCCTGATACTCTACGACATAATAGCTCTGCTAAGGTAATGGTGATACGACGATGCCAATGCACATGACTTGAGTTAGAGATAGTGCTAAAGTGCTGAGACCCGCCAAAGGTTAACGTTTATTGACGTTCTAATCACACCTCCCCTGATACTCGCTCGCATCAAGCACATCAACCACACACATACAAGCACATGCTTATTCCTATCATCATCATCATCATCATGTTATAAACAATAAAGTAAATATGCATGAACAAGTAATAGAAATATTGGATGGCATGTTGTATGCACATTACAACATATTCGCATAGATTCAAACATAGCATAGGACTCAAGAAATAAAAAAATAGTTTATTATTAACCGATTAGTTTGGGGTTAAGGTTCCTCAACTTCGCTTGCTAAAAGATACTTTTCCAAGCTTTAGAATCATGTTATAACGTAATTATATTGCTAGCAAACCTAATCAAGTCGATAGAATTTAATTAGAATTAATTCGGAATTTAAAACCATTCTGTCAACTGAGGGTCGATGCTAGGGTCGATGCTAGGGTCGATGGGTCTATCGACCCTCCCTCCATTCTGAACTTCCCGAATGCTGAGGGTCGATGGTCAGAAACACCTAGGGTCGGATGGCCTATCGACTCTCGGTGCGACCCTTGGTGCACTCTGGTCCAATTTCCACTTTTAAATCCATTCTTCGTGTTTGGGTCCTATGGCTTACTTCCTACATTCATTCAACAGTCATTCCATGGTCTAGAACCATGAATAATCCATCTAGATAGTTTTCGTGCATCCTCCTATGGTTTTCCATGAAAACCTAACCACGGATGGATGGTTTGGGTTTCTCCGAAATCCTACACTCAACCATATCTAACCTAAGGTCTGTAGAAACTCATGGAATTAGTATCCATACCTGAGAAGATTACTTTTCTCTGCAAATTCTTCTCCTTTTTGCTAAGCCTTCTTCCTAGCCTCCTTTCTTCCTCTTTTCCTTCTTCTCTCTTTCTCTCAATTCAATTAGGGTTGTGAAAGGAGTGAAAGTGGCTTAGGGACGTCCTTTAAATAGACTAGGAATGTCCTATAATAATCCCATTGAGATTTGGAAAGAATCCCAACCAAAAATTAGGAAATTTCCTAATTTCAGTTTCGTCAGAAACCGAGGATTGATGGGAGGGTCGATGATCCCGTCGAACCTAGGGTCTTAAGCTGTCCGACCCTCCCTTCAAAACTGAGGGTCTGACTTTCTGTTTTGGGAGGTCCGACCCTGCTTAGCTGGGTGTGCGACCCTCCCCTAAAATTAAGTGTTTTTAGGTCGATTTTATACCTGGGATCTCAATCTCCTTCATGCCCTTGATCCATTTGACTCGACCATGATGGGTAAACCTGGTTCAAGGTGGTAAGACCGGGTTAGTTGGACACGGGTCTCACAACTCCCCCCAACTTATAAAAATTTTGTCCTCGAAATTGTACGTACCTTCTGAATCAAACAAGTTAGGGTATTGCTTTCTCATAGCATTTTCTTCTTCCCATGTAACCTCTTCCATGTCTCTACTTTTCCATGTGACCTTAACATAGTAAATATCTCTGTTACGTAGACGTTGAACCTTTCGACTAGTGATTTCTGTTGGTGTTACTTCAAATGTCAAATCATCAGTCAATTCCGGCAAATCCACTGTCAACACATGTGTTGGGTCTTTGACATACTTCTTCAATAAGGATATGTGAAATACGTCATGCACACTTGACATAGATGGTGGTAGTGCTAACTGATAAGCTACTTTTCCACGCTTAGCCAGAATCTCATATGGCCCGACGTATCTTGGACTTAGTTTTCCTTTCTGCCCGAACCTCTTCAATCCTCGCATAGGCGATACTTTCAAAAATACTTTATCACCTATGGTGAACTCTAGATCTCTTCGTCAAGTATCTGCATATTGCTTCTGACGGTTCTGAGCTACTCTTACTCTTTCCTTGATGATGTCGACCACTCGACAAGTCTCTTCAATAAATTCCGGTCCAACAATACTAAGTTCTCCAACTTCATTGCAAAACAAGGGAGTTCGACACTTCCTGCCATACAGTGCTTCATAAGGTGACATCTGTATAGTTGCCTGATAGCTGTTATTGTAAGCGAACTCGATCAATGGTAACTTTTCGTCCCATGATCCTTTGAAATCAATCACACATGCTCGTAGCATATCTTCTAAAATCTGGATTGTACGCTCCGACTGTCCGTCTGTCTGTGGGTGGAATGCAGTACTGAACTTCAATGTTGTACCCATAGCCTTTTGCAGTCCTTCCCAAAATTTGGAAGTAAATCGTGGATCTCTATCGGACACAATGCTTTCTGGAACACCATGTAACCGAACAATATTATCCACATACAGCTTTGCTAACCTTTCCAGTGTATACTGGGGTCGTATTGGTATGAAGCGAGCTGTCTTAGTCAGACGGTCCACAATCACCCAAACTGCGTCAACTACTCGAGGAGTCAATGGTAGTCCTGTGACGAAGTCCATAGTGATGTAGTCCCATTTCCATGCTGGTTCCGGTAATGGCTGTAACAGTCCTACGGGTCTTTGTCGTTCCGCCTTTACCTTCTGACAATTTAGGCATTGAGACACGAACTTAGCTACATCTGCTTTCATTCCCCTCCACCAATACAGTTTCTTTAGATCATGATACATTTTTGTGCTTCCAGGATGTATCGAATAAATGGTGGTATGGGCTTCCTTCATCAGTCGGTGTCTAATGTCCATATTTTCTGTTTCAGGTACACATATTCTTCCTTTATATCTCAGTACCTTCTCGTTATCTAAGGTGAACTCAGAGTTGGTCCTACCTTTCTCAATATCTTCTTGTACTGTTCTCAGATAAGGATCTACTTTGATAGCTGTCTTCACTTCGTCCACTATATCTGGTATAATCTTTAATGCCACGAACATATTTGAACATCTATGAACAAACCCTTGGCTAGCTGGTCCACCCATTGTATCTATCACATATTGTTCGTTGCCGTGATTGAACACCATTCCGTTGGTATACATTGCTGCAGTCGTGCTAGTTTCTCCTTGAGATTTTATCATTGCTTTTCTGCTCAATGCATCTGCTACTACGTTTTCTTTTCCCGGATGATACTGGATATCACAATCATAGTCTTTCAATAGTTCCAACCATCTTCTTTGTCTCATATTCAACTCCTTCTGATTAAATATATAAGTAAGACTTTTATGGTCCGACTTAATTTGAAATTTCTCTCCGTATAGGTAGTGTCTCCATATCTTGACAGCATGTACTACTGCCGCTAACTCCAAATCAGGAGTGGGGTAATTTTTCTCATGTAACTTCAACTGTCTCGAGGCATACGCAACTACTTGCTCTCCTTGCATAAGCACACATCCTAATCCCAATCCCGATGCATCAGTGTATAAGGTAAATGTCTGTCCTGGAATGGGAATGGTCAAAATTGGAGCGGATATCAATCTGTTCTTCAGTGTTTGAAAACTCTTTTCACACTTATCCGTCCATAGAAACTTTTCTTATTTCTTGGTCAAACTAGTGAGAGGTACGGCAATCCGAGAATAGTCTTCTACGAATCTCCGATAATATCCAGCTAGACCCAGAAAACTTCTAATTTCTGAAACACTCTTTGGTGCTTCCCACTTCACTATAGCCTCGATCTTACTGGGGTCTACTTTGATTCCTTCTGCGGATACTACATGGCCTAGAAATGCGACTTCACTTAGCCAAAACTCACACTTCGAAAATTTGGCGTATAACCTCTCTTTCCTTAAACGTTGTAGGCCTGTGTTTAGGTTCTTGACATGGGTTTCCTTGTCTTTGGAATATACCAATATGTCGTCAATAAATACTATGACCGACGTATCCAACATATCGTGGAAAACCCGGTTCATTAGTTCCATGAACGTTGTCGGTGCATTAGTTAATCCGAATGACATCACTAAGAACTCATAGTGTCCGTATCTTGTCCTGAAAGTTGTCTTCGGAATGTCACCTTCCTTAATCTTCAGCTGATGATAGCCTGATCGAAGATCGATCTTTGAAAATACCTTCGCTCCTTGTAACTGATCGAACAAGTCATCGATCCTGGGTAGTGGATATCGATTCTTGATTGTCAGCTTATTCAACTCTCTATAGTCGATACATAACCGAACACTACCATCCTTTTTCTTTACGAACAACACCGGTGCTCCCCATGGAGATATACTGGGTCTAATATAACCCTTATCTAGCAGTTCTTGTAATTGCACTTTTAATTCCTTCAGTTCAGTAGGAGCCATTCTATAAGGTGCTTTTGATACTGGTGCGGCTCCAGGTATCAGGTCTATTACAAACTCTGTGGCTCGGTCGGGTGGTAATCCGGGTAGTTCCTCCAAAAATACATCAGGAAAATCTCGCACGACATCAATATCTTCCATTCGTGGCACGTCCTTGGTTAGGTCGACCACTGATACTAGATATCCGACCGCTCCTTTCTCAAGGCACTTCTTAGCCTTTAATGCTGAGAGTATGAGCTTGCGTCTCCTGGGAAGTTTGGTTCCCGAGAAATTGAATTTTGCACCTTCTTTGTCTTTGAACGTTAGCTTCTTCTCGGCGCATAACAGATTTGCAGAATGCCGAGCTAACCAGTCCATTCCCAAGATGACGTCAAAGTCTGCCATCTCAAGTTGTATTAAGGTTGCATCCAAGGTCTGCTCTCCAATGAGAACTGGACATGGTCCATAACCTTTCTCTAATTCCACTTCTAATCCCATCGATGACCGTACAAGTAATTTGTAATCTAATGTTTTGATGGGCAGATTGGTCTTCTTTCCAAACGACACAGATATAAATGAATGAGTAGCTCCTGAATCAAAGAGTACTCTGGCGGGTATGCCATTGATAGGTACGATACCTGTGATTCGTTTTTACTTAGTCTACATGCTCAATCAACTTTAATTATAGCCTTAAAAGTTTAGGTCATACCTGTGACCACATCGGGCGATGCGGCTGCATCCTCTGATGTAACAGCATATACCCGTCCTTGATGTAGTTGCTTCTTGGGTTTTGGGCATTCTCTTGCCATATGCCCTGGTTGGTTGCAGTTATAGCACTTCGGGGCTTCAAAATTTGACTTTGGCTATGGTTGAGCTGCTACAGTAGACTTTGGTGCAGTTGCATAACTCTGAGGTTGAAAAGGTTTATACGTCCTATTATTGCCTCCGTTGTAGGAGTTTCCGGCTGGTCTCTTGATTCCTCTGCTCGGGGAGAAATAGCTCTCCTTCTGGCTCGATTCAATTATTCGAGCAATTTGGACAGCTTCGTTGTAAATCTTCTTTTCTAAACCCAGAACATTTTTTCTTATGCTTCCTCTTAGTCCCGCGACGAATCTACGGGTTTTTGTATCTTCTTCTTGCATACTAGCCGGTGCAAAGAAAAACAGTTCTTCGTAGCGCTGTTGATATGCGTCTACGGTCATCTGTCCCTGGTACAAACTCAGGAACTCTTTCTCCATTGAATCTCTGAAGCTTCTGGGGAAATACTTCTCGAAGAATGCTTCTTTATATATAGCCCATGTCAGTAGGGCGTGCTTGGTCAATAAGTATGTCTTTGTAGATTTCCACCAATGGTGTGCGTCGCCTTTGAGCATAAAGGTGGCGCATAACACTTTTTCTTCCTCAGTGATAGTCATCATAAGGAAGTTCCTTTCCATCTCGTCTATCCAGTGTGCTGGCCACAGTGGATCAGACGGCTTTCCGTTGAATTCCTTAGGTTTCATCTTCAAAAATCTCTCTACTAGTCGGGAGTGATCCAGTTGGTTTTGGGGGTTTGCCCCAAACATAGGGGGTGGATATTGATAGTTCCCTTGGGCAGCTTTTGGGACTTGCACTGGAATTGGTGCAGCCGGTTGTTGAGGTGTCTGTTGAGCTGGGTGGTTACCCACTGGTGCTGCACTAGCTTGCCCAGTGTGCATGGCTGCAGCCTGAGTGGCTTGAAACATAACTCCCATCGCAACCTGCATTTGAGCTTGTGCATGTTGCATTTGTTGTAGCTGTTGTGCCAGATTCATCACCACTGTTGTTAGCTCTGGTGGTGGTGGTGGCAAATTTGTAGTGTTTGCCGGCTCGGGATTATCCTGTGCATAATTGTTCTCTTGACTAGTCTCATCTGCCGATGGTGGTGGTGGGACTGTGTTTCGGGTCTGTCGGGTCACTCTACGGCCAGACATATTTACTTTTGAGATGGATGGTGCCTAAAAATCATCAAAATCAGTGAGAAATCATTTATACTTCATGTAGGCACGTTAACCGATATAAAATTCAAAATATCCAATTCATTCTGAAATAAATACTGCCTTTTCTATGTAGGGTCGATGGTGAGGGTCGCTAGTGTGTCCGACCCTTGGTATCCGACCTTGGGAATGACCTGTTCTTCCCGAGAGCTGAGGGTCGATGCGAGGGTCGATGCGAGGGTCGATGGGTGTCCGACCCTCAGTCCGACCCTCGATTTCCTGTCAGATTCCCTAGAGCCGAGGGTCGATTGGAGGGTCGATCTGAGGGTCGATGGTGTCAGTCGAATTGTCCGACCCTCGGACCAAAAATCAGATTTTTAAGATCCGATTCTGGTCAATTCGCACTATTCCTCCTCCGTTTCGACTCGTCTCTACTCTCCGAGTTGCTACAGTGCTACTTCACTATTGTGGATCGTTCTTAGTCCGAGTTTCGACATCCACATCACCTCTACAGGTAAAATTTCCCAACTTTCCCTATTTTTAGGTTTTTATTTCTAGGTTTTTGCTCATTTAGCTCATGTTTTCCAAATTAAACTTTTTCCAACCATAAAAATTCGATTTTTATTGGGGGCTTTTGTTATTGGGGTCTTGAGGAACGAAAGCCCTCAAAAATTTTTGAGTTTCATCGGTTGGTTATCGAGAAACTTAAATTTTTCTCTTTTTGCCCTAATTTATCGAAATTTTTTTATTTTTCTTGAATTTCTTCAAATTGGACCTTATTCGTTAAAATTTTCTACTGCATGTAGATTGTAGGATATGTTTTAACCTGCGTAAGTTCTTATGCCCACTTGTATAGTGTGGAATGGGCTTCTATTTAAATTTTTCAGATTTTTATCCTATTAACTCCTTATTTCTTTTCTCCTTCTTATTGTTGCAGATACTATGGCCCGTACTAAAGTGCCAAGATTGCGTGATCCACTTCGCTTCCGTTCAAACGAATCCGAGGCACAGTATGCTGACTATGCCCGTAAGAAAGTGGAAGGGGGTCGCATGGTGAACTTGGCTGAGCTAGCCTTGTTCAATGTAGAGGGAGCATTCGGTGATATGGGGTGGCTCCCTGTCATCACATACGACGCGTGTACCTATCCAGACTTGGTGTGCCAGTTTTATTGTAATCTCCAGGTGGTGGGGAATTACAATGATGTTGAATACGGTCAGGAGTTGCGCATCACTAGTTACGTCAAGGGGGTGCACATCTCCTTTGATTATCGACAGCTGGCCGATCTGTTGGGCATTGCCTATGATGGCCCCATGGTGTAATATGCGCTGGGAGACCTACAGTTTGTTGAGATGGAGATGAGGGCAGAGATCGACAACCAGTTGCTTCGTCCCGATAGATGGCAGATGAGAGCTTGCTACTTGCGTCCAGCTCCACGGGTCTTCTGCAAGATTATCCAGCATAATCTGATCCCGCAGAGTGGGCACTATGAGAGGGTCTCTCAGCTGACTCAGTTCTTGATCTACTGCACTCGCCAGCCGGTCTGTCTTCCTTACATCATCATGTGGACGATGATTAGTGCTACACTATCCGGTCATAGGAGAAACCTACCCTATGGACGCATGATTACAGTGCTACTGACCCGTCTGGGGGTGGATCTAGTAGATGAGAAGATCCAGGAGAAGACCTTCTCGTCGCCTCTAGATTGGGAGGCTATCTGCAAGATGGGGCTGCGAGATGCGGAGGTTAGTGATGAGGAGAGGAACGCGATGGTGCGCCCTCACACTCGGGTTGAGATGGCTGATGCTGAGGCTGCTGCTAGGGCTCGTGGGGATCCGGTTGACAATGATCGCTTATATATGGATGTCGATGCGATACCACGGCCATCACCCACGCATGCGGATAGGGCTGGTACTTCTACTGCGGCGGCTTCGGTACCCGAGACCAGTCCTTCTCATGATGCTGGTCCTTCACGCCCACCATCTGATATGATGGAGATGTTGCGCGAGATCAGAGAGACTCAGTGAAGATCGGACCTGAGGATGGAGGAGTTGCTAGATGCTCAGCGCATGAGAGTGGATGAGCTGTTGGTTGCTCAGCACACATCTGACGCGTGGATAGGTGAGCTCAAGGAGATCCAGCGTACGACTGACAGGAGAGTAGCCGATCTCACAGCTAATCTACAGACGACCCAGACTTAGATAGCCTGGTTGACTAGAGTCTATGCTGAGGACTACGACAGAGATCGTGAGGCTCCACCTCCTCCTTCGCCTCCAGCTTCCTGATTGTACTTTACTTTTCCTTGTACTACAGAGTAACTGTACGGGTTGTGGACTGTACTCTATTTTAGATATATATATACTCTTTGTTTCACTCTCATTGTATGTCAACTCGTTTCTCCTTTTAATAGATGTATTATTCTCTTTTTAAATTTGGTCTCAACATCACTTGTGCTTATAATGTGTTAATATTACTGTTTTTATTTTATCCTATCTCAGTTCACTATTGTTGTGAATGTATGATAGTTCAGCGGGCAAGGCCTATTGCTCTAATACCAAGTTGTCACACCCCAATTCCACGCATTTCAGAATGGTGTGATGAACCACTAAATAACCAATGGTTCAACCAGGATCTCAAGTAGGCTATCCCCGCGTTACCTGAACCTTCATATACTCACCATCATAATCAGAGTAAATACACAATAGCGGAAGTTTTATAAATAAATGAACTGAGAACTAAATGGTATTCATAAATAATAGCAAATTATTCTGTGTTCAAACTAAGACATAAATAATTAAGTACCAAATACATGTCTTATAAATCCAATAAAGAAACCTATAAAAATATCTAGTCAAATACACACGAATTGCACTCGCAAGAGGAGTCGTGTGTATCATCTTCAGCTCCAACTTCCATAGTTGCTACATTTCCATACGCTGACGCGTTCATAAAATCTTCAACTGTATAACCTGCATCATCAACTAAAAATATTCGACGTCGAGGGGTGAGCACACAACACGGCTCATTGAGTAGCCAAAACAATGCAACAATACATATGCATGCAAAAATCAATTTATATCTTTGGTCTTGGTTTATAGTTTGCAATGTGCAATAGAAAGGTTGGGTGGTCAAAGGTTAACATTTATTGACACCGCCTCTATACACAGGGTGTGGAAGCCCGCCCGAAGGTTAATGTTTATCGTCGTCCCCATCCACCCTACCATAACATTATATAACAAAGGTTAACATTTATTGCTATATAATCCTATACCAACACGTAAGCCCCTGTTAGCGAGGGCTTACAAACTGGGCTCGATACTAACCAATCCTAATGCCAAACAGTGTATCCAAGGCCTCACCCCAACATCCCTCAGAACATCCATAGAGATAGAGCTAAGGCCCCCCGGTAGAGTCAGAGACTACAAGGACCGAGACCACCTCCCCTGATACTCTACGACATAATAGTTCTGCTAAGGTAATGACGATACGACGATGCCAATGAACATGACTTGAGTTAGAGATAGAGCTAAAGTGCTGAGACCCGCCAAAGGTTAACGTTTATTGACGTTCTCATCACACCTCCCCTGATACTCGCTCGCATCAAGCACATCAACCACACACATACAAGCACATGCCTATTCCTATCATCATCATCATCATAATGTTATAAACAATAAAGTAAATATGCATGAACAAGTAATAGAAATATTGGATGGCATACTGTATGCACATTACAACATATTCGCATAGATTCAAACATAGCATAGGACTCAAGAAATAGAAAAACAGTTTATTATTAACCGATTAGTTTGGGGTTAAGGTTCCTCACCTTAGCTTGCTAAAAGATACTTTTCCAAGCTTTAGAATCACCGTTATAACGTAACTATATTGCTAGCAAACCTAACCAAGTCGATAGAATTTAATTAGAATTAATTCAGAATTTAAAACCATTCTGTCAACTAAGGGTCGATGCTAGGGTCGATGGGTCTATCGACCCTCCCTCCATTCTGAACTTTCCGAATGCTGAGGGTCGATGGTCAGAAACACCTAGGGTCGGATGGCCTATCGACCCTCGGTGCGACCCTTGGTGCACTCTGGTCCAATTTTCACTTTTAAATCCATTCTTCGTGTTTGGGTCTTATGGCTTACTTCCTACATTCATTCAACAGTCATTCCATGGTCTAGAACCATGTATAATCCATCTAGATAGTTTTCATGCATCCTCCTATGGTTTTCCATGAAAACCTAACCACGGATGGATGGTTTGGGTTTCTCCGAAATCCTACACTCAACCATATCTAACCTAAGGTCTGTAGAAACTCGTGGAATTAGTATCCATACCTGAGAAGATTACTTTTCTCTGCAAATTCTTCTCCTTTTTGCTAAGCCTTCTTCCTAGCCTCCTTTCTTCCTCTTTTCCTTCTTCTCTCTTTCTCTCAATTCAATTAGGGTTGTGAAAGGAGTGAAAGTGGCTTAGGGACGTCCTTTACATAGACTAGGAATGTCCTATAATAATCCCATTGAGATTTGGAAAGAGTCCCAACCGAAAATTAGGAAATTTCATAATTTCAATTTCATCAGAAACCGAGGTCGATGGGAGGGTCGATGATCCCGTCGACCCTAGGGTCTTAAGCTGTCCGACCCTCCCTTCAAAACTGAGGGTCTGACTTTCTGTTTTGGGAGGTCCGACCCTGCTTAGCTGGGTGTGCGACCCTCCCCTAAAATTAAGTGTTTTTGGGTCGATTTTATACCTGGGATCTCGATCTCCTTCATGCCCTTAGTCCATTTGACTCGACCATGATGGGTAAACCTGGTTCAAGGTGGTAAGACCGGGTTAGTTTGACACGGGTCCCACATTCCATGTTGAGTGATTGAATGATTTGTTGATTGGAAATGATTGTATTGTGTTGTGGGGTAGACTAACATGTGTTGTATGGGAGTACATGACATGGACAAATACCCAATTACACCTTAGTAGGGGCTTGGTCAGTCCATTGGAGTGGAACGAGAATCTCTACTAGGGTGTAACCTTATTATAGTATGTTCATGCATCGTACATCAACTTGGCCAAAAGATTAGTGCTTTAGCGAAAGGAACTAAACTTAGCGGTGGTGTATGACCGTATCGAACTAACCGGTTTTACCACCTTGTACCAGGTCTACCCATCATGGTCGAGCCAAATGGACCAAGTGCGTGAAGGAAATGGCGAAACCAGGTACTAAACTGACCCAAAAACAGTCAAAATGAGGGTAGGTCACATACCCAGACTAGCAGGGTCGACCCCCTCTCACATAGAAGTCAGACCCCTGATTTTTCACAGGGGGTCGGACAGCTTAGGAACTGAGGGTCGACGGGATCTCCGACCCCCTCATCGACCCCCTGTTTGCCGACAGAAACCGCAAATAGGAAACTTTCCAAATTTCAATGGGATTCCTTCCTAATATCAATAGGACTTATTTTTGGAGATTCTACTCTATAAATAGGATGTCCCTAAACTTTTTTCACTCCTTTTAAAACCCTAATTGAGAGTGAGAGAAAGAGAAGAGAAAGAGAAGAGAAGAAGAAGAGAAGGAAAGTTGGAGAAGAAGACCTAATTGAAGAATTCAGAGAAATCTCTTAATCTCAGCAAACCTAAGGTTTGGGCAAGCTTTCTATTTGATAATCTAAGACCTTAGAATAGTTCATGAAGAGAGTATGGTCTAGGAGAAACCCAAATCATACACCCATGGGAAGATTTCGATGAAATCTATGGAGAAATCATGGTAGACAAGGTAAGGAAGAAACCTAGTGTTCTAAGCCATAGAACAAGCCTAGAATGGATTGTGAAAGTAAGCCATAGGACCTAAACGTGAAAGAATGGACTGTAGAATGAAAATCTCGACTCAACCCACAGGGGGTCGCACATGGGGTCGATTGGGAATCGACCCTACCAGACCACATGATCGACCCCCAGTATTTGGGAAGTCCAGAATAAGGGTGGTCGCACCCAGGGTCGATGGAACATCCGACCCTGGCATCGACCCTACCCTGGGGGTTGATGTAGACTGCTACCCTACCTGCCACCCACCCTGCGACCCGTGCTAAAAAACAAGCCTAAACTTGTCGGAATGACTTCTAACAAAATCTATCGACATGTTAGGTTTTCCTATTGATATAAAGGGATTTTTAACGCTTGAAAAAGGATCAACACTCAAGCAAAGTTGAGGGAACAAGACCTAAACTAATTGACTAATAATAAACTATTTTTATTTCTTGAATCCAATACCATGATTGATTCTATGCGTGTATGCTTGTATGTGCATTCAATATGTCATCCAATATTCCTGCTATTACTGTTCATGCATATTTAATTCTGTTTATTTATAACATGATGATGATGAAGATGCTAGGAATAGGCATGTGAATGTATGTGTATGGTTAGTGTATATGCTGCGGGTAGGGGATGGTATCAATTGGTACAGCCATGCCGTTTTCATGGGGTGTATATTGTGCCATGGTTCTACTCAAGTTATGTCCACTGACATCGTCGTATCGCCATTACCTTAGCAGAACTATTATGTCGTAGAGTATCAGGGGAGGTGGTCTCGGACCGTGTAGTCCTCGACTCTGTTGGGGGGCCTTAGCTCTATCTCTATGGATGTATTGAGGGATGCTAGGGTGAGGCCTTGGATACACTGTTTGACATTAGGATTGATTAGTTGCAAGCCCAGTTTACAAGCCCTCGCCAGCAGGGGCTTACGTGTTGGTGTGGGCAACCGGTACAGCCATGCCGTTTTCATGGGGTGTATATTGTCCATGGTGGGTGCATGTGGGACGACAGTGCCGTTTTCATTGGGCGGCTTCACACACTCGTGTATAGAGGTGAGACGGCCACCAAACCTTTCTATAGCACATTGCAAACTTATAAACCAGACCACATATATGAATTGAATGCATGCATATGTTTGTTGCATTGTTTTGTTTGCTCACTGAGCTGTGATGTGTGCTCACCCTTTCGACGTCGAATATTTTTAGTTGATGATGCAGGTACCACGGTGGAAGACTATCTGAATACATCTGTATACGGGTACATCGCCACGATGGAAGCTGAAGACTTCGTGGAAACGCATGACTCTTCATGCGAGTGCAATGCATGCGTTTTCGATTAGATTTTATTTGAATTATTAAGGAAATGTAATTTGATATTTTATTTACTTATGTCTCGGTTAATACAACATAACTTGATATTTTATTATTGATTATCATATTTAGATTCCTCAATTCATTTATTATTAAGACTTCCGCTATGGTGTATTTATTCTGATTATGGTTGTGGATGTGTATGGTTTTATTTTCAACGGACACAGCCTATTAGAGATCTTGATTGAACCATTGGTTTATTATCGGTTCATCACACCATTCTGAATAGTACGGAATTGGGGTGTGACAGGTGGGGTATGGGATACTCAGGCGGTGGGGTACGGGTACATGCTTAGGCAGTGGGGTATGGGTATATGCTCAGGAGGTGGGTGCAGGGCACAGCTCAAGTGGTGGGGTACAGAGCAAGATCCTCACTAGGGTATAGGCCAACAATGATTTACATACACACTTGTATGACACTTGTAATTGCTTGTTTATTTCTTCTATACTGCATTTATAAATTATTGCATAGGATTGCATTAGATACCTAACTTCTCGATGAGCTAGGATGGGAGCTCACCGCTCGATATCGAATCTTTTAGCTATGATTATAGGTACTTCTTCTGCTGCTGTAGATATGGATCATGATGATGTTGAGGGTGCTTCTCTTGGTGGGGTTCCTCTGAGAGATCATGTCAGGGGCAATACCTATAGGGATTATATCTACGAGACCTGAGTCAGCGCCTTATCTGTTGATTTTGCTATCTATGGATAAATTATGGTTTGGTTTATCTTCAGAAACTTATTCGGATTTACTTTAGTTATTAGAAGGGGATGTATGTAATACTAAAGATACTGTAAAATGGCTTATAAGGCATAACAAAACTATTATGTTAAAGTAACATTAGTTGGCATCTTGTTCTATATTATGACTCCGCTGCAACTCTATTATTTTGCTGTAATATTATTATCTATTGTTGATTATGGTGGATACTGTATGTGTAGATTGTGGGGTTTATTTGTTAGTTAATTTTGGTTGTCAGTCATTGGAAGATTCGAGTTGTCTCGTGGATGACTCGGTTATCATGCTCGATTCCCTAGAATGGGCTGTGACAGTGAGATTAAAAAAGAAGAATTCACCTCCCTTCTCAATGTTTCCTTTGTCATGCTATAAAAGAAATTATGCACCATTTATTTTGGGATTGTGGAGTATCTAAAATGGTTTGGGTAATAGTTTGTTGGTGGTTTGGAATTATTTGGAATGATTGTGGGTCAAAAACAGATCTACAATATTGGTGGCAAAGGAAATCAAGAATAGTACCAAAGAAAGGCATATAGAAAGGAGTGCTATGTGCAATGATAAGTGTGATCTGGCTAGTTAGATATAACTACCATTTCAATAATGGGTCGGTGAGCTTACAAAGACTGATAAAGCATGTTACTATGAAGTGTCGTGACCTAGCTGAGGTGAAGCCATGTGTTGTTTATTCGGCCTGGGACCTCTAAGTAGTTCAATTTTTAAACATCAAGCAGGGGGTAACGAGAGTAACAACTATCCTTGAATTGTACTGGCATCCACCTTTGGTAGATTGGTGTAAGATTAATATCGATGGTTGGGGCTTAGGTAATCCAAGAGTCGCTTCATCTAGTGGTGCTGTCAGGAACCACAGTGGTGTAGTGCTACTAGCCTTTGCAGAAGACATGGGCATCTCTACAAATTACATAGCTGATTGCAAGGAGTACTTCGAGGAATCCGATAAGCTTTGAACTTAGGTTTCGAGGCTATATGGTTGGAGAGTGATTCAATTTTCAGTAGTCTCAAGCCTAAGGGAAAATAATGTCCTATGATATCTTAAATAGGATTGGATGGTGCTCCAAAGGGATCTCATATGCAGACGAATTCATTTTACATACTGTTTCAGGGAAAAAAACAGAGTAGTAGACAAGCTGGCTAAGTAAGCAGCTCACGATAGAAGTTCATACATCTAGTAAAGCTGTCCAAATTTTGCTTTCCCTAGTCTGTTTCTACGGATGGCATTGCCGAAGGTGGAATCATAGTATTAAGGGATGCAATGTAATCTTTATTCTTTATTTTTTTCATAATACAAAGGATCCTTAGCAAAAAAAAAAAAAAAAAAAAAAATGATAATAACACAAATGATTACATGGTTAGGTTGAATCACAAAAGGACCTTGAGGGACTCACTTACATAATTAAGTTGTCTCTTAGGAAGGGGATTGAACCTTTTGTTTGCGTATGTTCTATTTATTACTATGATTGTTGTGATATTGATAACATGCCAATGTGTGATAACATGTCATCCAATATTCTTGTATTGTTTGATCATGCATATGCATTAATAATTGTTTCTTGCTGACAATGACCAATGTGGGGGAAAGCGGTGGAATGGGATGCCTTGCAATCTTCCATGAGGCGTTGTTAGATTGTTTGATGCATGATGACTGGTTATGCTTTTGTAAGTGGAGAGTAAGTGGAATAGGGTGCTTCACAGTCCTTTCAAAGAGCACTGGTTTGCATTGACCAATGTAACCTAGCTGGGTCACGATGATTTACATGGGGACCGGACAGAGTCGGAAGCCTGGCTGGGATTACGGTCTAGTAATATGGAATTAATTAAGTGGACTTGGTTTGTAGCATTTAAACTCAATAACTGTAACCCTAGCCAATAGGGTATTATGTATTGGCATGGCTTCATTTCCAAGTTAATATGACCATAGCTGCCATGCTCCCCATAAGTAGTGCATTGGGCAAGCCAGTCGACTATGGAAAAGGATCATCTCCTTTCGACTGTCGTGGATTGTCTTGAGATGAGTCGAGGTCAAGGAAAGAGACACTGAACCTATACTGGGGATGGTGATAGCGCCTTGGGGGACGTATCATTCATTTTGATGAGGGTGACCCGTACAACAGAGAGAATACATGGTGTTGGTCTTGAGTTGGCACTTGACAGTTATATGACCTGACCCACATAATTTTATCTATCATGCATTTTGTATGTTGCATGTTTAGTTCCTTTACCAAGCTCGGTGGTTGAGCTTACTCCTTGCGTACACATTATTTTATAGATGGTGTAGGTTTGAATGTCGTTTAACTTGAGGATGTGGGTGATAGTAATGAGGATGTTTACAGCTCCATCTCCAAGTGTGACGATTATGTCTACACTTAGACACAAACCATTCTTTATTATTTGTTATTACTTTGGTTTTATTTTTACTAGTGACTTGTTGTCCATTATATAAATTTTTATAGTTATGGGATTAATTTATATTATGTCTTGAACACGACTCATTGAGCTATATTATATGATTATCATCTAGTTATTAGCTGCTTAATAGATTTTATTTTTAGTCTTCCTCTTATACCTCTACTTGGATTATATTTATCTAATTTTGTGGTTATGTACATATGTGTGTGGATGTGGGTTAGTGGCTGACATACCTGGACTTGTGATCCTAGAGGGGACTGGCTCTTCCTCGAGCGATCCCGTTACATCCCTGTATTTTGATACGTCAAAATTGGGGTGTGACAAATGTTAGTATCAAAGCACAGTCGATGTCACACCCCAATTCTGCACTATTCAGAATGGTGTGATGAATCGCCAATAAACCAACGGTTCAACCAGGATCTCGAATAGGCTGTGTCTGTTTGCTTAAACCATACACATCCACACAATAATCAGAGTAAATAAACAATAGCGGAAGTCTTTATACTAATGAACTGAGAGTCTTACAATGGTAAAATAAATAAATTATCCAATTATCTTCCATTGACTAAGACATAAAATAAAATTAAATAATCAAATACATATTTCTTAAAATCCAAATACATAAATCTAATTGAAGACGCATGAGTTGCACTCGCATGACGAATCATGTGACTCCATCAAAACTTCTGCATCCATCGCCGTAGCATGTCTGTGCACAGGAGCATTCATATAGTCTTCCACAGTAGTACCTGCATCATCAACTAAAAATATTCGACGTCAAAAAGGTGAGCACACATCACGGCTCAGTGAGCAAACAAAACAATGCAACAAACATATGCATGCATTCAATTCATATCTTCGGTCGGGTTCATAAGTTTGCAATGTGCAATAGAAAGGATAGGTGGCCGCCGAACCTCTATACACAAATGTGTGGAACAGCCCAATGGATCAAATACCATTGTCGCCCCCACATGCACCCACCATGGAATAGTGCTTAGGACCGCATCGCCCCTGATGCCCTACCCATACCAACACGTAAGCCCCTGCTGGCGAGGGCTTGCAAACTGGGCTCGCAACTAACCAATCCTAATGTCAAACAGTGTATCCAAGGCCTCACCCCAGCATCCCTTAATACGTCAATAGAGATAGAGCTAAGGCCCCCTGGCAGAGTCAGAGACTACACAGTCCGAGACCACCTCCCCTGATGCCCTACGATGTAATAGTTCTGCTAAGGTAATGGTGATACGACGATGTTAGTGGACAAGACTTGAGTAGAGATAGAGCTAAAGTCTGGTGACCAGGATAAATCACAGTGTCACGTCCTCCCCCTGATGCTCCACTCGCATCAAGCATACTAACCACCCACATACAATCACATGCCTATTCCTAGCATCATCATCAACATCATATTATAAATAAACGGAAATTAAATATGCATGAACAATAACAATAGGAATATTGGATGACATGTGATATGCACATTACAATCATACAAGCATAGAATCATTCATGGTATTGGACTCAATAAACGAAAACAGTTTATTATTAGCCAACTAGTTTAGGTCTTGTTTCCTCACCTTTGGTTGATCGTAGATCCTCGTCCAAGCTTTATAATTAACGTTTAAACCACTGGAAAGACCTAACAAGTCGATAGATTTTAATTAGAATTAATTTCAATATTTTTAAACTAACTGAAACTGTAGGGTCGCAGGTGGGGTAGCACCTAGGGTAGCAGTTTCTGCGACCACAGGGGTAGGGTCGCAGGGTGGGTACCACCTAGGGTAGCAGTTTCTGCGACCCTAGGGTGTAGGGTCGCAGGTGGGGTCGGATACCATTCAACCATACGTGCGACCACACCCTCCCTAGGACTTCCCGAGGACATGTGGTCGATCATGTGGTCTTGTAGGGTCGGATGTCATTCAACCCTACGTTCAACCATACGTGTTCTGTGTCGACCATTCATTCTAAAGTCCATTCTTTCATGTTTGAATCCTTTGGCTTACTATCATGGTCCATCCTATGATTGTTCTATGGCTCATAACTTCAATTTATACACCATTCATTGTCCATAACGATCTCTTCCATGGAATCTCTTGGAATTTATCCATAGATGGATGATTTGGGTTTCTCTTAACCCTATGTTCTTCATAAACTATCCTAGGCTCCCAATTCATGTAGGGATTTGGGTTCATACTTTGGATTTGCTGAGATTTAGAGGTTTCTCTGAACTTCTTCTTCCTTAGTCTTCTTCTTCAAGTTTCCTTCTCTTCCTTCTCTTCTCTTTCTCTCACTTTCAATTAGGGTTCTAAAGGAGTGAAAGAGGTTAAGGGACGTCCTATTTATAGAGAAAAACCCTCCATAATAAGTCCCAATGAGTTTAGGAAAGACCCCCTTTGAATTAGGAAGGTTTCCTAATTTCTGATTTCTGACTGTTATTGTAGGGTCGGATATAGGGTCGCATAATCCGTTGACCCTATGTTTTTTTAGTCATGCGACCCCACGACCAAAAAGTCATGGGTTGGACTTTTTTGAGGTGGGTCGGTCACACCTATTTAGGCATGCAACCCTACCCTCATATTGGACTGTTTTTTAGTTACACTTCATACCTGGTCTTGTGTTTTCTTCACGCACTTGACCCACTTGGCTCGACCATGATAGGTAGACCTGGTACAAGGTGGTAAGACCGGTTAGTTCGATACGGGTCTTACAGTCAAGCTATTTCTAATACTAGTCCTACCTACACACGTACACCACCAGTTCAGTAAGCTAACATAAGAGAAAAAAAAACTAAAAGAAAAATAAAAAGAGTTAAACCATGAAAGAATTACAAGTGGAAGTAAACAGAAAAATGACATTAAGAGAAGAGCATAATACATAAATAAACCAAAAGGGTATAAGCTTTTAACATAAGATAAAGAGTGTATACATAGGGATGGGCAGGTATCTACAGCCCGAATACTTACCTATGAGAACTAAAAATAAGGGAGAACCTATACATATCAAGTGAAATAACAAAAAATAATGGAAGACATAAACTAAGAGTGTGCTTACTGTGTTTGCTGCTCCTCCTGTCGACTCTGGCTGTATGCAAAATAAGTGGGCAATGCTCTAGCCACCACTCTAATCCTCCGCTGATGAGCTCTCTCATGCTCAGCTGCAACCGCGACCACTGTCTTAGCAGAAATGGGTGGCAGCATACTTGCAGTGGTCATCGCAGTCCTCATAAATGCGATCTCTTATTTAGTAGCCTCCTCCTGCAGTTGTAGGATGGAATGCTCGACAGAGAACACATGCGGCACCACACTGGATATGTTTTTTAGCATATGCCTCGTAAGAGAAGCCAAACTTTTCTGAGTGCTCCTACGGTGCTCCTGTCGATCCGTCAAGAATGATGGAGCCTCAGCTAAGATGTTACGTATCTAGGCCATCTCTGAAACCCTGGTTGGTTGAGAAGTTGCAAGTGGTGCACCACCATCAGTGTCCCACAGTGGTGGCATACTCCTTCGCACACCTACTCATGGTGCCACGTCCTTTGAACCATGAGCAAGTGACGTACCCTATTTAGAACCCACAGGAACAGGTATCGAACTACTGTTACTACTTGCTGCTGCCAAATCACTCTCAGAATAAGTCTCGACTACTCTTCGTCGAACACTCCTGGCTGGCTGTTGTCTCGGTCGTACCATTACTCATACTATGGGCCGAGGGGTTTTCTCTAACTCATCATTGCTAAGGACAACATGCTGGAGCTCAAGCTGGGCCAAGGAACCCAGCCAAATTCAGAGTGAACTGATGTCTCCACACCCTCCTCCACCAATAGGTTAATCCCCAATCGAAAGAACATATGTGTGAGCAGCCTCCTATAAGGAAGACTACCAGTGTATGTGTAATGCATTGTGGTAATCAGCATCCTCAATATCATGTAGGGTAGACAAATCTATCACCGCACTATGATGCAATACGCCAGAACTCACAGAAATGCACAATCGCATCCCTGTGCCCACTCGTGAGCTCGATGTTATGCTGAATGATGCGACTGTACATTCTTGAAACTGGGCAATAATTACTCTCCTTCAACTTGGGACCTGTTAGGAGGGAAATGATCCCTCCACTTAAAATCTTACACGTGTCAAGTGCGCCTTCAAAGCCTGAGTGCTCGGAGTGCCTTGCACTCGGCTTCCCATGCCCTCGGCTTCCCTTGCACTCGGCCTCCCTTGTGCCCGGCCTCCCGGGTAGCGCTCGGAGTTAAGATCCTACCCAGTGGGGGGAGCCAAAGTCCTATTGAGATTCTGCTACCTCCGGAGAGTCCTTCTCTCATTCTGATACAGCACCGACTATTCCGGTCGGCCATTACTTATACGTTGACACGTGTCAGTCCCAGAGCTGACCGACCTAGCTTCCTTGGCTGAGGTCTCCGACTCCTACTCGGAGTCTACCACTTGAGTGTCCCACAGAGCGACACATGGCAATCCTATTGGTGATCTATCTCCCTGAATCCTGGTGCCTCCATGCCTCTTCCCAATCTATAAGTAGAGGTCATCCCTCAAGGTAAACCCTTATGCACTTACGCATTTACCAGTTACAAGATTGTTATTCATCCTTCATGCTCAAACTCACTCATCGTCCCACTCTCTCTAAACTGGAGATAGCTTTCTGCTATTTCTTGACTGTTTACCTTGAGAATCTAACTTAGGCATCGGAGGGTACCCGGGGCTTAGGCACCCCCTCCTTTGTCTCATCTCTGTGATTGCAGGTCATTCAGAGCGCGGATCAACGAGCGATTTCCAACCGTAACAGTTTGGCGCCCACCGTGGGGCCTCTTTTGACTGAGTTTAGCACATACGTATTCCTATTTTAATGGCTCACAGAAGAACTCGAGCACGGGCATCGCGCGCCCCTTCTGAAACATCCATGCATATGGGTAGTACCAAAAGCACGATGAGGGCGGACCGTGAGCCTGCACCCCCAGTGCTAGAACCCACACCGATACGCCAAACTCGTCAGTAGGGGGAGAAGAGAATCCACCGCAACCTCCTCCCCAATACGCCACTCGTCAGTAGTTTGACGAGCTGAAGCAGCAAATCGAGCAGCTTGCGAAAGCCTTGAGAGGAGCTCGAGCAAGAAACTCGGTAGGGGGAGAAGAGAATCCTAATCCGGCACCGAATCCGCCACCAGAAGTCCCGCAAGCGGCCCATCCGCCAAGGGCGAGGGCGGATCCAGCGAACGCTTTGCCAAATATTCTCCCGACGGGTGATCAGGCTCCTGGACGAAGCGTGGCCCGGCCCGTCGGTCGGAATCAACCGCCACATCAACACCAGGCACCGATGGCACCACCTCCGGTGGGAGGCCCGAGGTCCTTCCTCGATGGCCTCCGGAGGGAAAGAGTTAACGAAGAAACACCAGGTTCTGGCGCTCAGCCTCCGGACACTCCCAGTCCGAGGTCGAGCGACGTCTACTCGAGATAACTACTCGGCTTCAGCAGGTGGAGCAAAACAAGGTAGCCTCGCCGAGAACGGCCTATACTGCAATTACGGCGCTCTCGGATGAGATCATGAGGGATCCACCCCCTGACAACTTCAAGATGCTGGTCTTGGACTCCTACCATGGGAGTACCGACCCCGAGCAGCACCTAGACGCCTTCGTATCCACAACACTATTCTACCCCCTGAGCGACGGCCTCATCTGCAGGATGTTTCCTTCAACGCTCAGGGGTGCTGCTCGCACGTGGTTCAATAATCTCCCGGCCAAGAGCATTACCTCGTTCGAACAGCTATCAAACAAGTTCTTGACGCATTTCCAAGCAAGCCGAATGCGCAAGAAAACATCGTACCATTTGTCAACAGTGAAGCAGCAGAAGGACGAGTCCCTAAGGGAATTCATCAAGCGCTTCAATAACGAGGTGCTTGAAATCAAGGACGTCAAGCTCGCGGTGCATATGTCTAGCCTGCAGGCCGGCGTCACCGATCGTCAGCTTTGTTGGTCCCTTGCCAAAAAGCCACCAAAGAGCCTAGACGACTTGCTCGCCAGGTGCGAGAAGTACGCCTCCTCGGACGAGACGACTCGGGCCCAGAAAAACAACACCGTGAACAATCTGCAGGCCGCACCGAAGCCGACAGACAAAAAAAGGTCTGAGGCGGTCGACCCGGCACCAAGCCCGGGAGATTCAAAGAAGCAGAAGTCAGATAGGGATCAGACCTACCGGTACCCCTACAAGACATTCGAGTATTACACTCCACTGAACTCTTCGAAGACAGAGATCCTCGAAGTAATCAAGAACGATCAGAACCTCCGACCGCCTCCGAAAGCACTCGGCAACGGGAGGAATAAGGACCACTCCCGTTTCTATCGCTTCCATCGCGACTATGGCCATGAAACGGAAGAATGCAAGTACCTCAAAAGGGAAATTGAGGACCTCATTAGGTGAGGATACTATGGTAATTTTGTCAAGAATGCAGATAGGGGTCCAGCCCCTGCTCGGAGGGACTGTGGGTTACCACCTCCACCTCCGAGGAACCCACAACCCAACAATTGTCGAGCGGACACAGGCGATAATCAGAACGCCGCTCGGAGGGACGACAGAGACCCTGATGGTGGGCCGGCTCCCCCCAGGCAGTGGGTCGGCGCCATCCAATTTGGGACAGTGGAAAGCTCATCTGGAGCGCAAAGAGAAAGGGTGTTGGTGAAAGAAAGACTCGGAGGCCGACAGCATACCCAATCCGAGTCCATCTTGGCTTGTTCGGAGCCGGAAGGCCGACGAAAGAGGAGAAAGAAGTCTCACCCGGCTTCAAAGAGAAGAAAGGCCGATCGCAGGTTTGTCGACAGTCCACCCCCGAAGGACCAACCGCACACAGCAATAGGTTTACGCATCCCTGGTGACAATGGGGTCTATGCCATCACCAAGGGACCTCAAGACGAGGGCAAGTCAGTCCTCACAATCATAGGAGGACCCACCGCCAGGAACACCTCTAACAGGTCGGCAAAGGCCTACTCCCGTCTGGTGGCGAAGATTGAGTGGCCGTCGAAGAGAGCCCGAACTGAAGAGGTCATCACCTTCAATGACGAAGATCTTGTCAACGTCGCTATCCCCCATGAAGATGCCCTTGTCTTCACGGCCGGGATCGGGCACTACGATGTTGCAAAGTGTCTAGTAGACACCGGGATCTCGGTGGACTTCATAATTTATCATGCCTACCAGAGGATGCAGCTGACGGACGACCAGTTCCGTCCCGTCACTTTCGATCTTATCAGCTTCTCCGGGGACCCAGTAACGGTAAAAGGGGGCATCCAATTGCCTGTCATCCTCGGCCAGAAGCCCAGACAGCTACAAGTAGTGGTCGAATTCATGGTGGTTGATCGGCCATCGGCTCATAATGTCATCCTCGGCCGGCCTTTGCTGAACAAATTAAAGGCATGTATGTCCACCTACTACCTGGTGATGAAATTCTCGACCGAGGACGGAGTCGGAGAGTGCCGAACAGATCAAGACACTTCACGGAGGTGGTACGCCACCGAGCTGAAGAACAGTCAGCGGGCCATGAAGTCCGCACAGGTGAACATGGTGGATGTTCCTAAGGACCCCTCTCCCAACAGAGGAGAACCTGCGGAGGAACTTCTGCAGATCCCGATTACGGAGAATCAGCCAGAGAAGACGTTCTAGGTCGGCTCCTTGCTGCCCGAGGGACAAAGGGAAGAGCTGATAGAATTTCTAAGGCCGAATCTCGATGTCTTCGCATGGTCGGCCTCTGAGATGCCGGGGATACCTAGGGAAGTAATTGAACACCACCTAGCAGTCGACCCGCAGCATCGGCCGGTGCGACAAAAGAAGAGAAGCTTTGCACCCGCCTGGCAGTCTGCCATAGATAGACGAGGAGGTGCAGAAGCTGCTGACGGCAATTTTCATACGGGAGGTCGACTACCCGGACTGGTTGGCCAATGTGGTCATGGTGCCAAAGTCTAACGGCAAGTGGCGGATTTGCATAGACTTCACCAATCTCAACAAATCCTGTCCAAAGGACAACTATCCGCTGTCGCGCATTGACCAGCTGATTGATGCTACAGCCGGACACGAGTTACTCAATTTCCTCGACGCGTACTCCGGCTACAATCAGATAAAGATGCGGAAAGCCGACGAGGAGTGTACTTCCTTCGTCACCAACCAAGGGCTCTTCTATTATACGGTCATGCCTTTTGGCCTCAAAAATGCAGGAGCCACCTATCAGAGGCTGGTCAACAAAGTCTTCAGACGACAGATTGGCCGGAACATAGAAGTGTATGTTGACGATTTCCTTGTCAAGAGTCGACATTTCGGTCGGCACCTGGATGACCTCGGCGAAGCATTCCAGGTCCTCTGAAGGCACAGTATGAAGCTCAACCCTACAAAGTGCGCCTTCGGAGTCGGATCAGAAAAATTCATGGGATTCATGGTCTCGCAAAGGGGCGTCGAGGCAAATCCCTCGAAGATCAAGGCAATCCTGGACATGGCCGCGCCGACCAGAGGCAAACAGGTACATGAGCTGAATGGCCGAATAGCGCACTCGGCCAATTCATGTCCAAATCAGTCGAGCGCTGCCTCCCTTTCTTTAAAACTCTGAAGGGAGCCGGGAAGTTCGAGTGGACCGAAGAATGCCAGAGAGCTTTTGAAGACCTAAAGGCATATTTATCCTCGCCTCCCCTGCTGGTGAAGCCGAACCCGGGGGATGAGTTGCAGTTGTACCTCGGGGTATCCGACCGCGCAGTCAGCGCCGTCCTTTTAAAGGAAGAAGACAAGGTCTAGCGGCCGATCTATTACGTCAGTAAAGTACTGCTTGACGCTGAGACTAGGTAAAAGCCGATTGAGAAACTAGCGCTTGCCCTGGTCACATCCGTGCGGAAGCTCCGGCCGTACTTCCAGGCATATCCGATATCGGTGCTCACAAACACACCACTGAAGAAGGTGTTGTCGAAGCCCGATGTATCCGGACGACTCATCCATTGGGCGATAGAGCTTGGTGAATTCGACATCAAGTACGTCCCCAGAACGGCCATCAAAGCACAAGCCTTGGCGGACTTTATCGTCAAAAGTACCTTACCTAACCAGGATTTCGCAGAACCTCAGGTGGTACCGCCCTCGGAACAAGCCGAGGCCGCCTGGATCCTGAACTTTGACGGTTCCTCCATAGAAGACAGAGCAGGGGCAGGAGTAATTTTGAAAAGTCCGGAAGGATTTAAAATATGATATGCCATCAGGTTCGGATTCAGGGCGACCAACAATGAGGCCGAGTACGAGGCTTTACTAGCCGGACTCAGATTGGCCAAAAGCATAGCCGTCCGTCGACTAGTGATTCAAGGTGACTCTAAGTTGGTCATCCGCCAAGTACAAGGGGACTACGAGGCCAGGCAGCCCGAGATGCAGAAATACCTCGAGAAGGTGAATTCGTCCATCGCAACCTTCCAAAGCGTCGAGCTGCAGTACGTCGGTCGCGAAGAAAACACCGAAAAGGATGAACTATCAAGGTTATCCCTAGAAGACATCCATGCGATGGACTCTGCCGTGTACGTGGAATTCTTGGACCACGCCAGCACCTCTGTTGAAGTCGTAGCTCCCGTCGGAGTCACATCCAGCTGGTACGACGACATATATCAATACCTCCGGACGGGCGCCCTTCCGACTGACAGGAAAGATGCTCGCCGCATCCAAGCCAAGTCCCGGCAATACACCATACACAATGATGTACTGTACAGGAGATCCTATACCCTACCACTGCTTAGGTGCCTGCGATCAGACGAGGCCGAGAGCATCATGAAAGAGGTACATGAGGGCATATGCGGACGACACCAGGGCGGACGATCGCTCTTCCAAAAGATCCTCCGCCAAGGCTACCATTGGTAAAAAATGCACGATGATTGCATCGACCTGGTCCGCAGATGCGACAAGTGCCAGTTCTATGCACCCGTACAGCATGCTCCGGCCGCTCCACTGCAGCCGATCACAAGCCCCCTCCCCTTTGCCATATGGGGTATGGACATCATGGGGTCCTTCCCCCAAGCCACTTATCAACGGAAATACGTTATAGTGGCCATTGATTACTTCACCAAATGGATCGAAGTCGAAGTCGTGGCCTAGATCGACACCTCCAAAATGGAGCAATTCTTCCGACACTCGGTCATGTACAGGTTCGGCGTGCCGAGAGTCCTTGTGACGGATAACGGCACTCAGTTCGTCAGCGCGTCCTTCGCAAACGTTTGCGAAGAATTCTGAATAGACCACAGGTTCGGGTCAGTCGGACATCCGCAGACAAGCGGCCAGACCGAGGCCACCAACAAAACAATATTGGTCAGGCTGAAAAAGATGGTGGAAGACCAAAAAGAGAAGTGGGTGGACATGTTACGCAGTATCGTCTAGTCGTATAGGACGACCAGCCGAACACCCACTGGGGAGACGCCCTTCATGCTTGCCTTCGGCACGGAGGCAGTCGTCCCCGTCGAAGTGTTCCATCCCACTTTCCGAATGCTGAACTTCAACGAGCACATCAACTCCGAAGACCTACGAACAAACCTTGACAACCTCGAGGACGTGCGTGAATCGGCAGAATTTCGAATGGCGGACTACCAGCAGACTACAACCCGTTATTACGAAAAGACAGTCTGACTTAAACAATTTAAGTTCGGAGATCTTGTCCTCCAAAAGACTGCAGTCTCTGACCCCACCAATCAAGGAAAGATGGCCAAAAACTGGGAAGGTCCGTATCGTGTACTCAGAACGGGACGCTCGGGCTCGTACAAGCTAACCACCATGGAAGGTGAAGATATCCCGATGACATGGCATGCCACCAACCTTTGGAAATATTACCAGTAGTCCGAAGTCTTTTACAAATTTGTCAGTCTTTTAATTTCAATTGTAATACCGGACCCCATGAGGGCATCCGTTCATTTTCTTTGAATACAAGCTAGTATCATTCAGTCATCACAACTTTTCCAGTGCATTCTGTCAGCCCAATCGATTACAAATATAGATATATCTCATTCGTACCTTCTGACCATGGTCTACAAGCAGACCATGCTAGCATGAAGGACAGTCGTATCTTCCTACCAAGGTCCACAAGCAGACCAAGGTAGCGTGAAGACCATACACATACCTTCCGACCCTGGTCCACAAGCAGACCACGGTCGCATAAAGGTCACACATCTTCCTACCAAGGTCCACAAACAGACCAAGGTAGCAGGAAGACTATACTCGTACCTTCCGACCCTGGTCCACAAGCAGACCACGGTCGCATGAAGGTCACACTCAACTTCCTACCAAGGTCCACAAGCAGACCAAGATAGCTTGAAGACCATACACGAACCTTCCGACAATGGTCCACAAGCAGACCACGGTCGCATTAAGGTCACACTCATATCTTCCTATCAAGGTCCACGAGCAGACCAAGGTAGCATGAAGATCACTCGTACCTTCCGACCATGGTCCACAAGCAGACCACGGTCGCATTAAGGTCACACTCATATCTTCCTATCAAGGTCCACGAGTAGACCAAGGTACCATGAAGATCACTCGTACCTTCCGACCATGGTCCACAAGCAGACCCCGGTCGCATGAAGGTCACTCATATCTTCCTACCAAGGTCCACGAGCAGACCAAGGTAGCATGAAGATCACTCATACCTTCCGACCATGGTCCACAAGCAGACCATGCTCGCATGAAGGATACGCCCATAACTCCCTACCAAGGTCCATGAGCAGACCAAGGTAGCATGGGGATCATTCGTACCAAGTGCCCTCGGCTAGCCTTCGTACCAAGCCGATGACACTTCCGGGGTAGGAAGGTAGTCGAAACAAAATACTACGCAGCCGGAATCGGAGTCAGGAAGTTTCTTAATTATTACCAGATTCGGAGTCGTGAAACTTCCTAATTATTATAAGCTACTCGGCCTTAGCTACTTAGTTTTGGCCTACAAAGAGCAGAGTAAGACACAATGGAAGAAAAAGATAGACAAAATGGATTTTCATTAATGAGAGCCCTAGAATGGCAATATTACAGATATACAAAGAAAAAAAAATATATACAAGTTTACAAGGGAAGCGTCTTCTCCTCGGCCGTCGCAGCTGCCGGGTCTGCCGGGTCTGCCAGATCCTCAGCAGGCAGCGCAAGTTCGGGGAGCTCTACCAGTGGAGTCTGCGGCACCTCGTAGGGGGGAAGGTCGTCCTTGGGCGCAGAGGCAGCCTCTACAGCCATAGTGGCCTCCGCCGTTCTCTCCTCAGTGGCAGGCTGGGTTTCCCCGGATGCCGAGGCCCCTAGTCCATCAATATGGGCGACAATCGGAATTATCGACCAATTTATCTTGAGGGCCCCCTTATCCCTCAGCTGCTCCCTCAGGTACATCACCCCCCTCTCAAAGTATCCGCAGGCCGCCTCATCAACGTCGTCTTCGAACTGGGCCGATGACTTGTATTCTTCGATTGCTCGAGCCAACCCCGCTTGGTGGTCCTCCTCGGCCTTAACTAGTGCCTCCCTGGCAGCCCAAGCCTCGTCCTTAGACTTCTACAGACGCTCCTCCAGCTTCAACCTCGCCTGCACCTCAGCCTGCAGGTCCTCTTCAGCCTTCTTCCGTTTGTCCTCGGAAGACTGAAGCCTCTCTTCAGTGGCAAGCACTTTCTTGCGCTCCTCATCAAGATCGGCCTTGGCCTTGGTCAGGGACGTCTGGAGGGTGGCCTTCTCCTTAACGAGGCCCTCAACCTCCGAGGATTTGTTTGCCAAGTTCTCCTCGGTGGCCTGCAAAGCCTCGCGTAAGGAGATTTCTAGAACCTCCTTCTCGTCCAAGTCAAAGAACGCGCGGCACGCTCGTTCGCTGAGCTCGGCGAAAAGGTTGGCAGCCTGCACCAAAGACAACAAAGTAGTTGATCAGTACATATGGAAATACAAGACAAAAATGATAAACAAGCGCCGATCATTACCTGGGCGCAGGCAGTGAACCCCCAGGAGTAGACATCCTCGTTGGGCAGGTCGGATTTAAACTTGATGTCCTCCGGCAGGCACCCCTCCATGACAATGATTCTGGCCGCCCTCTAGCTCTTGAAGACCGAGTCCGAAAGCCTCAGCTTGAGCGCGGGGTTGAAGGCCGTTGTCGCCACCATTTGTTTCTCGCCCCGCTGGCGAGCTGTACCCTCGGCTTCCTCCCTGGTGGCCTCGGGGGCCACGGTCAGATCAACGACCTTGGGGCTACTGCTAGCCCCCTTGGCCTTAGAAGTTGCAGCGCCCTTGGCCTCGGCTACCGAAGGGACGACCGCCTGTAGAGGCTGGACATCCATCGCACCCCCTTGGGCGGGCTGGACTTCCTTCGTCGCAGCCTCCACCGTTCTCTCCTCTCCATCGCCGAGTCGAGGAGTCGGCCTCTCCTTGTATATGTCGGTCGGGAGCTCGGCGGCCGACTTTATCTTTTTCTTTGGTGGCTCCTCGGGCATGGGCCCTTACCCTTGGCCTCCGCCGTGGCCATTGGCCCCCTCCGAGGGTGAGAACCTACCTGACCGCTGGCAGGTTGAACTTTCAGTCCCGCCTGGCCGCTAGTGGGCTGAACTCCCTTCTCGGCCTCGGCCTTCCGCTTGGCCATTATCCGGGCAACAATCTTGTCGTCCCTGAAGTTCACTGCAATGAGAAAAATGGTCAGTAACATAAACAAAATAACAGTGCATAGACAAGCCCTAAGACTATTACTCACCCAGTAGGCCGTGCTCGGCCAATTGCGCGGGATCCGCAAGATCGGACAGGCGAACCATCTCCCCGGTCATCATCTTGCATTGGATCTTCCTCTCCTCCGTCGTCAGAAAGGGAACTTTGTTGAACCCTGTGGCGTCGACCACCAACCAAATGTTCGACAGAGGAAATGACGGACCGCCCGCGGGAGGGCCCACGAAGAAGAACTTATCCTTCCACCCGTGGATGGAGGAAGGTTTCTGGGAGATAGCCGGGAGTTTCTTCCCGCCCCTTTGGCTAAAGAAGTACCACCCGATCATAGCTCGGGCTTCATTCAGACTAGCCAAGTGGAAGACCGACCGGAACAGGTTCGCGGTCGGAGTCTCACCCAGTCGGCAGACAAACATTATGAAAGCAAAGATGCATCGCCACCCATTCGGAACAAGTTGGGAGGGGGCGATGCGGTATGTCAAAAGAATTTCTACAACCAGAGGGTGGAGAGGGAACCTGAACCCTGATTTCAGAGTGTGTTCATACACAGAGATCTCTGACGTAATCACGGTGCAGGCCCGTTCGTCGGAGGCAGGAAGCCGAGCGCGGACATCTGTCATGGGCTCCTCGAGCTGGTATGCCCGGCAGATCGATGACAAAGCCGCCTCAGTTTTGATTTTACTCGGCACCTTCCGGGCTGGGACGGTACCGAATGCCGCTACCGGCGGTCGGCCACCCCTCTGGCGGGAAGCCTGTTGGGGTGGAGGGCCCGCGGGACGACCGCGCTCTTCCGCCTCAGAGGAACCCTTCTCGAATTCCTCCGAGCCAGAGGCCCTATATTCAGAGGATCATCCTCGCGAAGAGGAAGACGATTCACCAGAAGAAGAAGTTTGGGACCGGGTCATTCTTCTGGTCACTCTCACCATACCGGAAGACGTGACGCTATTAGAATAGAAGAAAAGCTACTAAGCATGAACTGAAAGGGAAACGATTAAGAGACTTACTGGTTTCAAGAAAGATGACCGAGTGCACGAATGGAGGCTCGAAAACAAAGATCGACTGGGCTACGAGTGCTCTAATAGAACTTCGATTGCAATTGAAGTAAATGGTCGAATGAATGAAGTGAAAAGGTATTTATAGGACAAGTGACCGAGAACTGTCTCTTCGAGTTCCGGACACGCGTTTCAGCTCCATTGGTTGTTGTCTGCCGCGCCGGACGCGACGTGACTGATTGACGTGCGCAATGATGCGCTTCATCTTGAGGCACTCCGCCTCCTGTGGACCGTTGGATTAGTATGACGATCCGTGTGAACTTCGGTCTCAGCCGTCCGATGCACTCGGTCGATTCGAAGACGAGTAGCATTTAATGGCACTCGTTCTCGAGGCGCACTGCCACTCGGTGTCTGTTGGATTGTGGATCGATCCGCGTCAAGTTGGGAGATCGACGGTCGAGCACTCTCGCATAAACTGAGATTAACGCCTCGAGCACCGCCCCTCAATCAATCGTGCAGACGGAGCGTAACCGCCTCTTCTCGGGAACAACCTGTCATTCAATGCATCCATCAATCTGGCAATCGGCCTCGTACGACGTGGGTTTTCTCAACAGTTTAAACTGATTGCACTGCCTGATTCGCTGCATCCGACAGCGCAAGGGGCATCTGTTAGGAGGGAAATGATCCCTCCATTTAAAATCTTACACGTGTCAAGTGCGCCTTCGGAGCCTGAGTGCTCGGAGTGCCTTGCACTCGGCTTCCCATGCCCTCGGCTTCCATTGCACTCGGCCTCCTGGGTAGCGCTCGGAGTTCAGATCCTACCCAGTGGGGGGAGCCAGAGTCCTATTGAGATTATGCTACCTCCGGAGAGTCCTTCTCTCAGTCTGATACGACACCGACTATTCTGGTCGGCCATTACTTACACGTTGACACGTGTTAGTCCCAAAGCTGATCGACCTAGCTTCCTTGGCTGAGGTCTCCGACTCCTACTCGGAGTCTACCACTTGAGTGTCCCACAGAGCGACACATGACAATCCTATTGGCGATCTATCTCCTTGAGTCCTGGTGCTTCCATGCCTCTTCCCAATCTATAAGTAGAGGTCATCCCTCAAGGTAAACCCTTATGCACTTACGCACTTACCAGTTACAAGATTGTTATTCATCCCTCACGCTCAAACTCATTCATCGTCCTACTCTCTCTAAACTGGAGATAGCTTTCTGCTATCTCTTGACTGTTTACCTTGAGAATCTAACTTAGGCATCGGAGGGTACCCGGGGCTTAGGCGCCCCCTCCTTTGTCTCATCTCTGTGATTGCAGGTCATTCAGAGCGCGGATCAACGGGCGATTTCCAACCGTAACAGGACCCAACATCATTTGCTCCAATATCCAGGTGAGCTCCCACTCATCCACCACAAGAGTTTTGGGCTCGACATATATTAACTAGCCCTCCCCAGAAACACTCAAGAGTTGGGCTAGACAGCGGATATCAAAAGAGGATCTCCCGCCCCATCACCCCACTAGAAACCTATAAAGATGAACTATTTGTGGATTCCTCGATACCTCAGTCTACCTGTAGGTTGCAGTAGAATTGCCTCAAGAGGTTGGTCCGTGTAGGTAAGTGATACTTGAGTACTACTAAGCAGCCCATATCAGTGAACGCCCTATGAACGACGAACCTCTCCAATTCATCACAGTTAATAAAAAGACCTGACTCTACTGGTTGATGCTTGAATAGGTGCCAATACTTCGCTGCCTCTGCTGTTGGAAATGCAACTGGTCATACTTTGGTAAGAGGGGTGATGTCTGTCTCGTTGCCCCCGTGGCAGATGATTCCTCCCCATTTGGTATAGGAAGATTTGGAGAAGTCATCGTAGGTAGTGAAAGTCAATGTCGTGCTAGCCTGTTAGGAGGAAAATTTAGCATTAATAACTGGATAACAGATTAAATAGTCCCACTAATGTACCATGTTGATTTAGAGGCAACCAAACCATAGAAAGGACATTATAGGTCGGAAAAGCAGAAATAAGCAATGGGTACTTAGGTGAAAATTTTGGAGGTCTTAACCAGACATTATAACGAGTGTCCAGCACATTGAGAACCTCCATGCACATGGTGTGTGAAGGGTTTAACCATCAAAACACCCATGCATCTAGAAGAAACCAAGCAACAAGCAAAACTCAAATTTAGTTACGGGAAAAGAGGGGAAAATGTAATTTTTGCTTGGGAAACCAATATAAACCACTAAAAGCATGATTAAACGTGGAGGAAATCACTTAAACAATTGTCTAACATGATTGGTGCAAAACCCCATCATTCCAAGCCATTTAATGGAGCAAACAATAAGAAACTCGAAAACCGAGCTTCGGTAAGGGTAGAAAATCGCAAAATCAACATGGAACATACCTTAACGATGTGTAGGGATGATGAAAAAAGTGATTGGGGCTTCGAATCACCAGAAATCTCTTAAGAAGGTTGTGCGGCAAGGATTCTTGTCTATTCTAGCCACACAACGGCTACCGTACGAGTGAAATGAGAAAAATGACTGCGCCCTATTTTAAAGAGGGTGAACTCGTCGTATGGGCAGAGAACCCCCATTTCTCGACCTCACACACATGCCAGACACACCATCAACAGGATGCCCAAACAGAAGTCATTTTGCTCTATTTTGAAAAATGCTCTCGTGTTTACTTCTACAGTGACCATGTTAATACAATTTCATTGGGTTTTAAGTATTTCCATTTCTTTGCAAGATGTTTCCATGAAATGTTCGTATTCCTGAAGAAATTAATGGCTTAATTTTACGGTTTTGTGCAGTTCCCATATCAATGGCTCTAAGTACTCACAAAAGACCATTGGCGCCTTGTACCGCCGAGAGTGTCATCCCACCTGAGGTTGCTGTGCATGAACAAATAACCGATCCTGTGCATCTTCCTGAGGTGAAAGTCGGGCCCGCTCTTGCTGTAGCACCACCACTACAATTACTGACAGCTGCAGATGTAACTGCAATTATGGGTAACTTTGCTCATGACGTCAATAGGCAGCAATAGCAATTCATGACAACTCATAGCTGCCATATGAGGGGGACCTGCCCCTCCAGCTACACCAGCACCTGCACTTGTGCCAATACCACCTATTGCTACATATGTACCAGCACTAGTACTTACCTATGTGCTAGTACCAGCTGCTACTACATATATTCCTACTCCGGTGCCAGCTACTACTATTTCTATGCCTGCCTCAATACCAACGGCAGCTACACTTGTTGTTCCAGAGGTACACCCACCTTTTTTGAAGTCCATGGCTAAACTGGTAGAAGTATTCCAGAAAATGAATCCTCCCAAGTTCACATGTGGGAAACGATCCATTACGCGCTACTATTTGGATACATACCATTAAAAAGACATTGAGGGTGATGCCATGCTCTGATGACCAAAATATTTTCTATGACACATTTATGTTTCAAGATGAGCTTGATAATTGGTGGGAGTCTACCCAACCAATACTTGAAGTGCAACATGGCACTATTACCTGGGAAATTTTTAGAGGCATTCTTTTGGAACTATTTTCTTCAGAGTTAGAGATCAGAAGGAAGCTGAATATCTAACCTTCAGACAGGTTCAGAAATCAATTAGAGAGTACCAACAAAATTTTGCAAGACTACTATTTTGTAAATCCTAGCATGCGTATGGATGCACTGAAAGCCAAGAGGTTTGCAGATGGACTGAGAGGAGGCGTAAGGGCTATTGTAAATGCTCAAGGCCACACTATTTATGCCAGTATTGTTCAGACAGCTAAAGTAGCCAAAGGCAGTTAGGGGGATGGCTATCAGGCTTGACAACAAGACAAGCAAGTGAACTTTGGCGTTAAATGTGCCAATAAATTCTCTAGTGCCCTTGTAGCCAAGAAACCACTCAAGGCTACTATTGACAAGAAGGAAACCACCAAGATACCCACCAAGAAGACTACTGCACAAGTCCCTTTTGACATAACACCTAGCCTAGTGAGGTATTTTAACTATAACAAGGAGGGACACATAGCCAAGAACTGCCCCCAGCCAGCAAAGCAAGGGTCCCATCAAGGGAAAGTCTATGCCACTATAGTAGAGGATGCTGAAAGGTCCATTAGTATTAGTGTGGTAATAGGTATTCCTTAGCGCTATTTTAAATTATTTGCACCGGAATGTTGAGATTTTATTGTGCATGTTGAGTCAATATATCATGTACAATTAGGTACACTAAGCATATCCAATGTCACACCCTATTCCTAACGTATCGATACAGTGGAATGTAACGGGATTCCTTACACTCAAGGTCAAAGACATCCCCTCCATGATCACAAGTCATAGTATAGCCATTTACAAATCCATTCATTAACCCTCACATGCACTTATAAGAGTAAATAAAGAAATCCTTTAAACCATACTTTACAATCTTAAAAGAAAGAGCAGAAGACTTACTCTACAAATAAATCCAAGCTGACATTCTAAGTTCACAATTTAAATGATAAAATATTATTCAAGTTTCAAATAAATGAAATACTATTCCAATTTAAAACTCTTGGATGACATGTTTCCCACAATTAAAAAAACCTAAGACTAAAGGTAATAAGAGTAATAAGCAACGTCTATGCCTACACGTAATCTCTACACTCGCACGTGGGATCATGAACTTCATCTTCAGGCTCAATATCATCATCCTCCACACCAAATGGATAGCATCCCAAAACATTGAACATTGTACCTGCACCATCTATAATATTTTTGTACATAAGGGTAAGCTCAACCACCGAGCTTAGTAAGAAAACCAAACGTGCAATATATAAATGCGTGCAACTAATAACTGTCACACCCCGTTTTCAATGTATTGGTACTATGGAATGCAATAGGATCTCTCCGTCCTATCAGGGCATGAGAAATTCCCTTCCAGGATAGCACATCACAGTACTCCACAAGTTAATCCAGTTAAAGAATTTTCAGAGTAAAATATTTATAATCTTAATTTGAATAATCATTCATACTAAGAAGGTAAATTAACGGAAGACTTAAAACTCAAAACTAATTATCAAGAGCTGATGAATTACTAATTAAAAACTTATATATAATTAAGTTTCATCTGTAAATGAGTTTATTATCCAAATGTTCCAAAATAAATAATCCAAAGTAAAGTAAATCATTGTTTAAAGTTTACCTCTACCGTAAACCTAAAATAAAATAGATAATCCCAACTAGTGTGAAGAAACATGGACACAACCTAAACACATGTAAAGCACTACGCATCGTATCAAGAATCAGAGATATCCTCTTCAAGTTCATAGTCCTCATCTTCCACACTAGATAGACTACAACCCAAAGCGTTACACAAAGAACTTGCAACATCTAAAATAATTTGTGTGCACAAGGTAAGCTCAACCACCGAGCTTAATAAGAAAACTAAACATGCAACAAATAAAATTAATGCAACTATCAACTACGATCTGGTAGATAATTGTAAGTGCCAGATCAGGACAACCCATACAGTGAGGACAAAGATTTTAATTTTATTGGAAGTTGCCACCTAGATTAAGGTCTAGGACCTTAGAACCCTAAGGTAAAACGTCGATTGACTCATGACCCTTAGATTGGATTTCTGGTCCATCAGAGATTGGGCAAGCGTCAGGTTATGGTTATGGGAAGGGATTCGGCACCCAAACCACCCGATCGAGATCGGTCTCCTATTCCTTTCCTATGCTAGACTCTATCTGTTAAACCGAACCAAACCAAGTGGTTTGATATCATTGAACTGAATTTGTATCATGTAATTATTCTAAAAATCAGGTTCACCATCGTAGTTCAGGTATGATTAAGGTTTATGGCTGTGATTTATGCTTGTTTTGATTAAGTTCATTGTTCAAGTTAAAGTTTATGCTTGAAAGGCTGAGAAACTCTATGGGTTAGGATCTGGATAGTCCATGCGAACTGATAGATAGTCCTAGTGGATCTAAGAATGGATAACCCTTTCTGGGTATGAATGTGGATAACCCTATTTGGGTTAAAATGTGGATAACCTTTTTTTATGTTGGAATGTGGATAGCCAAATTTGAGTTAAAATGTAAATGGATATCTTAGTGGATCTATGGATAGTCCAAGTGGACTAAGGTGTGGATCCAAATTTGGGATTCTCCCGAATAGCCTATGTATCCTAAGGTTTTCCCCAGGAATTATAATCCGCGTGGTTCAGGATGGTGGAAATAACTTGTTCTAGGTTAAAGATTGAGAACCTATTCTAGGTTTAGAATATGCTGAGAGGCAGAAATCGTTCTGAGCAACCCTTTCATCCTAAGCTCTAATTTTGGAAGGTTTGCAAAGTATTCTCTTTCTTTGTTAAGATTTTTATTATTTTCCATTATACCCATCCCAAGAATGTGGGTGTCTAAATGCACGTCCCCATGCCTAGATTGTCTTCTAGAAGTGTGCATACAAGGCGGTTCAATTAGGACGTTGGATAAATTAAATTATTACCAAAAATAAAATATTCTATCTAAACATGGTAATGCATGCAAAGTATAGCAATATAAACATCATAAAATGCACAAATATTGGCTCAAGTAATGTATATCATGTTCAAATTGAGATCCACTGATTAAAATTCACTTAAAACACTTATGATGAAAATCCAATCGTTTATATCCATTTAAATCAATCTTGATGACAATCCAACAGTTCAAATCATTTAAAATCATAATCTAACCATTCAGATTCATTTAAATCACTTACGATCAAGATCTAACCACTCAAATTTCTTTAAGACACCCTTGATCGAAACCTAATGGCTCAGATTCCTCTAAGACACTTATAGTTAAGATCTAATGGTTCAGATTCCTCTAAAACACTCATGATCAAAATATAATGGTTCAGATTCAAGCATCAATACATCTAAGATCAGTGGTCCGGATTTGATCATTAAAACATCTAAGATCAATGGCCAATATTAAATCACTTAAAATTCTAAGATCAATTGCCAATAATTTTCATCAAAGTTTCATCATCAATTGATAAAAATTAATCACGTTAAAATTCAATCAAAGAGCCGAATTTCATCCCATCCAAATTTCAAGATCAATGGGCCCTCAATTAATCAAATTAAAACCCATTCCACACCAATGGTCCATAATTGATCAAATTAACATTCAAAATTAATCATAATTGATAAAACTCATTCTATATCAATGGTCCACATTAGATCGAATTATCATTCAACATCAATCACAATTATGATCAATGGACATATTTAAATTACTATAAAATTCTACATCAATGATCTATTTAATTCACCTAGAAATTCCAAGCACCCGATGGGACCAATTTAATAAAATTCCAGCCATAGTTGGATTAATCTCATAAAAATTCCAAGCATCAGATGGGATCAATTCCATATAAATTCCAAACATGTGATGGGATCGATTCCATATAAATTCCAAACATGTGATGGGATCGATTTCATAAAAATTAAAATCCAAATCATGTTCGGAACAATTTCATCACATTCAATTCAAAGCATATCGGATCAATTAACTCACATGAAATTCCAGTATGGTCAGATCAATTTTATCATATTAAATTCAAGCATAATTAAATCAATTTCATTACCTTAAATTCAAAGCACATGGTTGGGGTTTATTGCATGGGAATGACCAGCAGGTGTTTGGAGGGAGTTTAATGGTAATGCTATAGAGGTGAGTAAGGTGAGGCTCAAGTAAGTGTCAATAAAGAGGGATTGCTGCAGGTCGATGGCTATATAGGTTAATGGATGGAGATTGAACAGGTGTTATGAGTGGGGATTATCGATGCATGCACGACTGATGATTTGTTTAGGTGTGGGATTGACAGTAGCAAGAAGATGGATGAAGGATGGATTTCGATGGATTTAGAACAGGTAGAATAAAATACAGGGGGGAAACTTTCGACTGAATTCATTTGGTTTGGACTGGTCTAAGTTGGACTAAGCTGGGTTGAACTGGGTTGAGCTACGTTAGGTAAAAATTGATTTTTTCTCCCTCTATTATTTCATAGGCCATTTCCACCGCCATTCCTAATGAAATTTTTCGACAGCCTCTACCCTAAATTTTCCATATTCACTTTATAGGACACTAAACATGAGAAATACTGGAGCTTGAATCACCTCATTTGGAAGTAAAATGACCAACTTATGAATTTCTGAAGTTTAAACAAGCTAATTATCAATAATTAGGCTAACCATTTTGCATGGGATTCTTCTGAAACTTCTGCCTAAAATCATTTACGTCCACTTTATAGAGTACTAAAAATGGAACATATTGAAACTGAAATCACCTGATTTGGATGTGGGGTGACCAAAACATAAATTTTGAAAGATTAAACAACCATTTTCATATGTAATTTTGCATGGGACCCTTTGGAGATTTCTGTATCAAATTTTTCACGTCCACTTTGTAGAACATCACAAATGAAGAATAATGGTATTTGAATCATCTAAATCTGACGTAGAACGACAAATATATAAAGCTTTGAAATTCTAACGATGATTTTGCATGAAAGCTTGCATGGGGCCCACCAGTGACCTTTGCCCGAGATTTTTCACGTCCACTTTGAAAGGACTAAAAATAAGGAATATTGGCCTTTGAATCATCTGATTTCGTTATCAGATGACCAAGATATGATGATTTGAAGTTTAAATGATAATGCATGCATCATACGATAATTACGTAAATACCCTTGCACTTTCAAACTGTGATACCTTCCTTGTTTGATGTTAGAATTTGATGATTCTGGTCTCATTTTGAAGATAATTTCACGAACTATACATCCAAGTTGGTAATAGCCTATGACCCTACTGTGGGGCTCATTAAAGAATCACAAACCTTTGGGTTAAAAATCAAAAACTTGCCATGTGGATTCAGTTATGTTGGGGATGGCAAAAATGGGGTGCTTATAGATGCCCCTCTTTAGCCGAGATTGTTACCAATTGAAGGCTAAAGATGAAAGAACCACATTTTTTATATGAGTGAGATTGCTTATTGGGCTTCACTTAGGGTAATTTGTCCTAAACTGCCTACGTATTTTAAGGGTGTTCTAGAAATCAAGCCTAGAACGTAGTTCAACTGACAAGAAGGTTTGCTCTTCTTGAAAGATTGATGATTGTTCTTCTTGTATGAAGGTAGGCTATGAATACAAGGCTCATTTGTAGGCTGGGAACCTCTTCTTGCTGAGGTGAGACTCATGATGCAAGGTACGCACGGGCTTAAACCCGACTTGATCCATTTATAGGCTGATAAACCTCTTATTGTATGAAGCTAGGCTGTGAAACAAGGCTCATTTATAGGCTGGGAACCTCTTCTTGCTGATATGAGACTCATGATGCATGGTACGTACAGATTTGAACCCGACTTGATCCATTTGTAGGCTGATGAACCTCTTCTTGTATGAAGCTAGGCTGTGAATACAAAGCTGGTTGCATGAGCTTGGCTCGGCTTTGATTTATCTGGATGGAAGAATTATTGTCTTTTCTTTGATTGAACTGAGGCTCTTTTGATTGAGATTTTAAGATTGATTTTCTGAATAAGCTAGCGCTCTGCATTTGATTCAATTATAGATTGAGATTGACTTGATTTTTGAATGAGCTAGGGCTCTACATTTGATTCACTAATAGGCTGAGATTGATTTGAACTTTGGATGAGCTAGGGCTCTGCATTTGATTATGAAATGAGCAAGAACTCAGAATGTCACTTTTAGGGTGAGGAATTTGCTATTGATTCTAAAATGAGCAAGAACTCAGAAGGTCACTTATAGGGTGATACTGAATGACTCATCTTTGAAGTTCCTACCAGCTTTAGACCTTCTGGATTGAAAATTGGAATATCCTTCTTGGAAGCTCTATGGCTATGAACCTTCGGGAATGAAAACTATAATATCCTCTTAAGTAGCTTTGTTGCTATGAACCTTTAGGATGCTCAAAAATGACCCACAGAAGAAGTCTTTGTTGACTTTGAACCTTTAGGGTTGAAATATGACCCATCTTGGAAGTCTCTTGACTTTGAACCTATAGAGTGCTGGACATATTTGAAATGATGGTGAATTCCATGGCAGTTTTCCAAGTTTTTTGCCCCTGCTTTATTGGTGAAGGCATAAAACATGGCATCAATGGAAATAGTGTCATGGACTTTGCTGGCATGATACCTAGATTTGAAATTTGTCATTTATGACCTAGTACTGCAAGTTTGACTCAATTTCAGTACGGTAATGATGACTTGGTTGCTCCCTTGAAAATGTTCCATGTAATTTAAAAGTGATGATTTTCTTCAGCCAACATTGTTGTTGTTGAATTTTGGATTGAAAGAAACTCTAGCGAGGATTTTGGACAAGAATGAGGGGAACTTGACAGTCTCTAACCAAAGTGATTTTATTGATTGACCTTGGTGTTAAACTATCGAGGGGCATCTGGCCAACTAAGTTCTTTGACTGTGCACTATGGTAGACCAAATTGGTAGAACAGCCAAGCGGCGATGAAATCTGACATGGGTTTGCCCTTGGTCTAGGCTCATGAAAAACTCAGGGTTTTGCAACATTATTGTGCCAATTTTGAAAGATGAATGAACCATGGCTCCAAAGTAGGCACGAGGAACAAAGGATTCGAAGTGTTCCTTCAGAGAATTTGGTGACCAAATCCTAACAGGTGAGCGACCACATTGGATTTTCTTCATCAACAGGATTGGGAGAACTGAGAAATCGACTTGGACGGACCTACTTCTATTGACTAGGAAAGTCAGTGACTTCAGACTAGAAAATGGATCCTAAATGTAATGCTCATGATCAAGTTTAATTCTTCTACATAGGGTATATCTATGCCTCAGTGTCTGCATGTTGTGACAGACCACTACTATAGTGTGCTAGGGGCAAGATAGAAGGAAACGGGCAATCTAACAGAGTTAAACTAGGTTGAATCTAGATTGCATCAAGAATTTGACCATGCTTACAAGGTCAAGGGAGGATTGACAGATTGATTGCAGAAAGTGACTTCTTAGATAAACCCTTCTCAAATCTTGAAAAAATGAGGGAGCCAATGATTTGATGAATTTGGCTACATCCGTAACCAGGCCATGAGAATTTGCTCTCTCCCTAACGTAACAAAGGATTTGAAGATAGAATTCTGTTGAAAGGCAATGGAGCCCAAAAGGCAAACAGACGATGGTTTGTTCAACTCCTCTGAGTATGATTCACTGGAGAGCAAGATGGGTTCTTTTCCTTATGGAGGGTAGACTGGGTATGAGACTTGTCCACATGAACCATTGGATTTTTTTATGAAGGGCCATTGAGGGCATTGCTTTAGAGTTACATCAGGTCGCCTATCCCCATTGAGGTATTATGGATTGCTCATTGAGGTTTCTTGGGTTGCTTTTCCTTACCAAGGTTTCTTTTCTTCCATTCATTTTTTTCATTTTTTTCTTTGAATTTTCTTCTTTTTTTTTTTATTTTCAAACCCCATCATTGGTTGAATAAAGAGTCCTAATATGGTGAGGATATTGCCAAAATTATGGTCCTATTTAATGGTCTGAAACCCCTAGGGGAAATCCAAACGGCATAACTTTCATGACAAATGAGTAGCCTTGCCCCACTGTTTAAGTTAACACCTACACGCATTGATAGGCGGGCAACTATTTGAATCATCACTAAAAGCGACCTTAGGAAAATGCAGTCCCACACCAAAATTAAAAATGATGCCAAATTATGTTTTTCTTTCTTGGAGATGTTTAAATGGAACACGTGTCTCAACAAGCTATATCGAGATGCCGAATCAGTCGTGATCATATCTGGGCCTGAAACCTTTATGTTTGTTCACAAGTATTAATGTTGAAGGTCTGGGAGGACTGATGTAAAACTGTCCACATGGGTCTATCATTGGGAGAGTGTTTGGTTGTTTATGTAGTACGGGTTTATCTTACCGAGAAGATCCCATTTTATTGGCTTGAGAAACGAAGGGCTTATAGGAACCTTGGGAAGCCGTCTGATGTAATGAACAATAGATGAGAGTTCTAACCAGATTCATGAATTTGTACATAAAATGATGACATGATCACGAGATACAATGCCATAAAAACTGATAATCAAAAGAAGGGCTTGTGATAGAGACTCCTTGTAAGGCCGTCAGATTGATAGACGGGAGAGAGAGTCTAATGTCAATGAGAAATCTTTCTCTGATGATGAAGAAGTGATGAGATCATCTCCTGTAAAGGCGGGATGTAATTGGCCAAAATTAAAAGTCCGGTCCAACATGTTGTGAATCTTGACGAATGATCGAACTTGCTATCAGGCTTTGATTGGAACTACCATCCTCTTGAAGTGAGAGTGACAATTGGCTTACTGTCGAACTCTAATGCCATTCAACATCTTACTATTTTTTTTCCTTTTTCTTCCTTTTTTTTTTTGGATGTGGAGGCCACATAATGTAGTGCTTCGCTCGATCATAAAGTTGAATCATGACTTTCAATATTGGATTGGAATCTTCTTCTTCGAAACATTTCCAATCAGATAGAACATCTTTGCCCCAGTTAGTACTCTGATCTTCTTTTGACTTTACGAACATTTGTGACTACTCATCTAGTATCTGATTTTATCTGAATGGTGAATCTGTATGCTGTCCTCTGGAAGTTAATCATCACTTTTTGTCTGATGTGACTACCTCCCATTATTGATGTAGATAAAACATAGGCTTGAATTTTTTTTTCTTTCTTTTTTCTTTTTTTTTAGTATTCTTATGACCTCATTATTTGATTTTGAGATTAATCATTCATCATGTATCTCTTGCTTGCAGATGATGTACTTTGTAAGAACTTTGGTATTTCCATCTTTTTGATGGCACATCTGTCCTCCACTCATTTGTACTGATTGGTTGACCTGCTGATATGATCTGTTACTATCTAATGCTTTCCTTAGAATCTTTTCATAGGTAGAACAAATGGCAGCTTCTCCAATACATGTTTCTTGAGAGTACTCTTATGTCTCTCGATTGATCATTTAAAGTTTTCCTAGTCGGGTTGGACCTTTCTTTCTTAAGAGGCCAGGTGGCATAGAAGTTCAAGAGACGGCTCATCGTTTCAGTCATCTTCAGAGTCAGAATTGACTGCGCACGTAGAATAGGAGGATGTATGAAACTAGGAGGAAATGTATGGAAGAGAAAAAGCACAGAATTTGAAATCCCAAACAGGGTGATTTCTTTTTACTTACAGGACAAATTGGACTGGACTTGTCAACAAGCATATCGATCTTGGACCCAGACATGGATGACCTATCGAATATCGATAATAGAAAGTTGAAACAACTAGTTCATCCAAGCGGCTCTAATTGGGCATAACGCCTTCGACGACCACCTTCAGTCGTTGTAGGAATAAATCTTCTTTCAGGGCTCTAACAACAGGACTCATCATGCCCCTCTATCAATAGATGCATGGTACCTACCTTTTAGGGTTCCATACAATTCTCTCATTGTTTTTTTTTTCTCGGTTTGGGATCCATTCATAACCAGATTATTGCTTTTTAAGCTCAAGGTTACTCTGATTTATGCCCCAGTTTGGGGTTCAGTGGATTCATCAATGGACCACTTATAGTTGAGTTCATAATCATTCTAGCCTATGCCCCAACTTGGGGATCAAGGGGCATCGCCATTACACTACACCATTTCAAGTCCAAGATTAGACTAGTTTATGCCTAGGCTTGGGGGGTTCAATGGATTTCTTCATTAGACCACTTTTAATTTGGGTCTAAGGTCAATTTGGTTAATGCCCCAATTTAGGGCATAATAGCTTTCCTCATTGGACCGCACTCAAGTTGGGTCCAAGTTCAATCTGGTTCATGCCTAACTTAGGGCTCAAGGGCTTTCCTCATTGGACCGCACTCAATTTGGGTCCAAGGTCAATTTGGTTCATGCTCAATTTAGGGCTCAAGGGCTTTCCTCATTGAACCATACCCAATTCAGGCCCAAGGTCATTCCGGTTCATGCCCCAGTTAAGGGGTCATTGGCTTTCTTCATTGGACAGCACTCAATTTGGGTCCAAGTTCAATCTGGTTCATGCCCCAATTTATGGGTTAAGGGTTTCATCATTGGACCATTCCCTAGCCGTGATTCTGGTTCCTATCCTAGCCTAGGGTACATTGGATTTCTTCTTTGGTCCAACCTACTACTCGGAAAAATTTCATTCATTATCTTTGAATAATGAGAAATATGAGGGAAACTCTTTGGATTCTAACATTTCCTTGGCCAATGGGGAAGAAATGCCTGAGATGGGATAGCACTATCATAGTTGAAGTTTCATGGTATCCTGATGACTCCAGAGTCTGGAATTGATCTTTACTGATAGGCAATGAGGAATGCTTCTCATTCGCCATTCCTGACGAGTGATCCTAACTTGTAGCATTGGGCTATGATGGACATGGATCAAGCTCTAATTGATAGAGCCAGAGGTGGATTTTGAATTGATCTCCGATTAATAGAGACAAGGTTGACTTTAAACTGGTCTCTAATTGATAGAGATCAAGATTGATTTTGAATTGGTCTCTGATTGATAGAGATCAAGATTGACAGTCATGGACTAGGCTCTAATTGCTAGAGGGAAAGATTGCTTGAGTTGGGCTTCAATTGATAGAGGCCAAGGATGACAATCATGGATTGGACTCAAATTGCTAGAGATGATGGATTGATTGAATTGAAATGACTAAAATTCTCTTCGATTCCTTCATGAAATGGAACATGGGCCAGAGGTAATGGTTGAACAGGCCTAAAGGCTAACTCATGCTCACATTGAGTTCATATGAATGAAACCTTTCTTAGTTCTAACATGAATTGGAACCTGAACTAGAGTTGACGGTTGGACAAGCCTAGGGGCTAATTAAATTCAAATGAATGGAACTCTTCTTAGTTCTAACATGAATCAGAACTTTAACCACAGATGATGGTTGGATAAGCCAAGTGGCTAAATGAATTCAGATGAATGGGACTCTTCTTAATTCCAACATGAATTAGAACTTAAACCAAAGTTGATGGTTGGACTGGCCTAGTGGTTAATTTAATTCAGATGAATGGAACTCTTCTTAGTTCCAACATGAATTAGAACCCTAGCCACAGTTGATGGTTGGCCAATGGAACTATTTTAGTTCCAACATTTATCAGAACCCTAACCAAAGTTGATGGTCGGATAATGGAACTCTTCTTAGTTCCAACAGGAATCAGAACCCTAACCAAAGTTGATGGTCAGATAATGGAACTCTTCTTAGTTCCAACATGAATCAGAACCCAACCAAAGTTGATGGTCGGATAATGGAACTCTTCTTAGTTCCAACACGAATTAGAACCCTAACCAAAGTTAATGGTCGAATAATGGAACTATTCTTAGTTCCAACATGAATCAGAACCTTAACCAAAGTTGATGGTCGGATAAGCCTAGTGGCTAATTGAATTTAGATGAATGAAACTTTTCCTAATTTCGACATAAATCGGGACCCTAACCAAAATTGATGGTTGGATAAGCCTAGTGGCTAATTAAATTCAGATGAATGGAACTTTTCCTAGTTCTGACATGAATAAGAACCCTAACCAAAGTTGATGGTTGGATAAGCCTAGTGGCTAGACGAATGGAACATTTCCTAGTTCTGAGATGAACCGGAACCTAAACAGGAGGTGAAGGACGAAAAAGCCCAGGGACCGAATGCCTCCTCCATTTTAACATGATCTGGGAGTAATGATTGAACCTGCCTAGGGGTTAAACCCTTCTTCAGTTCTGAGATGAACCAGAAATGGTGATTGAATCTTGTAAGACCCATATCAAACTAACCGGTCTTACCACCTTGTACCAGGTCTACCTATCATGGTCGAGCCAAGTGGACCAAGTGCGTGAAGAAAATCATAAGACCATGTATGAGTCTAACCCAAAAATAGTAAATGTGAGGGTAGGGTCGAATGCCTAAACAGGTAGGGTCGACCCACCTCAACAGAAGTCCAACCTATGATTTTCTAGTCGTAGGGTCGCATGACTAGAAAAACATAGGGTCGACGGATCCTGCGACCCTACGTCCGACCCTACGATGACAGACATGAACCGTAAATTAGGAAACTTTCCTAATTCCATGGGGTTCTTCCCTAAACTCAATGGGACTTATTTTAGAGGATTTTCCTCTAGAAATAGGACGTCCCTTAGCCACTTTCACTCCTTTTAGAACCCTAATTGAAAGTGAGAAAAGAGAAAGAGAAGGAAAAGAAGAAGAGAAGGAAAATTGAAGAAAAGACTAAGGAAGAGGAGGAAGTTCAGAGAAACCTCTGAATCTCAGCCAACTTCAGGTATGAATCCAAGTCCCTTCATAAATTAAGAGCCTAGAATGGATTATGAAGAAGTTAGGATTAAGAAACCCAAATCATCAATCCATGGATGAGCTCCAAAGGAATCCATGGAAGTAATCATCATAGGCAATGGAAAGTATGTAAAAATCACACTTATGAGCCATAGAACAATCTTAGAATGGACCTACGAGACCACAGGATTGATCACATGCCCTTGGGAAGTCCCAGGGAGGGTGTGGTCGCACGTAGGGTCAATTGGTAACCGACCCCACGTCCGACCCTACACCCTAGGGTCGATTGGTAACCGACCCTAGGTGCTGCCCTACCTGTGACCCTACGATTTCAGCTAGTCTAAAATTATTGGAATTAATTCTAATTAAAATCTATCGACTTGTTAGGCCTTTCTAGTGATTTAAAGGTGATTCATTAAGCTTGAACGAGGATCTACACTCAATCAAAGGTAAGGGAACAAGACCTAAACTAATTGGCTAATAACAAGCTACTTTCGTTTATTGAGTCCAATACCATGAATGATTCTATGCTTGTATGATTGTAATGTGCATATCACATGTCATCCAATATCTCTGTTATTACTGTTCATGCATATTTAATTTTTGTTTATTTATGATATGATGTTGATGATGATGCTAGGAATAAGCATGTGAATGTATGTGTGTGGTTAGTGTACTTGATGCTAGTGGAGCATCAGGGGGAGGACGTGACACTGTGGTTCATCCTGGTCACCAGACTCTAGCTCTATCTCTACTCAAGTCTTGTCCACTGACATCATCGTATCGCCATTACCTTAGTAGAACTATTACGTCGTAGGGCATCATGGGAGGTGGTCTCGGACCGTGTAGTCTCTGACTCTGTCGGGGGGCCTTAGCTCTATCTCTATGGAAATATTGAGGGATGCTGGGGTGAGGCCTTGGATACACTATTAGACATTAGGATTGGTTAGTTGCGAGCCCAGTTTACAAGCCCTCGCCAATAGGGTCTTACGTGTTGGTATGGGTAGAGCATCAGGGGAAGTGTGATGCGGTGCTATCCTAAGCACTCTATCTCTATCTCTATTCCATGGTGGGGTAGATGTGGACGACAATGGTGTTTGATCCATTGGGTGGGCTTATACACCCTGTGTATAGAGGTGAGACGACCACCGAATCTTTCTATAGAATATTGCAAACTTATGAACCTGACCAAAGATATGAATTGAATGCATGCATATGTTTGTTGCATTCTTTTGTTTGCTCACTGAGCCGTGATGTGTGCTCACCCTTTCGACGTCGAATACTTTTAGTTGATGATGTAGGTACCATGGTTGAAGGCTATATGAATGCTCCTATGTATGGACATGCGGCGGTGATGGACACTGAAGTTATGATGGAGTCGCATGATTCGTCATGCGAGTACAACTCTTGTATTTTTTATTAGAATTTTATTTAATTTATACAGACTATGTAATTGATTAAATATTTTATTTTATGTCTTAGTATCTTCTAGAGATAATTGAATACTTAATTTATATTATCATCTTTAGACTCTCAGTTCATTTATATAAGACTTCTGCTATTGTTTATTTACTCGGATTACGGTTGTGGATGTATATGGTTTAAGCAAATGGACACAGCCTATTTGAGATCCTGGTTGAACTGTTGGTTTATTAGCGGTTCATCACACCATTCTAAATAGTACGGAATTGGGGTGTGACAACTTGGTATCAGAGCTCTCAGGCCCTGTCTATTAAACCAGTATATTTACATAAAAGTTCATGAACTGAGTTAGGATAAAATTTAAAAGCTTTAATAAGAACACACTTTAAGCACCTATGTTGTTTGAGACAAAATTAAGAAGGAGAATAATGCATATATAAAAAGGAGAAACATGTTTCATATACATCAAATAAAAAGAATGTTTATACATATCCAAAGCAGAGTACAGTCCATAACCCGGACAGTTACTATGTAGTACAAAAGAAAAAGATAAAAAGAAAATATACATCATGGATCTGGAGGTGATGGAGGAGGAGGTGCCTCGCGATCTCTGTCGTAGTCCTCAGCATACACTCTAGTCAACTACGCTACCTGAGTCTGGGTCGTCTGGAGACTAGCTGACAACTCGGCCATCCGCTGATCAGATGAACGTTGAGCGTCTAGAAGCTCACCCACTCTCCTATCTGTCGTGCACTGAGCATCTAGAAGCTCTCCCACTCTCAAGTCCCTCACGTGCTGAGCCTCCCTGATCTCACATAGTAATCCCATCATATCATCAGATGGTGGGTGTGAAGGACCAACCATTTGTGAAGGAGCCCGAGATAGACCAGCTCTAATAGAATGTGGAGGTGATGGAGGAGGTATAGCGTCTACATCCATATACATGTGATCCTCATCCTCAGCATCACCCCCGTAAACCCCTGCTTTGGTTGCTGTTGCTGCTGCCACCTCAGCGTCCGCTACCTCTACCCGAGTACGAGGATGCACCAGAGCATTCCTCTCATCATTACTGACCTGAGCATCCCGCATACCCATCCTACAGATGGCCTCCCAGTCCAGAACCGATGAAAAGGTCTTCTCCTGAATCCTATCATCCACTAAATCAACGCCTAGGCTGGTGAGCAGTGTAGTGATTAGACGTCCATAGGGAAGGTTGCCTAGCTGACCAGGCAGTGTAACACAGATCATCGTTCTCAGGATAATGTAAGGTAGGCAGACAGGCTGCCTAGTGCAAATGCAGTAGAGGACATACTGGGTGTAAGACCCGTATCGAACTAACCGGTCTTACCACCTTGTACCAGGTCTACCTATCATGGTCGAGCAAAATGGACCAAGTGCATGAAGGAAATAGCGAAACCAGGTATTAAACTGAACCAAAAATAGTAAAATGGGGAGCAGAGTCGCATACCCAGATAGGCAGGGTCGAACCCCCCTCATTAGGAAGTCAGACCCCTGAAAAATTGATCGAGGGTCAGAAAATTTATACCTGGGGGTCGACGGGATCTCCGACCCCCTCATCGACCCCCTCATTTCTGACATAAACTGTAAATAAGAAACTTTCTAAATTTCAAGGGGATTCTTTCTTAATCTCAATGGGACTTATCTTGGGAGGTTCTCCTCTATAAATAGAACGTCCCTTAGCCTCTTTCACTCCTTTTGAAACCCTAATTGAAAGTGAGAGAAAGAGAAGAGAAGGAGAAGAGAAGAAAAGTTGGAGAAGAAGAATAAAGTGAAGAATTCAGAGAAACCTCTGAATCTCAGCAAACCTAAGGTATGGGTATGTTTCCATTAATGATTTAAGACCTTAGAATAGTTCATGAAGAGGTATGGTCTAGGAGAAACCCAAATCATCCATCCATGGGAGGATTTCAATGAAATCCATGGAGGAAATCATGGTAGGCAAAGTAAGGAAGAAACCTAGAGTTTTAAGCCAAAGAATAAGCATAGAATGGATTGTGGAAGTAAGCCATAGGACCCAAACATGAAAGAATGGACTGTAGAATGAAATTCTTGACTCAAACCACGGGGTCGCACATGGGGTCGATTGGGAATCGACCCTACCAAACCACATGATCGACCCCCAGCATTCGAGAAGTCCAGGGATGCGGTGGTCGCACCCAGGGTGGATGGAACATCTGACCCTGGCATCGACCCTACCCTTGGGGGTCGCAATAAATTGCTACCCTGCCTGCGACCCATCCTGCGACCCTCGCTTAATAGTAAGCCTAAAATTGTCGGAATGAATTCTAATTAAAATATATCGACTTGTTAGGTTTTTCTATTGATATAAAAGTGATTCTTGAAGCTTGAAAGAGGATCTACACTCAAGCAAAGGTGAGGGAACAAGACCTAAACTAATTGGTTAATAATAAACTGTTTTTATTCTCTTGAGTCCAATGCCATGATTGATCCTATGCGTATATGCTTGTAATGTGCATTCAACATGTCCTCCAATATTCATGCTATTAATGTTTATGTATATTTAATTCTATTTTATTTATAACATGATGATGATGATGATGTTAGGAATAGACATGTGAATGTTTGTGTGTGGTTAGTGTACTTGATGCGAGTGGGGCATCAGGGGAGGTGTTATGCGGTATTTGATCCGGGAACTTTTAGCTCTATCTCTACTCAAGTCTTGTCCACTGACATCGTCGTATCGCCATTACCTTAGCAGAACTATTACGTCGTAGGGTATCAGGGGAGGTGGTCTCGGACCGTGTAGTCTTCGACTCTGCCGGGGGGCCTTAGCTCTGTCTCTATGGACGTATTGAGGGATGCTAGGGTGAGGCCTTGGATACACTGTTTGACATTAGGATTGGTTAGTTGCGAGCCCAGTTTGCTAGCCCTCGCCAGCAGGGGCATACGTGTTGGTATGGGTAGGGCATCAGGGGAAGTGTTATGCGGTGTTTGATCCGGACACTTTAGCTCTATCTCTATTCCATGTTGGGGTGGATGTGGACGACAATGATGATTGATCCGTTGGGTGGGCTTATACACCCTGTGTATAGAGGTAAGGCGGCCACCGAACCTTTCTATAGCATATTGCAAACTTATATACCAGACCACAGATATGAATTGAATGCATGCATATGTTTGTTGCATTGTTTTGTTTGCTCATTGAGCGGTGATGTGTGCTCACCCTTTTGACGTCGAATATTTTTAGTTGATGATGTAGGTACCACTGTGGAAGATTATATGAATGCTTCTGTGTACGGACACGTGGCTGCGATGGAGGCTGAAGACATAGTAGAGACGCATGACTCCTCATGCGAGTGTAACTCATGCGTTTTTTATTAGATTTTATTTGAACTATTAAGGAAATGTAATTTGATATTTTATTTACTTATGTCTCGGTTGATACAACATAATTTGATATTTTATTTATGATTATCACAGTTAGATTCCTTAGTTTATTTATTATTAAGACTTCCGCTATTGTGTATTTATTCTGATTATGGTTGTGGATGTGTATGGTTTAATTTAAAAGGAAACAGCCTATTAGAGATCCTGGTTGAACCGTTGATTTATTAGCAGTTCATCACACCATTCTGAATAGTACGAAATTGGGGTGTGACACTGGGTCAACTGGGAGATCCTCTCATAGTATCCAATCTGGGGTATCAGGTTGTGCTGAATGATCTTGCAGTACACCCGAGGCTCTGGACATAGGTTGATCGCTTTTATCTCCCAGCGATCATCTTTGATAAGCTGACTGTCAATCTCAGCATGCATCTCCAAGGAAAGGAACTGGGGCTCCCTGGGAGCACAGTACACCAAAGGGCCATCATTTGATATGCCCAAAAGATCAGCCAACTGCTGGCAGTCAAAGGAAAGCTCTACTCCTTTGACGTAGCTCGTGATCCTGAGCTCCCTACCCCTCTCTGTGTCATTGCGATCCCCCACTACCTAGAGATTGCAATAGAACTGTCTCACCAAATCCGGATGGGTACAAGCGTCATAGGTGATCATAGGGATCTAGCTCATGTCACCAAATGCCCCCTCCACATTGAACAAGGCTAGACTAGCCAAGTCCACACAGCGACCCCCCTTTACTTTCTTACGCTCATAGCGAGCATACTGAGCTTTGGCCTCATTGGAGAGAAAACGAACTGGGTCATGAGCCCTAGGCACCTTGGTACGAGCCATATTATCTGCCAAAACAAAGAAAAACAAATAATAGATCAGTAATGGTGAAAAACCCAAAAATTTCGGCATTATAACGACATAAATTGGTTAAAAGCCTCACTTTTCACCCAAACACTTGGGCAGGAGGACTTACATAGGTACTAAACCATCCTGCAAGGCTCATACAGTTGGAAATTTAATCTAGAAAGATCGAATTTGAAGAAATTTCAATAAATTCAAAAAATCTCAAAAATTAGGTCAAAAATGGAAAATTTCAAGTTTCTCGATAACCAATGGATGAAACTCAAATATTTTTGAGGGCTTCTATCCATTGGGTGACCAATAGCAAAAGCCCCCAATAAAAATTAAATTTTTATGGCTAGAAAAAGTTTAATTTGAAGAAAACGATGTAAATGGACAAAAACCTAGTTTAGAAAGCTTTAAAAATGTGAAATAGTAGAGAGCATACCTGAAGAGAAGGAGCAGAAGTCGCGAACAGAAGATATGATCACCAAACACTAAGGGTCGATACTGTAGCAACTCGGGGAACTGGGTTGAGTTGGAAGGAAGGAGAAATAATGGGAAATGAATCCAAAATCGGGTTTAAAAACTTGATTCTGGATCGTAGGGTCACACAATTCGAACAAAATATGCGACCCTACGTCAGACCCTACCATCGACCCTAGCCTCTTGGTGATCTGACAGAGAACCAGGGGTCGGACCTAGGGTCAAACAATTTCTGACCCTACCATCGACCCTAGGCTCTCGGTGATCTGACAGAGAACCATGGGTCGGACCTAGGGTCGGACATATACCGACCCTAGGCTTTCGGTAAGCTGACAGGGTTTCTTAGGGTCGCATACCCTAGGGTCGCATAAGGACTGACCCTACCATCGACCCTACGATGGGAAATACAGTATTTTGTCAGAACGATCTGAAAAATTTGAAATTTATTTTGATTAGTTGGATTTTCGACTTGAGAACAACTTATATTGATTGCCTCACATGTGCTATGATTGTTTACAGACACTACCACCGCCAGAACAGGAAATGGCTGGGCGAAGAGTGACCAGACGAAGCCATAACCCAATTCCACCATTACCACCTGTGGAGGAACATAGCCATGTAAATCCTGAAGCATAGGAGAATTTGAATACACCAGTCATGCAGGCCCAAGTACAGAATCCTGAGGTAGCTCAAGGCAGTTACCAGTATCAACCACCTATGTATGGGGCCTATGCTCCGTATCAGCTAGACCACTCCCGACTGATCGAGCATTTTCTGAAGATGAAGCCCAAGGAATTTAAAGGTAAGCCAGCAGATCCTTTGTGACCAGCACACTGGATTGATGAAATGGAAAGAAATTTCATGATGATGACAGTAAATGAGGAGGAGAAAGTACTGTATGCAACCTTTATGTTGAAAGGAGATGCACACCACTAGTGGAAGTCCACTCGGACTTATCTGTTAACTAAGCACGCCCAGTTGATCCGGGCTATATATAAAGAGGCATTCTTTGAGAAGTATTTTCCTAAAAGTTTTAGAGATTCTATGGAGAGAGAGAGTTTTTGAGTTTATATCAGGGGCAAATGACCGTGGATGCATACCAACATCGTTATGAGGAGCTGTTTTTCTTTGCACCCGCAAGCATGCAAGAGGAAAATACTAAGACCCGAAGGTTCGTCATGGGACTCAGGGGGAGCATCCGTGAGCATGTTCTGGGCTTGGAAAAGAAAGTTTACAACGAAGTAGTACATATTGCTTAAGTAATAGTGTCGAGCCAGAAGGAGAGCTACTTTGCACAAAATAGGGGTATTAAAAGGCCAAATGGAAATTCATACAACGGAGGGAATACAAGGACATTCAAACGCTTCCGTACTCAAGGCTTTAATGCTGCCGCCAAGACTACTCCAGTAGCCCAACCACAACAAAAGCAAAATAATGAAGGAGTAAAATGCTATAACTGCAATCAAGTGGCACATTATTCCAGAGAATGTCTTAAGCCTAGGAAGCAACTACAGCAAGGAAGGGTTTATGCTGTTACATCTGAGGATGTTGCCGCATCGCCTGATGTGGTCACAGGTATGACCTGAACCTTTCATTTTGTGTTACATTATGTAAGCATGTTGACTAGATTAAAATAAATCACAGGTATCGTACCTATTAATGGCATACCCGCTAGAGTACTCTTTGATTCTGGAGCTACTCATTCTTTTATATCTGCGTCATTTGGAAAGAAGTTGAATCTACCCCTCAAATCTTTAGACTACAAACTGCTTGTACGATCGCCTATGGGATTAGAAGTGGAATTAGAAAAGGGTTATGGACCATGTCCAGTTCTTATTGACGAGAAGACTTTGGATGCAACCTTGATTCAACTTGAGATGACAGACTTTGACGTCATATTGGGAATGGACTGGTTGGCTCGGTATTCTGCAAACCTATTATGTGCAGAAAAGAAGCTGACATTTAAAGACAAGGAAGGAGAAGAGTTTAGTTTTGCGGGAACCAAACTTCCCCGTAAATGAAAACTCATCCTCTCTACATTAAAGGCTAGGAAATGCCTCGAGAAAGGCGGAGTTAGGTATTTAGTATCAGTGGTCGACCTCACCAAGGAAGCTCGATGAATGGAGGATATTGATGTTGTGCGTGAATTTCCAGATGTATTTCCTGAAGAACTACCAGGACTACCACCCGACCGAGCGACAGAGTTCGTTATAGACTTGATACCCGGAGCCGCACCAGTATCTAAAGCACCCTATAGAATGGCTCCTACTGAATTGAAGGAATTAAAAGTACAGTTACAGGAATTACTGGACAAGGGTTACATCAGACCTAGCATATCACCGTGGGGAGCGCCAGTATTGTTTGTAAAGAAGAAGGATGGTAGTGTTCGACAGTGTATAGACTACTGAGAACTGAATAAGCTGACAATCAAGAATCGATATCCATTGCCTCGGATCGATGACTTGTTCGATCAGTTGCAAGGTGCCAAGGTGTTATCCAAGATCGATCTTCGGTCAGGATACCATCAGTTGAAGCTTAAGGACGGTAACATTCCAAAGACAGCATTTAGAACAAGATATGGACATTATGAATTTTTAATCATGTCTTTTGGATTGACTAACGTACCCGCAACCTTTATGGAACTCATGAATCGGGTATTCCATGATATGTTGGATACGTCAGTCATTGTGTTTATTGATGATATATTGGTCTACTCCTAGGACAAGGAAACTCATGTCATGAATCTAAGAGCCGCTCTGCAGCGATTAAGGAAGGAGAAGCTTTACGCCAAATTTACAAAGTGTGAGTTTTTGTTAAAGGAGGTCGCTTTCTTAGGCCATGTTGTATCCGCTGAAGGAATTAAAGTGGATCCTAGCAAGATTGAAGCCATTGTGAAGTGGGAAGCACCAAAGAGCATTGCAGAAACTAGAAGTTTCCTAGGTATAGCTGGGTATTATCGACGATTCGTGGAAGACTATTCCAGAATTGCCGTACCTCTCACCAGTTTGACTAAGAAGGGCAAAAAGTTTGTTTAGACTGATAAATGTGAGAAGAGTTTCCAAACATTGAAGGCTAGATTGATATTTGCTCCGATCTTGACTATTCCTATTCCAGGATAGCCATTTATCTTGTATATTGATGCGCTGGGCTTGGGTTTAGGATGTGTACTTATGCAAGGAGAACAAGTAATTGTGTATGCCTCAAGACAACTGAAGACACATGAGAAGAACTATCCTACTCATGACTTGGAACTACCGGTAGTAGTACATGCTGTCAAGATATGAAGAAATTACTTGTACGGAGAGAAATTTCAGATTAAATCAGATCATAAGAGTCTCACTTATCTTTTTAATCAGAAGGAGTTGAACATGAGACAAAGAAGATGGCTGGAATTATTGAAGGATTATGATTGTGATATCCAGTATCATCCAGGAAAAGCTAATGTAGTTGCTGATGCGCTAAGCAGAAAAGCAATGATAAAATCTCAAGGAGAGGTTAACACAACTGCAACAATGTGTACTACAGGAAAGGTGTTCAATCATGGTAATGAGCAGTTCGTGATAGATGCACCGGGTGAATCAACCAACCAAGGGTTTATTCATCGGTTCAAATATGTTCGCAACATTGAAGATTGTACCAGATATAATTGATGAAGTGAAAGCAGCTATTAGATCAGATCCTTATCTGAGAACGGTACAAGAAGACATAAAAAAAGGTAGGACTATTCCTGAGTTCACCTTAGATGATGAAAAGGTACTGAAGTACAAAGGAAGAATATGTGTTCTTGAAATAGAAAATTTAGACATTAGACACCGACTAATGAAGGAAGCTCATACCACCGCCTATTCGGTACATCCTGGAAGTACAAAGATGTATCATGATTTGAAGAAATTATATTGGTGGAGAGGAATAAAAGCAGATGTAGCTAAATTCGTGTCTCAATGCCTAAATTGTCAGAGGGTGAAGGCTGAACCACAAAGTCCTGCAGGACTATTGCAGCCACTGCCAAAACCAGCATGGAAATGGGACTGCATCACTATGGACTTCATCACCGGGTTACCAATGACTCCTCGAGTAGTTGACGCGGTCTGGGTGATTGTAGATCGTCTGACTAAGACAGCTCACTTTATAGCTATACGGCCACAGTATACCCTGGAGAGATTAGCCAAGTTATATGTGGATAACATTGTCAGATTACATTGTGTACCTGAAAGCATTGTGTCCTATAGAGACCCACGCTTTACTTCAAAGTTTTAGGAAGGAATGCAAAAGGCTATGGGTATGACGTTGAAGTTCAGTACGACATTCCATCCTCAGATAGACGGACAGTCGAAGCGTACCATTCAGATTTTAGAAGACATGCTTCGAGCCTATGTAATTGATTTCAAAGGATCATGGGATGAGAAGCTACCATTGATCGAGTTCGCTTATAACAACAGCTATCAGGCTACTATACAGATGTCACCCTATGAAGCACTATATGGTAGGAAGTGTCAAACTCCTTTGTTTTGGAATGAAGTTGGTGAACGTAGCATCGTTGGACCAGAATTTGTGGAAGACTTGTCGAGTAGTCGACATTATCAAGGAAAGAGTTAGAACAGCTCAGAATCGTCAGAAACAGTATGCAGATACTCAACGCAGAGATCCAATACACATTTTGACAGCAGATCCATCAGATCTAACTGATGATTTGACATTTGAAGTGGCACCAACTGAAATCATTAGTCGAAAGGTTCAACATCTACGCAACCGTGACATAAACTATGTTAAGGTCACCTGGAGAAGCCGAGATATTAAAGAGATCTCATGGAAAGAAGAGAATGCTATGCGGAAGCAATATCCTCACCTTTTTTACTCGAAAGGTATGTACAAATTTTGAGGACAAAATTTTTAATAAGAGGGGAGAGTTTTAAGACCCATATCGAACTAACCAGTCTTACCACCTTGTACCAAGTCTACCTATCATGGTCGAGCCAAGTGGACCAAGTGAGTGAAGAAAATTAAACCAGGTATGAGTCTGACCCAAAAATAGTAAATGTGAGGGTAGGGTCGCATGCCTAAACAGGTAGGGTCGACCCCACCTCAACAGAAGTCCAACTTATGATTTTCTAGTCATAGGGTTGCATGACTAGACCCTACGATGACAGAGAGAAACCGTAAATTAGGAAACTTTCCTAATTCCAAGGGATTCTTTCCAAAACTCATTGGGACTTATTTTGGAGGGTTTTCCTCTATAAATTGGATGTCCCTTAGCCTCTTTCACTCCTTTTAAAACCCTAATTGAAAGTGAGAAAAGAGAAAGAGAAGGAAAATTGAAGAAAAAACTAAGGAAGAGGAGGAAGTTCAAAGAAACCTTTGAATCTCAGCCAACTTCAGGTATGAATCTAAGTCCCTTCATAAATTAAGAGCCTAGAATGGATTATGAAGAAGTTAGGATTAAGAAACCCAAATCATCCATCCATGGATGAGTTCCAAAGGAATCCATGGAAGTAATCATCATAGGCAATGGAAAGTATATAAAAATCATAGTTATGAGCCATAGAACAATCTTAGAATGGACCTACGAAACCACAGGATTGATCACATGCCCTCGGAAAGTCCCAGGGAGGGTGTGGTCGCACGTAGGGTCGATTGGTAACCGACCCCACGTTCGACCCTACACCCTAGGGTCAATTGGAAACCGACCCTAGGTGCTGCCCTACCTGCAACCCTACGATTTTAGCTAGTCTAAAATTGGCGGAATTAATTCTAATTAAAATCTATCAACTTGTTAGGCCTTTCTAGTGATTTAAAGGTGATTCATAAAGCTTAAACGAGGATCTACGCTCAATCAAAGGTGAGGGAACAAGACCTAAACTAATTGGCTAATAATAAACTATTTTCATCTATTGAGTCCAATACCATGAGTGATTCTATGCTTGTATGATTGTAATGTGCATATCACATGTCATCCAATATCCCTTTTATTACCATTCATGCATATTTAATTTCTGTTTATTTATGATATGATGTTGAAGATGATGCTAAGAATAAACATGTGAATGTATGTGTGTGGTTAGTGTACTTGATGCGAGTGGAGCATTAGGGGGAGGACATGACACTATGGTTCATCCTAGTCACCAGACTCTAGCTCTATCTCTACTCAAGTCTTTTCCACTGACATCGTCGTATCGCCATTACCTTAGCAGAACTATTATGTCGTAGGGCATCAGGGGAGGTGGTTTCGGACCGTGTAGTCTCTGACTCTACCGGGGGGCTTAGCTCTATCTCTATGGACGTATTGAAGGATGCTGGGGTGAGGCCTTGGATACACTGTTCGACATTAGGATTGGTTAGTTGCGAGCCAAGTTTGCAAGCCCTCGCCAACAGGGTCTTACGTGTTGGTATGGGTAGAGCATCAGGGAAGTGTGATGCGGTGCGGTCCTAAGCACTTTAGCTCTATCTCTATTCCATGGTGGGGTGATGTGGACGACAATGGTGTTTGATCCATTGGGTGGGCTTACACATCCTTTGTATAGAGGCGAGGCGGCCACCGAACCTTTCTATAGCACATTGCAAACTTATGAACCAGACCAAAGATATGAATTAAATGCATGCATATGTTTGTTGTATTGTTTTGTTTGCTCACTGAGCCGTGATGTGTGCTCACCCTTTCGACATCGAATACTTTTAGTTGATGATGCAGGTACCACGGTTGAAGACTATGAATGCTCCTATGTGTGGACATGCGGCGGCGATGGACACTGAAGTTATGATGGAGTCGCATGATTCATCATGAGAGTGCAGCTATTGTATTTTTTATTTGAATTTTATTCATTTTATACAGACGATGTAATTGATTAAATATTTTATTTTATGTCTTAGTATCTTCTGTAGATAATTGAATACTTAATTTATGTTATCATCTTTAGACTCTCAGTTCATTTATATAAAAATTCTGCTATTGTTTATTTACTCTGATTATGGTTGTGGATGTGTATGATTTAAGCAAACGGACACAGCCTATTTGAGATCCTGGTTGAACTGTTGGTTTATTAGCGGTTCATCATACCATTCTGAATAGTGCGAAATTGGGATGTGACAAATCTGGGCCTGAATATTTCTTTGATTCTGAGATGATCTGGATGTAATTGAATCTGCCTAGGGGCTGAATCTTTCCTTAATTCTGGATGACCGAAATGATGATTGGACCTGCCTAGGGGCTGAACCCTTCTTCAGTTTTGAGATGAACCAGAAATGGTGGTTGAATCTAGGGCTGAATATTTCTTTGATTTTGAGATGAACTAGATGTGATTGAATCTACCTAGGGCCTGAATATTTTCTTAATTTTGGATGACCGAAATGACGATTGGACCTACCTAGGGGCTGAATCTTTCTTTAATTCAAAGGTGAATCAAGAAGGGTGATTGGACTTACCTAGGGATTAAATCTCTCCTTAAGTCAGAGGTGAATTGAGAACGGTGATTAGATTTGCCAAGGGATTGAAATTCTCCTTAATTCAGAAGTGAGTGGAGAATGGTAATTTGATTTGCCTAGGGATTGAAATTATCCTTAATTTAGAGGTGAGTGGATAATGGTAATATGATTTACCTAGGGACTAAATCTCTCCTTAATTCAAAGATGAATTGAGAACAGTGATTGGATTTTCCTAGGGGCTAAATCTTTCCTTAATTCAGAGATGAATTGAGAACAGTGATTAGATTTGCCTAGGGGATAAATCTTTCCTTAATTCAGAGATGAATCGAGAACTATGATTGGATTTTCCTTGGGGCTGAATCTTTCCTTAATTCTAAGGTGCATTGAGAATAGTGATTGGATTTGCCTCGGGGCTGAATCTTTCCTTAATTTTGAGGTAAATCGAGAACTATGATTGGATTTGCCTAGGGGCTGAATCTTTCCTTAATTATGAGGTGCATTGAGAATAGTGATTGGATTTTCCTAGGGGCTAAATCTTTTCTTAATTCTAAGGTAAATCGAGAACTATGATTGTATTTGCCAAGCAGTTGAATCTTTCCTTAATTCTGAGGTACATTGAGAACGGTGATTGGATTTGCCTAGGGGCTAAAACTCTCCTTGATTATGAAATGAACTGAATATGATATTTGAGTAAGCTCAAGGACTAACTGTACGAGAATATTGTAAATTTTCAGGTATAGGTGCTTGTCGCTGCCTAAACTGAATGCTCTACTGGACCAGATTGGCTGAGTTACTGATTGTGTTCCCAAATTTGGTTGCCTTGTTTCTTACAAAAATTGATGTTCAATCAATATCTAGATTTATGACTTCCATTGATTCATTTAGAAAGATAACATGGATGGATCTCAAGGTGGGAGATCAAGACAATTCCCTAGTTGTAGGGGCCTTTCACGCTAAAAGGGTGGATATGGTTGCAGTTTAATTCTCTTTTCCAAAGGCATTGAAATCCAATAGAGAAATATCAAGATTCTAGACATCTAGAGGAATGGAAGAAGTCACATGCACAATCAAAGATGACTTAACCAAATAAAGTTAGTTCCCTTATAAGGGCGATTAGGTAAACATTATCTGAGTCAATTTAGTTGAATTTGGTTAAGCCATGTCTTCGGTCTTGGGACCTCATGATTCCAAAAATGGATAATCAGTGGTACCAAGGTCTGGCTACATGGGTTACCGAATTCAATGAAATTGAAATGGATATATTAATCCGTTGTCCTTATTAGGGATGGTTAGCAAAAGTGGTTCATGGAGGAACAAACTAGTAAATTTCTTCTTGACCATGATATCCATGTCTTGACAGGGATTTTCTGCCCATTTTTTTGAAATCGACATGTTAACAATCAGAGGTTTGACACATTGAGCTTACTTAATAGAGGGCGTATAGTGACCATCTACTATGATAGAGGGTAGGTGTATACATACCTCATACTCCCCATGGGTGAGAGTTCAAGATGCTCATCGTGTAGATTCTAACATGTTGACCAATCGAGGATAAAAATGGGCAGAAATTCGATGTCTTGAACATGGATGTCATGGTTAAGCAGATTTTTACTGGGTCGGTTCAGGGATGAACCAAAAATAACAATCATTGGGCTACAATCTGGGTTAGGACAAAAAAGGCCACCTTGACAAAAACGGGGTAACCTATCACCGAATGCACGATGAATAATGGGCCCCCAATCCTTTTATATACTATGTTGCAAGAATCAAGCAACATGGAGTAGCATAACACATTCCTAGGCAGACCCAAGAAACGCTCGTTAGAGGCTGCTCGCCGATCGTGATCTCACAATGTACAGGCCAAGGTTGTGTGTTTTGCCTAGCGGGCTGCCCCATATGCATGAGACCCGGTTCGGCTACTCACACGAATGTGTGACTGAACCCATTCCCCTCCCCCAAAAAAAACAATATCTATAAGCATAAATATAGTATCCTAAGAGCTAGCATCCAATTTACACAAGGAAAGTTTTTATTTTGGAGTTTGACATTTATATCCCCAGTGAAGTCACCACTATGAGGACAAAGATTTTAATTTTATTAGAAGTCGCCACCTAGATTAAGGTCTAGGACCTTAGAAATGTGAAATCTCACCCTAAGGTAAAACTTTGATTGACTCATGACCCTTAGATTGGATTTCTGGTCCATCAGAGATTGGGTAAGCGTCAGATTTCAGTTATGGGAAGGGATTAAGCACCCAAACCGCCCGATCGAGATCGGTCTCCTATACCTTTCCTATGCTAGACTATATCTATTAAACCGTACCAAACCAAGTGGTTTAATATCATTGAACCAAATCTGTATCCATCAAATTGCCTACGTATCACGGAATTATTCCAAAAATCAGGTTCACCATCGTAGCTCAGGTGTGATTAAGGTTTATGGCTGTGATTTATGCTTGTGCTTGATTAAGTTCATTGTTCAAGTTAAAGTTTATGCTTGAAAGGCTGAGAAACTCTATGGGTTAGGATCTGGATAGTTCATGCGAACTGATAGATAGCCCTAGTGGATCTAAGAATGGATAACCCTTTCTGGGTATGAATGTGGATAACCCTATTTGGGTTAAAATGGGGATAACCTTTTCTGGGTTGAAATGTGGATAACCCTATTTGGGTCAAAATGTGAATGGATATCCTAGTGGATCTATAGATAGTCTGAGTAAACTAAGGTATGGATCTGAATTTGGGATTCTCCCAAATAGCCTACGTATCCTAGGTTTGCCCTAGGAATCAAAATCCGCATAGTTCAAAAATGATGGGTGGATATCCATGTGGATCTATGGATAATCCGAGTGGACTAAGGTGTGGATCCGAATTTGAGATTCTCCTAAATAGCCTACGTATCCTAGGGTTTGCCCTAGGAATCAAAATCCACGTAGTTCGGGATGGTAAAAATAACCTGTTCTAGGTTAAGGATTGAGAACCTATTATAGGTTTAGGATTTAGAACCTATTTTTGGTTTAGGATTTAGAACCTTTTCTAGGTTTAGGAAATGCTGAGAGGCAGAAATCGTTCCGAGCTACCCTATTCATCCTAAGATCTAATTTTAGAAGGTTTGGCAAAGCATTCTCTTTCTTTGTTAAGATTTTTTTTATTTCCCATTGTACCCTTCCCAAGAATGTAGGTGCCTAAATGCACGTCCTCACGTCTAGATTGTTTTCTAGAAGTGTGCATACATGGCGATTCAATTAGGGCCTTGCATAAATTAAATTATTGCCAAAAATAAAATATTCTATCTAAACATGGTAATGCATGCAAAATATAGCAATATAAACATCATAAAATGCACAAATATTGGCTCAGGTAATGTATATCATGTTTAAATTGAGATCCAATGATTAAAATTCACTCAAAACACTTATGATGAAAATCCAATCGTTTATATCTATTTAAATCAATCTTGATGACAATCCAACGGTTCAAATCATTCAAAATCACAATCTAACCATTTAGATTCATTTAAATCACTTATGATCAAGATCTGACCACTCAAATTTCTTTTAGACACCCATGATCAAAACCTAATGGCTCAGATTCCTCTAAGACACTCACAGTCAAGATCTAATGATTCAGATTCCTCTAAAACACTCATGATCAAAATCTAATGGTCCAGATTCAAGCATCAATACATCTAAGATCAGTGGTCCAGATTTGATCATTAAAACATCTAAGATCAATGGCTAATAATAAATCACTTAAAATTCCAAGATCAATTGCCAATAATTTTCATCAAATTTTCCTCATCAATTGATAGAAATTAATCATGTCAAAATTCAATCAAAGAGCCAAATTCCATCCCATTCAAATTTCAAGATCAATGGGCCCTCAATTAATCAAATTAAAACCCATTCCACACCAATGGTCCACAATTGATCAAATTAACATTCAAAATTAATCATAATTGATTAAACTCATTCAACATCAATGGTCCACATTAAATCAAATTATCATTCAACATCAATCACAATTATGATCAATGGACGTATTTAAATCACTACAAAATTCTACATCAATGATCCATTTAATTCACCTAGAAATTCCAAGCATCCGATGTGACCAATTTAATAAAATTCCAACCATAGTTGGATCAATCTGATAAAAATTCCAAGCATCAGATGGGATCAATTCTATATAAATTCCAAACATGTGATGTGATCGATTTCATAAAAATTAAAAACCAAATCATGTTCGAAACAATTTCATCACATTCAATTCAAAGCATATCGGATCAATTAACTCACATGAAATTCTAGCATGGTCGGATCAATTTTATCATATTAAATTCAAGCATAATTAAATCAATTTCATCACCTTAAATTCAAAGGACATGGTTGGGGTTTATTGCATGGGAATGACCAGTAGGTGTTTGGAGGGAGTTTAATGGTAATGCTATAGAGGTGAGTCAGATGAGGCTCAGGTAAGTGTCAATGAAGAGGGATTACTGTAGGTCGATGGCTGTATATGTTAATGGATGGAGATTGAACAGGTGTTATGAGTGGCGATTATCATGCACAACTGACGGTTTGTTTAGCTGTGGGATTGACACTAGCAAGAAGATGGATGAAGGATGGATTTCGATGGATTTAGAACAGGTAGAATAAAATACAGGGGGGAAACTTACCTGGAGTCGCAGCGGGTTCCCTCCCTGCTCCTCTCTTCTTCTTCTTGTCTCTTTCTCAATCTCAATACCCAAAAAAGAAAAATCCCTCTTCATGTCCCCTCTCTTATCTTTTATCTTCTTCTCCCTCTCTCTCCATCCCCAAAATAGAAAAAACCAACCCCTCATAAAGTCCTCTCACTTCTCTTTTATCTTCTTCTTCACTTAATCTCTCTCTCACGTTAATCTCTCCTTTTCGTTCCTTTTCTTTTCTTCTTTCCTTCTTCTTCACTCAATCTCTCTCTCACGTCAATCTCTCCTTTTCTTTCTTTTTCTTCCTCTTATTTCCTTCTTCTTCACTCAATCTCTCTCTCACTCATTCCCAAAACCAAAAAAGAGTCAACCTCTCTCTCTCTCTCTCACGTCTCTTCTTTCTTTCTCTTTCTTTTTCTTTTTTCTTTCCTTCTTCTCTACTCTATCTCTCCCTTTCCCTTTCAATCTCTCTCTCATTCATTCCCAAAATAGGAAAAGATTCAACCTCTCTCTCTCTCTCTCTCTCACGTCTCTTCTCTCTTTCTCTTTCTTTTTTTTTCTTTCCTTCTTCTCTACTAAATCTCTCCCTTTCCCTTTCAATCTCAATCTCTCACTCCCCCAAAACCGAAAAAGATTCAACCTCTCTCTCTCTCACATCTCTTCTCTCTTTCTCTTTCTTTTCTTTTTTCTTTCCTTCTTCTCCACTCAATCTCTCCCTTTCCCTTTTCAATCTCAATCTCTCACTCCCCCAAGACCGAAAAGAGATCATCTCTCTCTCATGTCTCTTCTCTCTTTCTCAATCTTTCCTTTTCTCTCCTCAATCTCAATCTCTTGGATCTCATTTCCTAAAACCGAAAAGAAAAAAAAAAGATCCCCTCTCTCTCACATTTTCTCTCCTTCTCCATCTTTTTTTTTTATTGTTTTTACTTATTTTATATTTATAACTTATCATATATTACATTAATATACATAGACATAATATTATATAATACAATATAGTACAATATATATGACACACATGTACATACTTCGACTGAATTCATTTGGTTTGGACTGGTCTAGGTTGGACTAAGCTGGGTTGAGCTAGGTTAGGCAAAAATTGATTTTTTTCTCCTTCTATCATTTCATAGGCCATTTCCGTCGCCATTTAACATGGAATTTTCTGACAGCCTCTACCCTAAATTTTCCACGTTTACTTTGTAGGACACTAACCAAGAGAAATACTGGAGCTTGAATCACCTCATTTGGAAGTAAAATGGTCAACTTATGAATTTCTGAAGTTTAAACAAGCCAATTATTGATAATTCGGCTAACCATTTTGCATGGGATCCTTCGAAAACTTCTGCTTGAAATCCTTTACGTCTACTTTGTAGAGTACTAAAAATGGAACATATTGAAACTGAAATCACCTAATTTGGATGTGGGGTGACCAAAATATGAATTTTCAAAGATTAAACAACCATTTCCATATGTAATTTTGCATGGGACCCTTTGGAGATTTCTGTACTGAATTTTTCACGTCCACTTTGTAGAACATCACAAATGAAGAATAATGTTATTTGAATCTTCTAAATCTGATATAGAACGACAAAGATATGAAGCTTTGAAGTTCTATCGATGATTTTGCATGAAAGCTTGCATGGGACCCACCCCGGGGATTTTTCACGTCCACTTTGAAGAGGACTGAAAATAAGGAATATTGGCCTTTGAATCATCTGATTCTGATATCAGATGACCAAGATATGATGATTTGAATTTTAAATGATAATGCATGCATCATACGATAATTACGTAAATGCTTTTGCACTTTCAAACTGTGATACCTTCCTTGTTTGATGTTAGAATTTGATGATTCCAGTCTCATTTTGAAGATAATTTCATGACCTATACATCCAAGTAGGTAATAGCCTATGACCCTACTGTGAGGCTCATTAAAGAATCACAAACCATTGGGTTAAAAGTAAAAAACCTGCCATGTGGATTCAGTTATGTTGGGGATGGCAAAAATAGGGTGCTTACACATACATGGAGTCTCCAGACTATACAGGTCTCCTCCCATCAGATGATATAGCCTCACTTGGTGTATAGTATCACACCTAGGTATGGGTACGTCGTTATGGAACAAGCCCATATTAAGCCGGCCACTTGCCCAAAACTCACCCCAAGCCTGTATTACACCAGCCACTTAAGCAGATGGAATCTCACTAGTCAACTAGCCCGTCCATCAACATTACGTCGAGTATGTAAAGCATCGTAGCAATGTTCATACCACCTTATTATTGCACCCATGCCATTACATAACCCTTTAATGGCTAGGGTTGCAGCTATAAAAATAATTATGTTCAGCTAGCCATGTCCACCTAATTTATCATATTACGAGACCGTAATGTCACCAAGCTTCTGACCTCGTCTGTCTTCCCACCTAGGACGTCATGACTTAACTAGGTTACATATGGTCAATTCAAAGCATCATCAGTAGAAAATGGTGCAAATGTCCCATTCCACCCACCTTCCTCCTTACCAACTTAACCAGATATTATGAATCAAACATAGATCAGTCACTTTTGTGGAAAGGTAGCCGGTGTCCCATTCTACCTGTCCTCCAATCGTTTCTCGCACTGTTGATCCCAAACACAAGGATGCATATGCATGATCACACAAACATTGTATTGGATGACATGTTATATTACAAGAGCATGTTATCAATTGCGTCCATCACACAGCATAATTCCATATAACTAATTCTACCAAACAAGGGTTTAGTTTCCTTACAGACAGAGGGTAAATCCTCGGTAAACTGATCAGGTAGCTGGCTGCTAGATTCCTCGTAGCTAAGGATCACGACCATAAACAATAACATTCATTAATGTATTATTCAATGGAATTAATTAGGTTTCTCTTTAAATTCATTATTCTAGTGCTCAAAGCGTTAATAGCTTATCTGATAAGTTGTGCCTACTGTTTACTATTTGTTTATCATGACATAGCATCAAGGGGTTCATTATTCCTTTCATTCAATATCGTTCATAACCTAATGTTAATTTCTAACCTATAATAACCATGATGTCCCCATAAGGTAGATACAGTGTGGCTATTACACCACGAGGCAGCACAATCATTTAGTCAGAGGTCACCTTTTAATAGCCTTAATACTCAAAAAGACTTCTTATAATGAAGTTAGGGGTTCTAGTGTTATATAAGATGTCTAGTTACTAATCCATAAGGTTCCACACTTGTTGTCCAAGGATTTCCTACCATTTAAAATAGCAAACAGCAAGCTGCCTAAACAAATTATAAGGTAATTAATAAAAAATAACACAAGGAATGCTTATCAATAATTGATTAATAATTGATTATGGAGATCTAAACCCATAAGCAGGCTTCTAAAAATTGCAATAAACTACTAACCAAAGATGGTGAACAATAGAGATCGAAATCACGTGTGGCACGTGGTCAACCACAAGGTCAAGTCACCAAGCGTGCGGCACGTGTCACTGATCACACATCAAAGCATTGTCATTTGACAATGCCGGCACCCAGAAGGGTTGCCAAGCTTTAGTAGTTTGGGCTTAGGGTCTCACAATACAGAGATAAGGTACGATCGATCATTTCATAGAGTAAACAAAAACTTACCTCAGGTATACACGATGCATGAGGGATTTCGCATCATGGGATAGTCAAAACTAGGTTCTAAGGCATTAATAAAATCTAAATAAATTATAAGGAGTCACCAGCTAAGTTTGGTAGAGATCCGCCATTAGAATGGCATACAGCTGGTGTTCGACAGCAAGTCACGACGATTAAGTCGTGTGGCTCGTCCCATCGACCGCACGTAGAAACGTGGTCCGATGGTCACCAAACCTTTCCGACGTGATTCCAATATTTTTAATAGTCCGACTATGGAGTTTGGGCTCCAAACTCAATTTCTACGCTAGGTTTCGGTTATCGTTTTAATTTCCCGTTTAACTAAGATTTCAGATATGATCTTAATCTTCAGATCCGATTTCTAGGTATTCGGATCCCTTCATTGATCCATGATCCAAGTCTCCTAGGGTCAACTCCAGATCCCTAAGGTCATCCTATAGTTTTCCACAATCCAAGAATCATTTACTCATATTTTTCAATGATTCGATCTCACCATTCTAGTATACCATGCATGCTACTATTTATTGTTCGTCTATGTGAACAGTGGCCTGTAGGTTCATGGCTCTGCCATGGATGGTTTAATCATACGATCATGGTTTTACCACTAATGGTAATGGGTAGTCCTTGATTTCGATTATGGAGGAATCCCATCACAAGATAGTGGTTCCTAACGGTAGGCGACTTTTGATCTCTTAGGTTATTGTTAAGCATTTTCATACCATTCTCAAGATTTGATTCATTATCAATTAGTCTCCTATTAACTAATCTGAAACAAAGTGGAAGAATACTTATCAGGGTTATCTCTTTTAAGTTCTCCAGCAAACGAGGTCGTTGATCCAGAGGTTTGCTTGTTGTTCCTCTTCCTCCTTTCTCTATCCTCTTCTCTGTTTGACGGTAATGAGAGAAAAGCTTCTCTCCCTCTCTTCTTCTTCTTCTTCTTCTCCTCTCTCTCTCTCTCTCTCTCTCTCTCTCTCTCTCTCTCTCTCTCTCTCTCACTTTATGTGTCAGAATTCTCTCCTAAATTCCTTCTTCTATTTTGATGGATTGAATGGGAGAATGGAGAGGGATAAGATCTCCTTCTCACAAAATCGATAGGAAGGATCACCAATTTAGTAATGAGAAAAACTTCTTCTGTTCTTCTTCCTTATTTGGCTCATTCTTGGTCAGCATACCATGGATAGAGTCCATTACAGTTGGTCATGGAGGGAGAAAGCTAAATTTGAACTATGGGTCCCATTTTCAACTGGTCTCCATTCAAGTTGGCTCTCTAGGGGTGTGGCTGGACCATGCAGCTGGTATTTAACCATACCTCCTTGGTCATGAGCTAGACCTCCTTTTTGTAGGCCAGATTAGGTGCACACTTACTTGACTCTTGGGAGTTGCTTGGTCTGGGTCCAAGGTTTTTTCCTAGTGTTATTTTGTGCACTCTAGTGACACAAGAGGCTCAAGGTAACGTTTTTGTGTCACCTCATGAGTATGTCATTACCTTTGATCATGTTGATATGATGCGATTGCATGTAGGAAAACCCGATACATGCCCAAAATGGTCTGATCGTAATGGGATTGGACACGGGTCTTACAACTCCTCCCCCTATAGAAAAATTTTGTCCTCGAAATTTAAGCATAACTATGCCCTTAATCATTGAGGTATTACTTATATGTATCATCCATCTTCTTTCCCACTTAAATACTTTGACCTTATGGTCCCTTTCCATTGGGTTCAAGTTCCAAGAGGTACTGAAACATGAGTCCTTTGCCTTATTGTCATTCAATAGTCGAAGGTTCCACTGTACAAAACAAATCAGCCTGTGGTTAGGCAATTTGTCTACAATAATCAACGATTCTACCATATATGACGAACTTGCCTAGGTTGGGGCAGTTAGGTTGTCAGTGAATAGGGTCCTTTTTATGTTTTCCTCACATCACCTATGGAACATAGCTTGATTACTAGGGTAGTCAGTGGAATAGTTGTCAGGTAGCATAGCTATGTCCGTTTGGCACTTCTTAAGGTCAACCTTTTGCATTTCATCTTTGCTCTACTGCTCTTACTTCATTGAAAAAAATCATTTTAAGATACTTTTTTTGTTGGAAAGTAATTAAATTCAAATTCTTATTTCCTTCAACTCTTTTGATTCTCTCAAGTTTCTTATAAATGTCCTTTAATATCCAATATATATTTCTTCACCTTCTGTTACTCATAATCTTTCCTTGGGATGTAGAGATATTAACTCTTAATACCATTGAAGTTTAATTAATCTCGATCAATTTCATGAATATCTCACTTAGATTAAAACTTTCAATACAGACTTCTCCATTAACTTCTCACCTCTTAGTTACATTAACAATTCTTATCCTCGAGTATATGACAGTTCAATCTAAGAAATTGAATATATCTCCGATCCTGGCAAGAGGTATTTTTTCCATAATTCATACCCTAAACCCTTAATGGATTCTTTTCCCATTACAGGTTCTATCCTATAGGTAAACCTTTTATATGAGTGCCTGACCTAGGGGAGGTTGACATCGTATTCAAGTTCCTTGTCAAAGGTAACCGATCGATCGTCTCAAATTACCTGGACTTTATCCAATCTCCACAATGACTACCATTTTTAGGGGTCTTAATGATAATGTCTCCTTTAGACTTCTCATCATAAGAAAATGTCCCTTTGTCTACATTGACATGTTTGACATTTATTGTAATTCATCACAATCCTATTATTCTTCATTGCTAATAATGGTTCTGTAGATCCTAGGATTCATCAATCGATTCATTCATTTTATTTTCATATAATTATTCAATTTCAATAATTCAATTTACCTTAATAACTGCTTGTTAAATTTGTTCTGCTTGGTGTTCTTCCATATAATCTTCCAAATTTTCTCACCCTTCATATTAGGACTTCAGGAGTCTTGGTCAAGTTTTTCATATTTTCAATTAATTCCTCTAAAAATATATCACGTGGTTTTTCCACCGAAATCAATATTCCCAAAATTTAAATTACCTATCTCCCATAGATGTAGTACATTAACTATCCATGCAGCAATTTTAAATTTTTATGCGTAAATGAAACTCAAAATAAGACTAGGAGGTAAAAGAAGTACCTGTGATCCTTATGGCAATCGTAGCTATTTCTTCCGCTTACGAAGTGAGAATCTCACTCCTTCATTACTTTATTCCTCCTGGCAGGAACAGCCCTTTCACGAACTAACGTCTCTGTAGCTGAGAGTGCAACCACAACTGATGGTGCTACCTGGATGGGGCACTTTCCTGAATTACTAGCACGGGTACTTGGGCAGGTGAGTTTGCCATGGCATGTGATTTCATGGCAAGGGCAGGTGCTAGTATTGGGGTCACCAGAGGGTTTGGTCCTCTCTAACGGGCAGCCAAGAGTTCTTCTTTCAGACATTGTTGCTTATCCTTGATACCCTAAGCTATGTTCCTCAAAGCCTCTAGCACATCTTCCATCGTGGGGGATCTTGGTATGGTTGGCATCTGGACTGTATTTTCCTATGGTACCTCCACTAGAGGTGCGGGTTCAGCACTCCTTTCGGTAGTCACCACCTCAGGTGGGGTGACATTCTTAGAGGGCACTCTTTTACAGGTACTTGGGTTCATTTGGTGAAGGTTAGCATTTGGACTTGGGAAAAATTTTAATAGTTAGTCATGTCACAAATAGAATGTTTCAAAGATAACATAGTGTGATGTAATAAGTATGCTTAAGGTCAGCAATAATGAATCAATAGGGACATTACAGATGTACAAGTGAACAAACATTTAAACGGAGCGACTCCAATGAAAGACAGGACCTGCAACTGCACAATAGTGTGGTAGGGATGTGCAGTAGCAGTGTCCCAACTCATGTCGGTGTCCTTGGGTTTAATAGAGGTGCGACCTATTTTTCTCATTTCCCTTCGTTTTAGATTGGTGTGTGACTGGAAAAACACACATACTTATGGTATAACTTATGTCTGAGGTTCCTTAGGTGATTCAAGGCTTGTACCTAATCATACATCATCTAGGTAACTTTCATATCGATTTCTCATTTCTCTGCCCTAGGCACATTTCAGTTTTTAATCTTGGATAATATCCCTTATAATGGTAAAGTATGGGGTTTTATCTTGAATTCATGCTAGGGAGTTATTGTCATGCTTAACCTCATGTTTACATTCATTTTCATTGACTCATATATGTCACCTAAGCAAAAATCACATCGTATCGCTATTCCCTTGAAACGTGAAATTAGTTTTTCTTATCGTTTATTTTTTACCAACCATTAACTTACTTTGTGTGAGCATCCCATTTCTGCCATCCCTAGCTGAACAAAGTCTTACTGAAGTATAGATGTCAAAATGGTAGAGGTGAGTAAAATTTGGAAAAATACAAGGGAGGCGAGTAAAACTCTCTCAAAAGTAATAATCAAGCAATCCCGACATGCTCTATATAGTGTTTGAAGAAGAACTGTGATGAATTGAGATGATCCTCAGTGTCCAGAAGCCTAAGTGAAACCATACAACAAGTTTGTTGAGTCCTAATGCAAGATTTAGATTTTTCGATTGCAAGACGGTTTTTGGTAGGCCCTATAGAAAGGTCATGAGCTGCAACTTGCATGGATGTGTAGGTCTTGGAAATACATTCAAAATGAGACCAAAATCGCTCAATTCTGATATCAAATGAAGAAGATATGATGATTTTAGTCCAGAAAAAGTACAAGGGGATTTTTTGAAAGATAATAATAAATATCCAGGGGTAGCACGCAAATTATCGTAAGTTTAATTATTTAAACTTCATTTCCTCATATCTTTCTCATCCGATGTCCAAATTCGATGATTCAAGTCACAGTATGTTCTATTTTTGGCATCCTTCAAAGTGGATGTAAAAAAAATCCAAGACAAAGGTCGTTAAAAGATTCCACCCAGAGCTGCAAGCTAAAATGGCTCATGGAATGATAAAGAGAGAGAAAACCCAGTCAAAATTAGCCAGTCTTGGTCTAACTTAGTCAACCAATCGGTCCAGCTCAGTCAACCTCTATCTATCTTGCCCAGTCCAGCCCAGATAAGTCCAGACCAAATCGGTTTACCCATGTGCATGTACATTACGTACGTTATAAATATTACATTATATAATATGTATTGTACTATATATTATGTTATGTGTCATATATTATTATGATATATAATTTTATATATTACATTTCATATTATATTAAATGATATATGATGTCAGATATGCATGGGATAAGATTAGGAATGAAAAAAAAAAGTGTATCTCAGTCTTGGGTTTTAGCATGGAAAGAGAGAGATTGAGTAAGATCTGATGGAGATTAGGAAAGAATAAATATAGAAAGGCTGAAGAATGAGAAGAAATGGAAACCGGTAAAGGGAAAACTCTAAAGGAAGAAAACATAAGAGAGGATATTGAGTGAGGAATGGAAAGAAGAGAAATGGAGAAGAATCAGCCAGAATGGGAAAGATTAGAGGGCCGAGAGATCGAGAGAGAGGGGGAATCAAGAGAGATGGAGAAAGGAAAAAAGAGAAAAAGAGGATCTAATTGAGACCAAATAGGAGAGAGGAAAAGAAAAATAGAGAGTCGGTAGGCAGATTGAGAACAAATAGAAAGAGAGGATCCGATTAATGGAAATAGAAAGCTCAGTGGAGATTTGGAAGAAAAGAGGAATATTAGAATTGGAAAGAGAAAGAGATTGAGGGATCGCAAGAGACTAAGATATCAATGAGAAAGGAAAAAAAGGAAAGGAACAAAAATCAGATATAGGGAGCTGGAGAGGAGAGCTAAGAAAGGAGAGGACCCAAAGGTGTGCTTTGGAGAAAGAGAAGAGAGAAACTGAGGAGAGGAACTAAAGAGTTGCAGACCAACCAGCAGAACCAAAGAGAAAGAGATCCGTAGGAGAAGAGGAGAAGAAGAGAGGGCGATTGAGAGAGATCGACAGAAAGGGAGAGAGCTGAGGAACCAAAGAGAAAGAGATTGAGGAAGAAGAAGAAGAAGAAGAAGAATGGCTCAGGTAAGCATACCTTCTCTACAGTTTTTTCTTCTTTTATTTTACCTGCTGATTACCATTATCTGTTGTAGTGGATTTACTCCACCATATCCAACGCCAAAGAACTTTCTCAACCTGCTATCCATCCCAATAGAGATGGCCACCAATACCCACTTGGCAAGCCCACCATAATCCCCATGTATGCCCACACATCTGGCCCTTAATCCATAACACCTTATCACCCCACTTAATACCAATCTCCATCAAACCATAACCACCTGTACATGCCATCCAAACCTCCCACAATAACACCTGTCTTCACCTCTTAGCCTGGTCATCACCACTTACCTCCACCATAACTGATTTGTCACCTATAGCACTACCCAACTATTACTTGACCATGTAACCGAATACCCTCCATCTTTATAGAACCATTAAACCCTAAGGCTCATCACAAGCCAATCAACCGACCACCTATCCAGCCATGCAAACCACTCACATGTGCTCATCACATTCCACGGTACCCCAACACTTGTAAAACCCATGGCTAACAAGCCATATCTCTCCCATGCAATGCAACCCTACCTCATCAACTCCTCCATACTACATGCATACCCATAGCCAACTCACCACCCGTCACTCCTCTATTGTAACCAAACTCAGTGTTAATTGCTTCCATGGTGCTAAGATGTCAAAAATTGTTTGAACGAGCTTATTTTGATAAATCATGATCATGCATTAGAATATGTTTAAAGTATTCATTAGTGAAAAATTGAATGCCATATGATGATTTGAGTATTTTAATTTTCTTCACAAATTGGATTTCAGATCTAGAAATTTCAGATTTAAAGTCCGAACTTGGGGCATGTATCTCATGTACATTTATTGTCACACCCCAATTCTGAACCAACCAGAATGGTGTGATGAACCGTCCATAGACCAATGATTCAACCAGGATCTCGTATAGGCCATGCCCCTTCGATTAAATCAGATACATTCCACAAGCAAAATCAGAGTAAATAAACGATAGCGGAAGTCTTTAATACTAATGAACTGAGTATCTGACAGTGATAGCATAATTAAGTATCCAATTATCTCTATTACTCCTCAAGACATAAAATAAAGTAAATAATCAATTACATATTCTAATAACTAAACAACTAAGCTAATAAAAAAACACATGAGTTGCACTCGCACGATGGATCATGCATATTTTCTTCAGCTTTTATGTTCATCGCAGCAACGTGTCCATACGTCGACGCATTTATACATTCTTCAACAGTAGGACCTACATCAAAAACTAAAAATATTTGACGTCGAAAGGGTGAGTACACATCATGGTTCAGTAAGCAAACAAAACAATGCAATAAACATATGCATGCATTCAATTCATATCTTTGGTATGGCTTTTAAGTTTGCAGTGTGCTATAGAAAGGTTTGGTGGCTGCCGCACCTCTATACACAAGTGTGTAAATCCGCCCAAAGGATAAAAAACTATTTCCATCCCACATGCACCCACCATGAAATAGAGATAGAGTTAAAGTATCCAGATTAAACACCACCAACACTTTCCTTGATGTCCTACCCATACCAACACGTAAGCCCCTACTGGCGAGGGCTTGCAAACTGGGCTCACAACTAACCAATCCTAATACCATACAGTGTATCCAAGGCCTCACCTCAGCATCCGTCAATACGTCCATAGAGATAGAGCTAAGGCCCCCCGACAGAGTCAGAGACCACACGGTCCGAGGCCACCTCCCCTAATGCCCTACGACATAATAGTTCTGCTAAGGTAATATAAATACGACGATGCTAATAGGCAAGACATGAGTAGAGAAAGAGCTAGAGCCCAGTGACGAGATTAAAGACAACCATGCCACGTCCTCCCCTTGATGCTCCACTCACATCCAATACACCAACCACACACATACATTCACATGCCTATTCCTAGCATCATCATCATCATCATGTTATAAAATAAATGGAATTAAATATGCATAAAAAGTAATAGTAGGAATATTGGATGACATGTGAGAAGCACATTACAAGCATACATGCATAGAATCAATCATGGCATTGGACTCAACAAAGTAAACAGTTTATTACTATCCATTTAGTTTAGGTCTTGTTCCCTCACCTTTGATTTTTGGTTGTTCCTCTTTTAAGCTTTGTAAATCACTTTTGGACCACTTGAAAACCTAATAAATTTATGGATTATAAGTTAGAGCTCATATTCATTAATTACAGTGTTTAAATGTCCCATCTGGAATCAACCAGACCTCTAGAAGCTGAGTAGTCGCAGGTGTGGCTGCACCTGTGGTCTCAGTTTCTATGACCACAGGGTGTGTGGTCGATACGTGTGGTCCCATATCATGCAACCACACACATGCGACCACACCCTCCTTGGAAACTTCCTGAGGGCGTGTGGTTGACACATGTGCCTCGTGTAGTCTACCATAGCTACAACCACACGAATGTTTGGTCAACTTTTATTCTCAGTTTCACCCCTTCATGATTTGATTCCTTGAACTATCACTTGGGTCCCTCATATGATTGATCTATGGCCTTAATTTCATATTTTAAAAAATTATCTACTCTGACCTACTCTTCATGGATTTTCTTTGAGTTTTCGTCTATGGGTCTCATGGTTGAGATCCCACTTTGAATCAATAATTCCTCCATGATCTATTTAGGCATTGAACTAATGTAGGGGATGTTTTCATACCTTAAACTTGTTGAAGAATCTGAGCTCTCTCTGAAATTCCTTCTCTTAGTCTTCCTCTTCAATTCTCCTTCTTTTCCTCCTCATCTCTTTCACTCTCTTTCAGTTTGAGTTCTAAAAGAATGAGAGAGGTTAAGGGACATCTTATATTAGAGAAAAACCCTCCATATAGAGTCCTACTTTGATTAGGAAAGAACTCCATTCAGATTAGGAAGGTTTCCTAATTTTGAAGTCAATTATACCATCGTGTTTTCGCACGTGGGGTCGCAAGATCGGTCGACCACACGTCTCAAAATTGTGACCACATGTCCCAAACCCCAGTGGTCTCATTATTCTGAGGTGTGGTCGACCACACATGTTTAGGTATGCGACCACATGTCTCAATTAGATGATTTATGGTTCGAATTACATACATAGCCTTATGGTTTCTTCACGCACTTGGTCCGCTTGGTCCGACCGTGATAGGAAGACCTGATACAAGGTGGTAAGACCGGGTTAGTATGATATGGGTCTTACAACTCCCCCTCTTATATAAATTTCATCCTCAAAATTTACACATACCTTCCGAGTTGAAAAGGTGAGGATATTGTTTTCACATACCATTCTCTTCTTCCCATGTGATCTCTTCCATGTTTTGGCTCCTCCAAGTAACTTTAACATAGTAAATGTCACGATTGCATAGATGTTGAACCTTCTTGCTAGTAATTTCGATTGGTGCTACTTCAAATGTCAAATCATCAATTAGACCCGGTGGATCTGCTGTTAGGACGTGTGTTGGATCTCGGATGTACTTCTTCAGTAATGAGATATGAAATACAACATGCACACTTGACATGGATGGGGGTAGTGCTAATTGATACGCCACCTTCCCATGTTTAGCTAGAATCTCATATGGCCCGACGTACCTCTGACTTAGCTTTCCTTTCTGTTCGAACTGTTTTAAGCCTCGCATAGGTAATATTTTCAGGAATACCTTATCACCTACGATGAACTCAAGGTCTCGACGTCGATTATTTGCATACTGTTTCTGACGATTCTGAACTGTTCTAACTCTTTCCTTGATTATGTCGACTACTTTGCAAGTTTCTTCCACAAATTCAGGGCCCACAATTCTTTGCTCTCTAACTTCATTCCAAAACAGAGGAGTTCGACACCTCCTACCATATAGTGCTTCATAGGGTGACATCTGTATAGTAGCCTGATAGCTGTTGTTATAGGCAAATTCGATCAATGGTAGCTTCTCATCCCATGATCCTTTTGAAATCAATAACATAAGCTCAGAGCATGTCTTCTAGAATCTGAATAGTATGCTCCGACTATCCGTCAGTCTGAGGGTGAAATGCCATGCTAAACTTCAATGTAGTTCCCATAGCCTTCTGCAATCCTTTCGAGAACCTTGGAGTAAAGCGTGGGTCTTTGTCGAACACAATGGTTTCAGTTACACCATGTAATCTGACAATATTATCAACATATAGTTTAGCTAACCTCTCTAGGGTATACTGAGGTCATATAGCTAGGAAACGAGCTGTCTTAGTCAAACGATCGACAATCACCCAGACTACGTCAACTACTCGGGGAATCAATGGTAACCCGGTGATGAAGTCCATAGATATCCAGTCCCATTTCCATGCCGATTCTAACAGTGGTTGCAATAATCCTACTGGTCTTTGTCTTTCAGCCTTTACCCACTGACAATTCAGGCATTGAGACACAAATTTAGCTCCATCCAATTTCATTCCTCTCCACCAATAGAGTTTCCTTAAATCATGGTACATCTTCGTGCTTCCAGGGTGTACCAAACACGCAGTGGTGTGAGCTTCCTTCATGAGTCATTATCTAATATCCAAGTCTTTACTTTCAGGAACATATACTCTCCTTTTATTTCATAACACCTTTTCAAGGTCCAAGGTGAAGTCAGGGTTGGTCCTACCTTTTCCAAGGTCTTCTTGCGACGTTCTTAGATAAGGGTCTGATTTAATAGCTGCTGTAAGAATCATACTTGGAAAACCCGGTCTAATCCATGGTACTATATGATGATAGGTCTCCCAATCATAACCGGACCGGAAGGTGAAGTCGGGTGACGAACCACTCAATTTTCAGGTATGAGAACCTGTGAAAAAATATATAAATCTAATACCGGTCTCACTATACCGGTTGCGGTATGTGCAACCGGTATGGGTATACCGGTTTAACTATACCGGTCTGAGTCACTCAGACTGGTATGTGCGACCAGTATGTCTAGTTTCTACGGGAGATGGACTCCAGCAGGTCCCTCACTCCGATTTAAAACTTGGAAAGTTTCCAATTGCGGGAAACCTTCCTATGAACGGCCTCCCACTATTAATAGAGACATTAGCACTCCTTCTGATCCTTCTCAAAACCCTAGCCGTCTAGAGGAGAGCTGAGAAGGAGCAAGGAGGAGGAGGCCGCCCAGGAAGGAGGTTTCCATTGGAGGAGCATGCCGCCAACCGACAAACACCGCCAGTAAGTGCTCTATACTATTAGTAATATTAGGATGTCGGATCGGAGCCGCAAAGCGGCGCAGCGATCCAAAAAGCCTAGGATTTCCATTAGTTTTCTCATTCGGATCTAATCTAGGTTTGTTAAGGCATTCTAGTCAAAATCAAAAGACCAATAGAGTATTTGAATCTTAGAATGGGTTAGGAGAAACCCTAGAAATCGAGCCAATGACCAAAGGGAAACCCTAGAAATCCGTGGAACATACCGGTTGGACGTAATGTCCGACAGAATGGGCCTACGGTATATACCTGAGGCACATACCGGTCTCACCTATGTGCAATCGGTATATACCGCAACCGATATACATACCGGTGGCACATACCGGTCTCACTATACTGAGATCGGTACCTGTGACCGGTATGCCTCCCGAGCCTGGTTTGCTTGGCCAAACCTGGTTCTAACCTCTGTAACCTTAATAAATGGATTCTAACATTTTAATATGATTATGTAGGACTTGTAGACAACGTGAGTGAACCCTATGACACAGAGTGGGATTGTTATCACGCGTCAGGTAAGGGACAAGACCCCAAACTCTAATTAATTAAAGAACAGTAAACCTTGTGAATAATTTTATGTTTATCTGATTGCATGATGTTTGTGCATCTCACATGCCATGTAGTTATCTCTTTTATTATTATCTACTCATGCATTTCATATGCTAGGATTGTTGGATGTTAGGCATGTGTATGTTTTAGTTAGTGTGTGGAATGTGAAGGGGGGTGTGCCCTGGATATATCCACAGCTAACACTTTTCTCGTATCACCTTCTACCTTAGCAAACTCAGTGCGAATAGGGTATCAGGGGGAGGACGTGGGATTGTGGTTCTTCCTGCCCACCAGACTCGAGTCCTATCCCTATGTCGTAGGGAGTTATGCTGGGGTAGGGTCATATAGCCTTTTACTTTAGCAGACTTGGTGCGACTAGGGTATCAAGGGGAGGACGTGGGATTGTGGTTCTTCCTACCCGTCAGACTTGAGCCCTATCTCTATGTCATAGGGAGTCGTGCTAGAATGAGGCCATTTATACTATATTGACATTTAGGACTGGTTAGAAATGGAACCCACTTGGAAGCCCTTGCCAGTAGGGGTTTAGGTACTGGTACGGTGTAGGGTATCAGGGGGAGGACGTGGGATTGTGGTTCTTCCTGTCCGCCAGACTCGAGTCCTATCTCCATACCGGAGTGAGTGATGTGGGGAAACAGAAGTAGTGTGGTACGTGCCTGACTGTTGGGTGTGCTCACGCTCTCGTGCATGGAGGTGCGGTGGCCGCCAAACCTTACCATAGAATATTTACAAGTTATACCTGACCCAATTGTAATGTTATTCCATGCATATTGTATGTTGCATTGGTCTTGTACTTACTAAGCTAAGTTGTGAGCTCATCCAAATATATATATATATATATATATATATATATATATATATATATATATATATATATATATATTTCTTTTCAGATCTTGATGTAGGGTATACGGTGAAGGATTTTATGACTGCTCCAACTTACAGCACGGTGGCTGCCCTGGACTCTCAGATAGTGGAGGACGAGCATGATGCGTCATGCGAGTGCTCGTTCTGTGTCTTCTCTCAGTGATTGATTTATTTTCAGTTAAAGCATTGTAATAATTATTATTTAAATTTTGTAGACGATGAAATAAGTTGAATAATTATTTTAAATTACCACATAGATCTCAGTTTATTTATTTATATTCCGCTGCTATGTATTAATCTCTGATTATGTTAGACTGCTTGGGAATGATTGGTTGACACAGTCTATTGAGATCCTAGTGTGAATCGTGGTTTAGAGCCGGTACACTCACCCTTCTGGTTCAGCCAGAATTGGGGTGTGATAGCTGCCTTCACTTCATCTAATAGATTAGGTACAATATTCAATGTAGCAAACATGTTTGAGAATAGATGAATAAACCCTTGGTCAGTTGATTCATTTAGAATATCAATCACGAACTGCTCTTTATCATAATTAAATACTCTTCCTGTGACACACACTACAACATTTGCACTAGCTTTTTCTTGGGATTTTGTCATAGCTTTCCTGCTTAGTGCGTCAGTAACTACATTAGCTTTTCTTGGATAATACTGGGTATCACAATCATAATCCTTCAGTAATTCCAGCCATATTCTCTGTCTCATGTTCAACTCCTTCTGATTAAAAAGATGCATGAGACTCTTATGATCTAATTTAATCTGAAATTTCTCTCCATACAAATAATGTCTCCATATCTTGACAGCATGTACCACTGCTGCTAATTTGAAGTCATGAGTGGGATAGTTCTTCTCATGTGTCTTCAGTTGTCTTGAGGGATATACAATTACTTATTCCCCTTGCATAAGCTTACATCCCAAACCTATTCCGGACGCATCGGTGTACAAGGTAAATGGTTGTCCTAGAGTCGAAATGGTCAAGATGGGAGCTGATATCAATCTAGCCTTCAATGTTTGGAAACCCTCCTCACATTGTCGGTCCAAACAAAATTTTCTCCTTTCTTAGTCAAACTGGTGAGAGGTACGGCAGTTCTAAGGTAACCTTCCATGAATCATCGGTAATACCTGGCTAAACCTAAGAAACTTCTAATTTTTGCAACATTTTTAGGTGCTTCCCATTTTACAATAGCTTAAATCTTGCTGGGATCCACTTTAATTCCTTCTGCAGATACCACATGACCTAAGAATTGTACTTCTTTTAATCAGAACTCACATTTATTGAATTTAGCATAAAGCTTTTCTTTCCTTAGTCACTGTAAAGCTGCTCTAAGATCTGTTGCATGAGTTACCTCATCCTTGGAGTATATCAATACGTCATCTATGAAAACAATAACTGAGGTGTCCAACATGTCATGAAACATTTGGTTCATAAGTTCCATAAAAGATGCAGGTGCATTAGTTAATCCAAAAGACATGACTAAAAATTCATAATGCTGTCTTTGGAATATCACCTTCCTTAATCTTCAACTGATGGTATCCTGACCGAAGATCAATTTTGGAGAATACTTTGGCACCTTGCAAATGATTGAATAAGTCATCGATCTAGGGCAATGGGTATCGATTCTTGATTGTAAGCTTATTCAATTCTCGATAATTCATACACAGTTGAACGCTACCGTCCTTTTTCACGAACAATACTGGCGCTCCCCATGGTAAGATGCTTGGTCAGATAATACCCTGATCTAATAATTCTTGTAATTGTACTTTCAATTCCTTTAGTTCAGTAGGAGCCATTCGATAGGGTGCTTTAGATACTAGTGCAGCTCTGGGTATTAGATCTATAACAAACTCTATCGCTCGGTCAGGTGGTAGTCCTGGTAATTCCTCATAAAATACATATGAAAATTCACGCACAACTTCAATATCCTCCAATCATGGTGCTTCCTTGGTGAGTTCAACCACGGATACTAGATACCCAATTCCTCTTTTCTCGAGGCATTTTCTAGCCTTTAATGCAGAGAGAATGAGTTTTCGTTTACAGGGAAGTTTGGTTCCCGCAAAACAAAACTCTGCTCCTTCCTTGTCTTTAAATGTCATTTTTTTCGCACATAGTAGGTTTGCGGATTGCCGAGCTAACCAACCCATTCCCAAGATAACGTCAAAGTCTGCCATCTCGAGTTGGATTAAGGTTGCCTCCAAAATCTTCTCACCGATAAGAACTGGACATGATCCAGAACCTTTGTCTAGTTCCACTTCTAATCCCATAGGTGACTGTATAAGCAGTTTACATCTAATGGTCTGAAGGGTAGATTTAACTTCTTTCCAAAAGTCACAGATATAAAAGAATGAGTATGTCACACCCCAATTCTGCACTCTTCAGAATGGTGTGATGAACCACTAGCAAACCAACGGTTCAACCAGGATCTCGGACACACGATATCCGTTTTATCTAAACATCATACATCCACATTCATAATCAGAATAAATACACAATAGCGGAAGTCTTATAGTAAAATAAACTGAGAATCTACTGTGATATTAATATTTAAATAACAAATTATTCTGTGTCAACTAAGACATAAATAAATATCAAATACATGTCTTTACTAAATCCAAATAATGAAAATAAAATCTAATCGAATACGCATGAGTTGCACTCGCAAGAGGAGTCATGCGTATCCACTTCATCTTCAACTTCCATCGTCGCCATGTGCCCGTACACTGGAGCATTTACATAATCTGCAATGGTAGTACCTGCATCATCAACTAAAAATATTCGACGTCGAGGGGTGAGCACACATCATGGCTCAGTGAGCAAACAAAACAATGCAACAATACATATGCATGCAGTCAATTCATATCTTTGGTCTGGTTTTAAGTTTGCAAAGCGCAATAGAAAGGTTTAGGTGGTCAAAGGTTAACGTTTATTGACCCCGCCTCTATACACAGGGTGTGGAAGTCCGCCCAAAGGTTAACGTTTATTGTCGTCCCCATCCACCCTACCATAATATTATACAACAAAGGATAACGTTTATTGCTGTACATTGCCATACCAACATGTAAGCCCCTACTGGTGAGGGCTTGCAAACTGGGCTCGCAACTAACCAATCCTAATGCCAAACAGTGTATCCAAGGCCTCACCCCAGCATCCCTCAAAATGTACATAGAGATAGAGCTAAGGCCCCCCGATATAGTCAGAGACTACAAGGACCGAGACCACCTCCCCTGATACTCTACGACGTAATAGTTCTACTAAGGTAATGGTGATACGACGATGCTGATGCACAAGACTTGAGTTAGAGATAGAGCTAAAGTGCTGAGACCCGCCAAAGGTTAACGTTTATTGACGTTCCCATCACACCTCCCCTAATACTCGCTCGCATCATGTACACCAACCACACACATACATTCACATGCCTATTCTTATCATCATCATCATGTTATAAACAACAAAGTAAATATGCATGAACAAATAATAGAAATATTGGATGACATGTTGTATGCACATTACAAACATATTCGCATAAAATCAGGCATAGCATTGGACTCAAGAAAATAAAAACAGTTTATTATTAACCAATTAGTTTGTAGGTCTTGTTTCCTCACATTTGCTTGTTTGTAGATCCTCTTTCAAGCCTTAAGAATCACTTTTATATCAATATTATATTGCTAGAAGACCTAACAAAGTCAATAGAATTTAATTAGAATTTATTCTAATTTTTACAGCTTGCTGTTAATTGGGGGTCAATGCCTAGGGTCGGAGTTATGATCGACCCTGGGTGCGACCACCCCTATTCTGGGCTTCCCGAACACTGGGGGTCGATGCTCAGGGTCTGGTAGGGTCGATTAGCCATCGACCCCCCATGCGACCCCTTGTGGGTTTTGTCGATTTTTCTTCCTTTAGCCCATTCTTCGTGTTTGGGGTCCTATGGCTTGCTCCTATAGTCCATTCCACACATGATCTATGGCTAGAACCATGATTCATTCTCCTCTATGCCTTTCATGATTTCCCCCATGATTTTCCATGAAAACCTAACCATGGGTTGATGGTTTGGGTTTCTCCGAGATCATTCCCTCTTCATTATCTACTCTAAGGTCTCTAGAAACTCATGGAAATAGTATCCATACTTGAGAAGATTACTCCTTCTCTGCAACTATTCTCCTTTTGCTTTCTTCTCTTCTTTTCTTCTCTTCTTCTTCTCTTCCTTCTCTTCTCTTTCTCTCAATTCAATTTGGGTTCTTAAAGGAATGAAAGAGGCTTAGGGACGTCCTATTTATAGAGTAGAAACTCCTAAAATAAGTCCCATTGAGATTAGGAAGGAATCCCATTGAAATTAGGAAAGTTTCCTAATTTCTATTTTACCGAGTACCGGGGGTCGATAGAGGGGGTCGGAGATCCCATCGACCCCTGGTCCTTAAAATGTCCGACCCCCCATATAAAACTGGGGGTCTGACTTCTATACTGGGGGGTCCGACCCTCCCTTGCTGGATATGCGACCCTCCCCTTATTTAAGTGTTTTTGGGTCAGTTTAATACCTGGGATCGTGATCTCCTTCACGCACTTGGTCCATTTGGCTCAACCATGATGGTAGACCTGGTTCAAGGTGGTAAGACCGGATTAGTTTGATACGGGTCTTACAACTCCCCCCTACTTATAAAAATTTCATCCCCGAAATTGTTCATACCTTCAGAGTCAAATAAATGAGGGTATTGCTTTCGCATAGCATTCTCTTCTTCTCATGTAATTTCTGCCATGTCTCTACTTCTCCAAGTAACCTTAACATAATAGGTATCTCGATTGCATAGTCGTGGAACCTTTCGACTGGTGATTTCAGTTGGTGTTACTTCAAAGGTCAAATCATCAGTCAAATCTAGTAGATCTACTATCAGAACGTGTGTTGGATCCTTGACATACTTCTTCAATAAGGAAATATGAAATATGTCATGCACACTTGACATAGATGGTGGTAGTGCTAACTGGTAAGCCACTTTCCCACGCTTAGCTAAAATCTCATATGGCCCGACATATCTTGGACTTAGTTTCCCTTTCTGTCTGAACCATTTCTTCCCTCGCATAGGCGAAACTTTTAAGAATACTTTATCACCCACGACGAACTCAAGATCTCTACGTTGAGTATCTGCATATTGCTTCTGACAATTCTGGGCTGTTCTCACTCTTTCCTTGAGGATGTCGACCACTCGGCAGGTCTCCTCAACAAATTCTGGTCCAATGAGACTACGTTCCCCAACTTCATTCCAAAATAAAGGAGTTCGACACTTTCTGCCATACAGTGCTTCATAGGGTGACATCTGTATAGTACCCTGACAGCTATTGTTATAAGCGAACTCGATAAGTGGTAACTTTTCATCCCACGATCCTTTAAAATCAATTACACATGCTCGAAGCATATCTTCTAGAATCTGAATTGTTCGTTTCGACTGTCCATCTGTCTATGGATGGAATGCAGTACTAAACTTCAATGTTGTACCCATAGCCTTTTGCAATCCTTCCCAAAACTTGAAAGTAAATCGTGGATCTCTATCGGACACAATGCTCTCTGGTACACCGTATAATCGAACAATATTATCCACATACAGCTTTGCTAACCTCTCTAGTGTATACTGAGGTCATATCGGTATAAAGCGATCTGTTTTAGTCAGACGGTCTACAATCACCCAAACTGCGTCAACTACTCGAGGAGGCAGTGGTAATCCCATGACGAATTCCATAGTGATGCAGTCCCATTTCCATGCTGGTTCCGGTAACGGTTGTAACAGTCCTGTGGGTCTTTGTTGTTCAACCTTTACTTTCTGACAATTTAGGCATTGAGACACGAACTTCGCTACATCTGCTTTCATTCCTCTCCACCAATATAACTTTTTTAGATCATGATACATTTTTGTACTTCCAGGATGTATCGAATAGATGGTGGTATGGGCTTCTTTCATCAGTCGGTGTCTAATGTCCACACTTTCTATTTCAGGTACACATATTCTTCCTTTGTACATCAATACCTTCTCTTCGTCCAAGGTGAACTCAGGGTTAGTTCTACCTTTTTCGATGTCTTCTTGTACCGTTCTCAGGTAAGGGTCTGCTTTGATAGCTGTCTTCACTTCATCAATTATGTCCGGTATAATCTTCAATGCAGCGAACATATTTGAAAATCGATGAATAAACCCTTGGTTGGCTGATCCACCCGTTGTATCTATCACATACTGCTCATTGCCGTGATTGAATACCATTATGGTAGTACACATTGCTGCAGTTGTGCTAACCTCTCCCTCGGATTTTATCATTGCCTTTCTACTCAAGGCATCCACTACTACATTAGCTTTCCCCAGATGATACTGGATAGCACAATCATAGTCTTTCAGTAGTTCCAGCCATCTTCTTTGTCTCATGTTCAACTCCTTTTGAATAAATAAATAAGTAAGACTTTTATGGTCCGATTTAATCTGGAACTTCTCTCCGTATAGGTAATGTCTCCATATCTTGACAGCATGTACTACTGCCGCTAACTCCAGATCATGAGTGGGATAATTTTTCTCATGTGTCTTTAACTGTCTTGAGGCATAAGCAATTACATGTTCTCATTGCATAAGCACACATCCTAATCCCAGTCCTGACGCATCAGTGTATAGGGTAAATGGCTGTCCAGGAACAGGAATAGTCAAAATCGGAGCAGATATCAATCTGGTCTTTAAGGTTTGGAAGCTCTTCTCGCATTTATCCATCCACACAAAATTTTCACCTTTCTTAGTCAAACTGGTGAGAGGTACGGCAACGTGGGAATAGTCTTTCACAAATCGCTGATAATAACCAGCGAGACCCAGAAAACTTCTAATTTATGCAATGCTCTTTGGTACTTCCCACTTTACAATAGCCTCGATCTTGCTGGGTTCCACTTTGATTCCTTCTGCGGATACTACATGGCCTAGGAAGGCAACTTCACTTAGCCAAAACTCACATTTGGTAAATTTGGCATATAGCTTCTCTTTCCTTAAACGCTGTAGAGTGGCGTTTAGATTCTTAATATGGGTTTCCTTGTCCTTGGAATATACCAATATATCATCAATGAATACAATAACCGATGTATCCAGCATATCATGGAAAACCCAGTTCATAAGTTCCATGAAAGTTGCTGGTGCGTTTGTTAATCCAAAAGACATGACCAAGAATTCATAATGTCCATATATGGTCCTGAAAGCTGTCTTAGGAATATCATCTTTAATCTTCAACTGATGGTAGCATGACCAAAGATCGATCATAGAAAAGACTTTTGCTCCTTGCAATTGATCGAATAAGTCATCGATCCGAGGTAGTGGATATTGATTCTTGATTGTCAGTTTGTTCAACTCCCGATAGTCGATACATAATCGAACGCTACCGTCCTTCTTCTTTACGAACAATACTGGCACTCCCCATGGTGATATACTGGGTCGGATATAACCTTTGTCCAGTAGTTCTTGTAGTTGTACTTTCAATTCCTTTAGTTCAGTAGGAGCCATTCGATAAGGTGCTTTTGATACTGGTGTGGCCCCAGGTATAAGATCTATCACAAACTCTGTGGCTCGGTCGGGTGGTAATCCTGGTAGTTCCTCAGGAAATATGTCGGGGTAGTCCCGCACGACATCAATAACTTCCATCCGTGGTGCTTCTTTGGTGAGGTCAACCATTGATACTAGATATCTGACTGCTCCCTTCTCAAGGCACTTCTTAGCCTTTAGTGCTGAGAGTATGAGCTTGCGTTTACGGGGAAGTTTGGTTCCCGCAAAACTGAATTCTGCTCCTTCTTTGTCTTTAAATGTTAGCTTCTTTTCGGCTCATAATAGGTTCGCAGAATGCCGAGCTAACCAGTCCATTCCCAAGATGACGTCAAAGTCTGCCATCCCAAGTTGGATCAAGATTGCATCTAAGGTTTTCTCGCCAATGAGAACTGGACATGGCCCATAACCTTTTTCTAGTTCCACTTCTAACCCCATCGGTGACCGTACAAGTATTTTGTAGTCTAATGTTTTGATGGGTAAATTCAGCTTCTTTCCAAATGACACAGATATAAAAGAATGAGTAGCTCCTGAGTCGAAGAGTACTCTGGCGGGTATGCCATTTATAGGTACGATACATGTGATTTAGTTTTTTTCAAAATTTTTAGATAATTCTGTGACAAATACAGTCTTTTCTATGCAGGGTTGATGGTGGGGGTCGATGGTATGTTCGACCCTCAGTGTCCGACCTTGGAAAATTACTTATTTTTTCAGAGAGCCGGGGGTCGATGCGGGGGTCGATGGATGTCCGACCCCCAGGTGCGACCCCCTGGTTTTCTGTTAGGTTCCCGAGAGCTGGGGGTCGATACGGGGGTCGATATGGGGGTTGATGGTCCTGGTCGAATTCTCCGACCCCCGGACCAAAAATCAGATTTTTAAGGTCCGATTTTTCAGTTCATTTCCCATTTTTCCTCTTCCGTTTCGACTCGTCTCTTTCTTCTGAGTTGCTACAGTTCCAACTCCGCTACATTGGTCATTTTGGTTCCATGTCTCGACGTCCACATCATTCCTACAGGTATGTATCGTACCTTTACATGTTTTTAGGTTTTCTTTTCTAAGTTTTTGCTCGTTTACCTTGTATTTTTCGAATTAAACTTTTTCCAACCGTAAAAATTTGATTTTTATTGGGTGCTTTTATTATTGGTGACTCGAGGAATGAAAGCCCTCAAAAATATTTGAGTTTCATCCGTTGGTTATCGAGAAACTTGAATTTTGCTCTTTTTGCCCTAATTTGTCAAAATTTTTGATTTCTCACAATTTTTTGAAATTGGATTCCATTAGTTAGGATTTCCTACTGTGTGAGTATTGCAGGATATGTTAGAACCTACGTAAGTCCTCCTGCCCACGTCTATGCGTAAAAAGTGAAGCTTTTGGCCAACTTACGTCTTTATAATGTCCAAATCTCAAATTTTTCTACCCTACTAACATATTATCTGTTTTCTTTCTTATTGTAGATACCATGGCTCGTACCAAAGAACCCAGAGTTCGCGATCCTCTTCATTTCTGTTCCAACGAAGCCGAGGCACAGTATGCCCACTACGCTCGCAAGAAAGTAGAGGGATGTCGTAAGGTGAACTTGGCTGAGTTAGCCCTGTTCAATGTGGAGAGAGCATTTGGTGATATGGGATGGCTCCCTGTCATCACTTACGATGCGTGTACCTGCCCTGACTTGGTACACCAGTTCTATTGTAACCTCCAGGTGGTGGGGGATTACAATGATGTGGAGAGGGGTGATGAGCTGCGCATCACGAGCTACGTCAAGGGAGTTGACTTCTCGTTTGATTATCGGCAACTGGCCGACCTACTGGGCATTTCCTATGCTGGCCCCATAGTTTTCTGTGCTCCTGGAGAGCCCCAGTTCTTCTCTCTACAGATGAGGGCCAAGATCGACAGTCAGCTCATCCGACCTGATCGCTGGCAGATGAGAGCGTGCTATCTACGTTCAGATCCACGGGTACATTGCAAGATCATACAGCATAACCTGATACCGCAGAGTGGTCATTACGAGAGGGTATCCCAGCTGACCCAGTATCTCCTATACTGTATATGCACTTGGCAGCCCGTCTGCCTTTCATACATCATTATGCATACCATGATCACTGCCACGTTGCCTAGTCACACCGGAAACCTTCCTTACGGATGCATGATCACTACCTTGCTGACCCGCCTGGGGGTTGATTTAGTGGATGAGAAGATTCAGGAGAAGTCCTTCTCATCGCCTCTAGATTGGGAGGCTATTTACAAGATGGGCATGCAGGATGCTCAGGTCAGTGATGAGGAGAGGAAAGCGATGGTGCGCCCTCACACTCGCGTAGAGATAGCTGACGCTGAGGCAGCTGCCACCGCCGTTGGAGTTCATATGGAGCCTGCTGGTGATGATGATAGTTTGCACATGGATGTGGACTCCATACCACCTCCTTCACCTACACATGCTGCTGGAGCTAGTACTTCTTATGCGGCTGGCCCTTCTCACGCGGCTGGTCCTTCTCATGCGACTGGTCCTTCACACCCACCTTCTGATATGATGGGGATATTGCATGAGATCAGAGAGGCTCAACGCAGATCTGATCTGAGGATGGGGGAGTTACTAGACGCTCAGCGTGTGAGAGTGGATGAGCTATTAGACGCCCAACGCATATCGGACACGCGGATGGGAGAGCTCATAGAGGCTCAGCGCCGGTCAGACATGCGTGTGGAGGAGCTTTTGGGTGCTCAGTGCGTGACTAATCAGCGGTTGGCTGGTCTCACAGCTAGTCTTCAGACGACCCAGACTCAGGTAGCCTGGTTGACTAAGGTCTACGCTGAGGATTATGACAGAGATCATGAGGCACCGCCTCCTCCTTCACCTCCAGCTTCATGATTGTATTTATTTTCTTTCTTTGTACTACAGAGTAACTGTCTGGGTTGTGGACTGTACTCTGCTTTAGCTAGTTATATACGTTTGTTTCTCTCTCATTGTATTTAATATTGTTCCCCCTTCAATAGATGCATTATTCTCTTTTCAATTTGGTCTCAAACATCACTTGTGCTGAGAGTGTGTTAATATTACAGTTTTTACTTTTATCCTATCTCAATTCATAATTTGTCGTGAAGGTATGCTAGTTTAGCGGACACGGCCTAAGATGCTCTGATACCAAGTTGTCACACCATAATTCCGTACTCTTCAGAATGGTGTGATGAACCGCTAGCAAACCAACGGTTCAACCAGGATCTCAGACAGACGATATCCATTTTATCTAAACCTCATACATCCACATTTATAATCAGAATAAATACACAATAGCGGAAGTCTTATAGTAAAATGAACTGAGAATCTACTGTGATATTAATATTTAAATAGAAAATTATTCTGTGTCAACGAAGACATAAAAAAATATGAAATACATGTCTTTACTAAATCCAAATAATGAAAATAAAATCTAATAGAATACGCATGAGTTGTACTCGCAAGAGGAGTCATGCGTATCCACTTCATCTTCAACTTCCATCGCCACCATGTGCCGGTACACTGGAGCATTTACATAATATTCGATGGTTGTACCTGCATCATCAACTAAAAATATTCGACGTCGAGGGGTGAGCACACATCATGGCTCAGTGAGCAAACAAAACAATGCAACAATACATATGCATGCAGTCAATTCATATCTTTGGTCTGGTTTTAAGTTTGCAATGTGCAATAGAAAGGTTTAGGTGGTCAAAGATTAACGTTTATTGACCCCGCCTCTATACACAGGGTGTGGAAGTCCGCCCAAAGGTTAATGTTTATTGTCGTCCCCATCCACCCTATCATAACATTGTACAACAAAGGTTAACATTTATTGCTATATAGAGCCATACCTACATGTAAGCCCCTGCTGGCGAGGGCTTGCAAACTGGGCTTGCAACTAACCAATCCTAATGCCAAACAGTGTATCCAAGACCTCACCCCAACATCCCTCAGAACGTCCATAGAGATAGAGCTAAGGCCCCCCGGTAGAGTCAGAGACTACAAGAACCGAGACCACCTCCCCTGATACTCTACGACGTAATAGTTTTGCTAAGATAATGGCGATACGACGATGCTGATGCACAAGACTTGAGTTAGATATAGAGCAAAAGTGCTAAGACCCGCCAAAGGTTAACGTTTATTGACGTTCCCATCACACCTCCCCTGATACTCGCTCGCATCAAGTGCACCAACCACACACATACATTCACATGCCTATTCCTATCATCATCATCATGTTATAAATAATAAAGTAAATATGCATGAATAAATAATAGAAATATTGGATGACATATTGTATGCACATTACAAACATATTCACATAAAATCAGGCATAGCATTGGACTTAAAAAAATAAAAATAGCTTATTATTAACCAATTAGTTTGTAGGACTAGTTTTATCACCTTTGCTTGTTTGTAGATCCTCTTTCAAGCCTTAAGAATCACTTTTATATCAATATTATATTTCTAGAGGACCTAACAAAGTCGATAGAATTTAATTATAATTTATTCTAATTTTTATAGCTTGCTATTAACTGGGGGTCGTTGCCTAGGGTCGGAGTTATGATCGACCTTGGGTGCTACCACCCCTATTCTGGGCTTTCCGAACACTGGGGGTCGATGCACAGGGTCTGGTAGGGTCGATTGGCCATCGACCCCCCATGCGATCCCCTGTGGGTTTTGTCGATTTTTCTTCCTTTAGCCCATTCTTCGTGTTTGGGGTCCTATGGCTTGCTCCTACAGTCCATTCCACACATGATCTATGGCCTAGAACCATGATTCATTCACCAATATGGCTTTCATGATTTCCCCCATGGTTTTCCATGAAAATCTAACCATAGGTTGATGGTTTGGGTTTCTCCGAGATCATTCCCTCTTCATTATCTACTCTAATGTCGTTAGAAACTCATGGAAATAGTATCCATACCTGAGAAGATTACTCCTTCTCTGCAACTCTTCTCCTTTTGCTTTATTCTCTTCTTTCCTTCTATTCTTCTTCTCTTCCTTCTCTTCTCTTTCTCTCAATTCAATTTGTGTTCTTAAAGGAGTGAAAGAGGCTTAGGGACGTCCTATTTATAGAGTAGAAACTCCTAAAATAAGTCCCATTGAGATTAGAAAGGAATCCCAATGATATTAAGAAAGTTTCCTAATTTCACTTTTACCGAGTACCGGGGGTCGATAGGGGGGTCGGAGATCCCGTCGACCCCTGGTCCTTAAAATGTCCGACCCCCCATATAAAACTGGGGGTCTGACTTATATACTGAGGGGGTCCGACCCTCCCTTGCTGGGTATGTGACCCTCCCCTTATTTAAGTGTTTTTAGGTCAGTTTTTTTCCTGAGATCGTGATCTCCTTTACGCACTTGGTCCATTTGGCTCAATCATGATGGTAGACCTGGTTCAAGGTGGTAAGACCGGGTTAGTTTGTTACGGGTCTTACAGAGTAGCTCCAAAGTCAAAGAGTACTCTGGCGGGTAAGCCATTAATAAGTACGATACTTGTGATTTAATTTAGTCTACATGCTCACACAAAGTAGTACAAAATGAACAGTTCAGGTCATACCTGTGAGCACATCAGGCGATGTGGCAGCATCCTCAGAAGTAACTGCATAAGCTTTTCCTTGCTGTGACTACTTCCTTGGCTTGGGACACTCTCTTGAATAATGTCCTACTTGATCACAGTTTAAGCATTTAACTCCAGCACTACTTCGCTTTTGTAGAGGTGGGGCTGTTGGGGTAGTCTTGGCTGCAGTATTAAAGCCTTGAGTATGGAAGGGTTTGAATGTCTTAGTGTTCTCTCCGTTATATGTATTTCCATTAGGCCTTATAATGCCCCTATTCTGAACAAGGTAGCTTTCCCTCTGGCTCGATTCTAGTACTCTAGCAATTTGTACTGCTTCATTATAAATCTTCTTTTCCAATCCCAATACATTCTCACGGATACTTCCCCTAAGTCCCATGACGAACCTTCGGGTTTTGGTATTTTCCTCCTACATACTAGAGGGAGCAAAGAAAAACAGTTTTTCATAACGCTATTGATATGTGTCTATAGTCATCTGTGCCTGATACAGACTCAGAAACTCCTTTTTCATTTGATCTCTAAAACTCCTTGGAAAATACTTCTCGAAGAAAGCTTCTTTATAAAGAGCCCATGTCAGTTGGGCGTGCTTTGTTAACAGATAACTTCTAGTTGATTTCCACCAGTGGTGTGCATCACCTTTCAACATTAATGTGGCATATAATACCTTCCCTTCTTCATTTATAGTTATCATCATAAAGTTCCTTTCCATTTCGTCGATCCAGTAAGCTTGCCACAACGGATCTAATGGTTTGCCTATGAATTCCTTCGGCTTCAACTTCAGGAAACGCTCGATCAGTCTGGAGTAATCAAGCTGATGTTGAGCATATGCCCGATACATAGGCGGTTGGTACTGATAATTACCTTGGTTATACCCACCTTGCGGTGCTTCATGGTTTGGCACTTGACCTTGTACTGCTAGTGTTTGTGGTGCTCAGGGGTATAGTATTGCTACCACCAGATGCTGTACTGGCTTGTCCTACAGGTAGAGATGTTGTGCTTGCAATTGGGAAAGCAATTCCCATAACAGTGTGCGTGTTGGCTTGCATTTGCTATATTTGCTGCATTTGTTGTGCCAAATTCATCACCGCAGTAGCCAAATCCGTTGGTGGTGCAGGTAAGTTGTTTGGGTTGGCTTGGGTGTGAACATTCTGAGGCACATCAAATTGAGTTCCAATATTTCCTTCCTATCCTTGCTGACCTTCATTTTCATTGGTCTCCATAGGTTGTGGAGATGGGTTGACATTCTGTCTCCTTCTACTTACTCTACGGCCAGCCATTTCCTGTTTCCAGCAGTGGTAGTGTATGAAATTCAAGGAAACATATGAGGCAAGCATAACATACATTAATTTCATGTTAATTTCCAAATAAACAAGGCAAGTTTCAATTTTTTAAAGTCATTCAGTCTAAACATGGCATTTTCATCATGGGGTCGATCGTGGGGTCGCACATTTGGTCGAATTCTGTAACCACACCACCAAATCAGGTTTTTTTTTTTTAAATCTGATTTCAAGCCATTTTCTTATTTTCACTTTTGTCTTCTACTATTTACAACTCAACTCGCCACCACTGAGTTGCTACAGTGTCAACCATATGAATTTGGTGATTATTTCATCGATCTACAACCTACATTCCATTCTTCCAGGTATGTTCCCTATTCTTTCTCCTTTTTAAGCTTTCATACCTAGGTTTTGCTCCATTTATAGGGTTTTCTTCAAATTAATATTTTTTTGACCATAAAAATTTGATTTTTATTGTGGGTTATTGCTATTGGCCACCCAATGGATGAAAGCCCTCAAGAAAATTTGAGTTTCATCGGTTAGTTTAATAGAAACTTGAAAATTCTCATTTTTGACCTAAATTTTGGAGTTTTTCTCCAATTGTCAAAATTTCTTCAAATCTGAACTACTTAGTTTAAATTTCCGATTGTATGAGCCTTGCAGGATGGTTTGGGACCTATGTAAGTCCTCTTGCCTAAATGTTTGGGTAAAAAGTGAGGTTTTTGGCCAATCATGCCGTCATAATGCCAAAATTTTGAATTTTCACCATATTTGATATTTTGCTTGTTGGTCTATGCTCTTGCAAACAACTTGGCTCGCACTAAAGTCCCCAGAGGTTACGATCCCCGTTGCTTCAGGTCCATTGAAACATAGGCACAGTATCCCTGGTACAAGCACAAGAAGGTGGAAGGGGGTTGTTGTGTCAACTTGGCCAGCCTAGCCCTATTTGATGCGAAGGGAGCATTTGGTGATATGGGCTGGCTCCCTGTGATTCTGTATGAGGGTTGCACCTGTCCTGAGTTGGTGAAATAGTTTTATTGTAATTTATAGGTGGAGGGGGGCCCAGAGGATATAAATAGGGGCAAAAAGCTCAAGATCACCAGTTTAGTTAAAGGGGTAGAGGTTTCATTTAACTGCCAGGAGTTGGTTGATATCATGAGTATCTTAAATGATGATCCCTTGGTATACTGCACACCCAAGGAACCCCAGTTCCTATCAGTGTAAATGCGCACAGAAATAGATAACCAAATTCTTCAGGATGATCGCTGGCAGATGAGGGCAATTAACCTACGTCCAGAGCCCCGAGTGTATTGTAAGATCATTCAACACAACCTGATTCCTCAGAGTGGACACTATGAGAAGGTTTTACAGTTGACTAAGTACCTTCTGTACTGCATCTGCACTAGGCAGCCTATCTTCCTTCCTTATATCATTATCAGGACCATGCACCGTGCCACAATGCCTGGTCTAGTGGGTAACCTACCCTATGGGCGTTTGATCACCACTCTGCTCACTCGCTTATAGATAAACCTGATCGATGAGAGGGTTTACGAGGACACTTTTTCAACTGACCTTGACTGGGAGGCCATCTATAGGATGGGGATGTAAGATGTGCAATTAGTGACGAGGAGAGAAACGCTATGGTACGTCCCTTTACTCAAGTAGAGGCAGCAGATGCTGAGGCGGCAGTACCAGCAGCAATAGAGGCCCAAGAGAGTGATGATGAGGAGGATGATGATCGGATGTACATGGATGTGGATGCCATCCCTCCTCCATCACCACAGCATTCCACTGGAGCTGGCCCTTCGTGGGCTTTTTATCACTCGACTGGTCCTTCGCACCCACCACCAGATGACATGATGGGACTGGCTACATGAGATACAGGAGGCTCAGTGTACCATGGATTAGAGGGTAGCAGATTTGGCAGCTAGTCTCCAGGTGACCCAGACTAAGGTAGCCTAGCTTGCGAGAGTATACGCTGAGGACTATGATCGAGATCTTGAGGCACCTCCTCCTCCAGCACCCCCAGCTCCATGATACCATTTATTTTTTTTCCTTTTATATTATAAAGTAATTGTTTGGGTTATGGACCATATTCTGATTTGGATGTATCTTTTTCTTATTCTCTTTTGGATATATATATATATATATATATATATATATATTATATATATTTATATATATATATATATATATTTATTTGTTCATTTACATATGTGCATTATTCTCTTTCTTAGTTTATGTTTCATATATCACCGGTGCTTATGGTGTGTTCTTATTATAGCTTTTAATTTATCCTAACTCAGTTCACAACCCTTGTGGTAGTATGTCAATTTAATAGAGCAGAGCCTGAGAGCTCTGATACCAAGCTGTCACACCCTAATTTTGAACCAATCAGAATGGTGTGATGAACCAGCCATAGACCAATGGTTCAACTAGGATCTCATATAGGCCATTCGATTAAACCAAATACATTCCACAAGCAAAATCAGAGTAAATAAATGATAGCAGAAGTCTTTAATACTAATGAACTGAGTATCTGACAGTGATAGCATAATTAAGTATCCAATTATCTCCATTACTCCTCAAGACATAAAATAATATAAATAATCAATTACATGTTCCAATAACTAAACAACTAAGCTAATAAAAAACACATGAGTTGCACTCGCACGAGGATCATGCGCATCTTCTTCAGCTTCTACGTTCATCGCAGGAACGTATGCCTACATCGGCGCATTCATATATTCTTCAACAGTAGGACCTGGTTCAAAAATTAAAATTATTCGATGTCAAAAGGGTGAGCACACATCACGGCTCAGTGAGCAAACAAAACAATACAACAAACATATGCATGCATTCAATTTATATCTTTGGTCTGATTTTTAAGTTTGCAATGTGCTACAGAATGGTTTGGTGGTCATCGCACCTTTACACACGAGTGTGTGAATCCACTCAATGGATCAAACATATTACCATCCCACATGCACCCACCATGAAATATAGATAGAGCTAAAGTGTCTGGATCAAACACCGCCAACACTTCCCCTGATGCCCTGCCCATACCAACACGTAAGCCCCTGCTGGGGAGGGCTTGCAAACTGGGCTCACAACTAACCAATCCTAATGCCATACAGTGTATCAAAGGCCTCACCCCAGCATCCCTCAATACATCCATAGAGATAGAGCTATGGCCCCCCGACAGAGTCAGAGACCACACGGTTCGAGACCACCTCCCCTGATGCCCTATGACGTAATAGTTTTGCAAAGGTAATCGCGATACGACGATGTTAGTGGAAAAGACTTGAGTAGAGATAGAGCTAGAGTCTGGTGATGAGGTCAAATACCACCATGCCACATCCTCCCCCTGATGCTCTACTCGCATCCAATACACCAACCACACACATACATTCACATGCCTATTCCTAGCATCATCATCATCATCATGTTATAAAATAAACAGAATTAAATATGAATGAACAATAATAGCAAGAATATTGGATGACATGTGAGATGCATTTTACAAACATACAAGCCTAGAATCATTCATGGCATTGGACTCAACAAAGTAAACAGTTGATTATTATCCATTTAGTTTAGGCCTTTTTCCCTCACCTTTGATCGTTGGTTGTTCCTCTTCTAAATTTTGTAAATCACTTTTGGACCACTTGGAAAACTAATAAATTTATGGATTCTAAGTTAGAGTTCATATTCATTAATTACAGTGTTTAAATGTCCCATTTGGAATCACTCGAACCTCCAGAAGCTGAGTGGTCGCAAATGTGGTTGCACCTGTGTTCTCACTTTCTGTGAACACAGGGTATGTGGTGGATACATTTGGTCGCATATCATGCGACCACACACATGTGACCATACCCTCCCTGGAAACTTTCCAAGGTCATGTGATCAACACATGTGTTTCATGTGGTCGACCATAGTTGCGACCACACAAGTGTTTGGTCGACTTTCATTCTCAGTCTAACCCCTTCATGATTTGATTCCTTGTACTATCACTAGGGTCTTTCCTATAATTGATCAATTGTAAGACCCGTATCGAACTAACCCGGCCATACCACCTTGAACCAGGTCTACCCATCATGGTCGAGCCAAATGGACCAAGTGCGTGAAGGAGATCACGATCCTAGGTATTAAACTGACCCAAAAACACTAAAATAGGAGAGAGACCACACACCTAGCTAGGCAGGGTCAGACCCCCCCAATATAAAAGTTAGACCCTGAGTTTCTAATCGAGGGTCGGACAATTTATAACCAGGAGTCGATGGGATCTTCGACCCCCTCATCGACCCCAGTCTGCCGACAGAAACTGTGATTTGGAAACTTTCCAGATTTCAATGGGATTCTTTCCTAATCTCAATGGGACTTATTTTTGGAGTTTCTACTCTATAAATAGGACGTCCCTAAGCCTCTTTTACTCCTTTTAGAACCCTAATTGGATTGAGAGAAAGAGAAGAGAAGGAGAAGAGAAGGAGAAGAGAAGGAAAATGGAGAAGAAGATCAAAGAGAAGGCTTAAGAGAAACAAGCCTAATTCTTCTCAGGTATGGATACTATCTCCATGTAATTCTAAAGACCTTAGAATAGATAGTGAAGAGAGTATGATCTAGGAGAAACCCAAATCATCCATCTATGGTTAGGTTTCAATGGAAAACCATGGAGGAGATCATTAAAACCATGTAGGTGAATAAACTATAGTTCTAAACCATAGAACATGTATGGAATGGATTATAGAAGCAAGCCATAGGACTCAAACATGAAGGAATGGACTGTAGGATGAAAATTTTGACTAAACACATGGAGGGTCGCACGGGGGGCGATGGAGAATTGACCCTACCAGACCCTAACATCGACCCCTAGGGTTCGAGAAGTTCAGAATGTAGGTGGTAGCACCCAGGGTCGATAGAACCTCTGACCCTGGCATCGACCCCCAATTAACAGCAAGCTTTTTAAAATTGGAATTAATTCTAATTAAATTCTATCGACTTGATTAGGTCTTCTAGTGATATAATAGTGATATTTAGTTGATTCTTAAAGCTTGAGAGAGGATCTACGATCAAGCAAAGGTGAGGGAACAAGACCTAAACTAATTGGTTAATAATAAACTATTTTTATTCTTGAGTCCAATGCCATGATTGATTCTATGCGTGTATGCTTGTCATGTGCATTTAACATGTCATCCAATATTTTTATTATTACTGTTCATGCATATTTACATTTATTCTTTATAACATGATGATGATGATGATGATAGGAATAGGCATGTGAATGTATGTGTGTGGTTGGTGTGCTTGATGCGAGCGAGGTATCAGGGGGTGTCATAGGCTGGGCCTCAGCACTCTAGCTCTATCTCTAACTCAAGTCTTGTCCACTGACATCGTCGTATCGCCATTACCTTAGCTGAACTATTACCTCATAGTGTATGAGGGGAGGTGGTTTCGTATCGTGTAGTCTCTGACTCTGCCGGGGGCCTTAGCCCTATCTCTATGGACGTATTGAGGGATGCTGGGGTGAGGCATTGGATACACTGTTTGGCATTAGGATTGGTTAGTTGCGAGCCCAGTTTGTGAGCCCTCGCCAGCAGGGGCTTACGTGTTGGTATGGGTAGAGTATCAGGGGAAGTGTCATAGGCCGGGCCTCAGCACTTTAGCTCTATCTCTATTCCATGGTAGGGTGGATGGGGACGACAATAAACGTTAACCTTTGGGCGGGCCTCCACACCCTGTGCATAGAGGCGAGGCGGCCACCGAACCTTTTTATAGTGCATTAAAAAATTATTTACTAGACCACAGATATGAATTGAATGCATGCATATGATTGTTGCATTATTTTGTTTGCTCACTGAGCCATGATGTATGTTCACCCTCTCGACGTCGAATATTTTTAGTTGATGATGCAGGTACCACTGTCGAAGATTATATGAGTGCTCCAGTGTACGGGCGTGTTGCTGCAATGAAAGCCGAAGACTTAGTGGATACGCATGATCCCTCATGCGAGTGCAACTCATGCGTATTCGATTAAATTTTTGTTTGAATTATTAAGGGAATGTAATTGATACTTTATTTATTTATGTCTCAGTTGATACAACAATAACTTGATATTTTATTATGGTTATCACAGTTAGATTTCTCAGTTCATTTACTATAAGACTTCCGTTATTGTGTATTTATTCTGATTAATGTTGTGGAAGTGTATGGTTTTATTTTTAATGGACACAGCCTATTAGAGATCCTAGTTGAACCATTGGTTTATTAGCAGTTCATCACACCGTTCTGAATGATGTAGAATTGGGGTGTGACAACTTTGTATCAGAGCATCTCAGGCCCTGTTTATGAAACCCGTATACTTCCACAAAAGGTCATGAACTGAGATAGGATAAAAAAAATTTAAATGATGTAATAATAACACACCATAAGCATCTGTGTTGTTTGAGACAAAACTAAAAGAGAATACTTCATCTATTAAATGAGAAATAAATTTATATACTACCAAGAGAAGAACAAACATTTATATATATATGATTAAAGTAGAGTATAGTCCACAATCCGGACATTTACTCTGAAATACAAAAGAAAGATAAAAGAAATACATCAAGAAGCTGGAGGTGATGGGGGAGGCGGTGCCTCATGGTCTCTATCATAGTCCTCAGCGTAGACTCTAGTCAACCAAGCTATCTGAGTCTGGGTCATCTGGAGACTAGCTGTGAGTTCAGCCACCCGCTGGTCAGTCACGCGCTGAGCATCCCTAAGCTCTCCCACACACTGATCCGATATGTGCTGAGCAGCCAGAAGCTCTCCCTCCCGCTGATCGGAAAAGCGCTGAGCCTTTAGAAGCTCTCCCATCCTCAAGCCAGACATACACTGAGCCTCTCGTATCTCATGCAATATCCCCATCATGTCATCAGAAGGAGCATACGAAGGACCAGCTGCATGTAAAGGGCCAGCTGAAGAAGACGGACCAGCTCCTGTAGTATGAGTAGGTGATGGAGGAGGTATGGCATCTACATCCATGTATAGCCGATCGTCATCATCCCCATGAACCCCTGCTCCAGCAGCTGCTGCTGCTGCCTCAGCGTCAGCCATCTCCACTCGAGTGCGAGGGTGAACCATCGCGTTCCTCTCCTCATCGCTGACCTGGGCATCCCGCATGCCCATCTTGCAGATGGCCTCCCAATCTAGAGGCGATGAGAAGGATTTATCCTGAATCTTCTCATCCATCAAGTCAACCCCCAAGCGGGTAAGCAGTGTAGTGATCATGCGTCCATAAGGAAGGTTGCCAGTATGACTGGGCAACGTGGCACTGATCATCGTCCGCATGTTGATATAGGGAAGGTAGACGGGCTGCCTAGTGCATATGCAGTACAGTAGATACTGGGTCAACTGGGAGACCCTCTCGTAATGTCCACTCTGCGGTATCAGGTTGTGCTGAATGATCTTGCAGTACACCCGTGGATCTGAACGTAGATAACTCGCTTTCATCTCCTAGCGATCAGGTCTGATGAGCTGACGATCTATCTTAGCCCTCATCTGTAATGAAAAGAACTGGGGCACTCCAGGGGCACAGAATACGACGGAGCCATCATATGAGATACCCAGCAAATCCGCTAGTTGCCGATAGTCAAAGGAAATCTCAATTCCCTTGACATAGCTAGTGATCCTGAGCTCACTACCCCTCTCAATGTCGTTGTAATCCACCACCACTTGGAGATTAGAATAAAACTGGCGTACCAAGTCAGGACAGGTATAGGCATCATAGGTGATGATAGGGAGCCAACCCATGTCATGAAAAGCCCTCTCTACGTCGAACAAGGCCAGGTTAGCCAAGTCCACCTTGCGGCCTCCCTTTACTTTCTTATGAGCGTAGGGGTATACTGCATCTCAGCTTCAGTGGAAAGGAAGCGAAGATGGTTGCGAACACTAGGTACCTTGGTACGAGCCATAGTATCTGCAAATAAGAAAGAAAAAACAAATAATGGCTTAGTAGAGATGAAAAACCTGAAATTTCGACATTAGAATGACGTAAATAGGTCAAAAGCCTCACTTTTCACCCACACACGTGGGCAGGAGGACTTACATAAATCCTAAACTATCCTGTAAGACTCATACAATAAAAAATTTTAGCTAATGAAATGAATTGGAAGAAATTTCAAGAAATTTGAAATCTCGACAAAATTAGGACAAAAAGGGTAAATTTTGAGTTTCTCGATAACCAACTGATGAAACTCAAATATTTTTGAGGGCTTTCATTCCTCGAGTAATGTGATTTGCTTCTTCCATCAATGCTGCTTTTGCCCTTGACACTTTGTGTCCAGACTCACTCCAAGATTGCCAACAACAAAAGCCCCCAATAAAAATCGAATTTTTACGGTTGGAAAAAGTTTAATTTAAAAAATACGAGATATACGAGTAAAATCCTAGGTAAGGAAACCTAAAAACATGGAAACGTAGAAGATATACCTGTAGCGGAGGTGTAGACGACGAAACAAGAAGCACAAACCACCGACGGATCGGAGTTGTCACTATAGCAACTTAGAGGGACGAGACGAGTCGAAGCAGAGAAGAAAGAATGGGAAATGGACTCTGAATCGGAACTTAAAAATCTGATTTTTAGTCTGGGGGTCGGAAAATTTGACTAAAACCATCGACCCACCCATCGACCCCCGCATCGAACCTCGGCTCTCGGTAATCTGACAGAGAACTAGGGGTCACACCCTGGGTCGGATATCCTCTGACCCCCCCATCGACCCCCGGCTCTCGGGAAGAATTGGTGATTTCTCAGGGTCGCATACTGAGGGTTGGATAACCATCGACCCCTACCATCGACCCTGCAGTGAAAATACAGCATTTTCGACCGAATGATCTGAAAATTTTGAAATTTGCATTTGTTAGTGGTTTTAAAATATGAGAATGAAGTATATAATGATTGTCTCACATGTTCAATGATTTTCAGGCAATCCCACTACCAAATTAGATAATGGCTGGACGCAGAGTAACCAGACAAAGTCGTAACTCTATCCCACCACCACCACCTATGAGGGAAGATAGCTAGACACACCCGAAAACAAAGGGGAATACGAACACGGCACCATCCGTCATTTAATGGGCAGACAAATCCTACAAATCTGCTAGCTCCACCTACAGACTTGGCCACGGTCATAATGAACTTGGCCCAACAGCTGTAGCAAATGCAACAGGCACAGGCTACTATACAAGCTGCCATAGACATAACTCTTCAAGCTGCACAGACACCTCCAATGCCAGCAGGACAGGCAAGTACAGCTCCAGGGGGAAGTAACATAGTACCCCACACACCTCAAACTCCCATCATGCAGGCTCAAGTACAAAATCCTGAGATAGCTCAAGGTGGATATCAATACCAACCACCTATGTATGGGGTGCATGTCCCGCAACAACTAGACCACTCCAGACTGGTGGAGCATTTTTTGAAACTGAAGCCCAAAGAATTTAATGGCAAGCCATCAGATCCTTTATGGCCGGCACACTAGGTTGACGAAATGGAAAGAAATTTTAAGATGATGACATTAAATGAAGAAGAAAAAGTGTTGTGTGCCACCTTTATCATGAAAGGAGATGCACACCATTGGTGGAGGTCTATCAGGACATATTTATTAACAAAGCACACCAAACTGACTTGGGATATTTATAAGGAGGCATTATTTGAGAAGTACTTTCTTAGAAGTTTCAGAGATTCTATGGAACGAGAGTTCCTGAGTTTATATCAGGGGCAGATGACCGTGGATGTGTATCAACAGCGTTATGAGGAGCTGTTCTTCTTTGCACCTGTCAGTATGCAAGAGGAAAACACCAAGACCTGAAGGTTCATTATGGGACTTAGGGGAAGCGTCCCCGAGCACGTTCTGGGACATGAAAAGAAAATCTATAATGAAGCGGCACAAATTGCTCGAGTTATAGAATTGAGCCAATAGGAGAGTTATTTCCTGCAAAACAGAGGTATAAAAAGGTCAGCTGGAAATTCTTATAACGGAGGGAATAACAAGACATTCAAACCCTTCCGTGCTCAAGGCTTTACCGCTGCAACCAAGACTACTCCCGTAGCTCAACAACAACAAAAGCCAATTACTGAAGGGATAAAATGTTTTAACTACAACCAAGTGGGACATATGACAAGGGAATGTCCTAAGCCCAGGAAGCAGCTACATCAAGGACGAGTTTACGCGGTTACATCTGAGGATGCTACCGCATCGCCTGATGTGGTCACATGTATGACTTAAATTTTTAGTTAGTTGTATTACATTGTATGAGCATGTAGACTAAACCAAAACAAATCACAGGTATCATACCTATTAATGGCATTCCCGCCAGAGTACTCTTTGATTCAGGAGCTACTCATTCTTTTATATCTGTGTCATTTGGAAAAAAACTGAATTTTACACATCAAAACATTAGACTACAAACTACTTGTACAAACACCGATGGGATTAGAAGTGGAGTTAGAAAAAGGTTATGGACCATGTCCAGTTCTTATTGATGAAAAAACGTTGGATGCAACCTTGATCCAACTTGAGATGGCAGACTTTGACGTCATCTTGGGAATGGACTGGTTGGTTCGGCATTCTATAAATCTATTATGTGCCGAAAAGAAGCTGACATTTAAAGACAAAGAAGGAGTAGAGTTCAGTTTTTTGGGAACCAAACATCCTCGTAAACAAAAACTCATACTCTTTGCGCTGAAGGCTAAGAAGTGCCTTGAGAAAGGAGCAATCGGGTATTTAGTATCTGTGGTCGACCTTACCAAGGAAGCACTACGAATGAAAGATATTGATGTTGTAGATGACTTTCCAGACGTATTTCCTGAAGAACTACCAGGATTACCACTCGACCGCACTACAGAGATTGTTATAGATCTTATACCTGGAGCTGCACTAGTATCGAAAGCACCTTATCGAATGGCTCCTACTGAACTGAAGGAATTGAAAGTACAACTATAAGAATTGCTGGACAAGGGTTATATTCACCCTAGCATGTCACCATGGGGAGCGCCAATATTATTCTTGAAGAAGAAGGACGGTAGCATTCGCTTGTGTATAGACTATCGAGAACTGAATAAACTGACAATCAAGAATCGGTATCCATTGCCTCGGATCGATGACATGTTCGATTAATTGCAAGGTGCCAAAGTGTTCTCCAAGATCAATCTTCGGTCAGGCTACCATCAGTTGAAGATTAAAGATGGTGATATTCCTAAGACAACATTCAGGACCAGATATGAACATTATGAATTCTTGGTCATGTCTTTTGGATTGACAAACGCACTAGCAACCTTTATGGAACTTATGAATCGAGTATTTCACGACATGTTGGATACATCGATTATTGTATTCATCGATGATATATTGGTCTACTCCAAAGACGAGAAAACTCATATTGAGAATCTAAACGGCGCTCTGCAACGATTACAGAAGGAGAAGCTCTATGCCAAATTTACAAAGTGTGAGTTTTGGCTAAAGGAAGTCGCTTTTCTAGGCCATGTAGTATCCGCTGAATGAATTAAAGTGGATCCCAGTAAGATCGAGGCTATTGTAATGTGGGAAGCACCGAAGAGCGTTGTAGAAATTAGAAGTTTCTTGGGTCTAGCTGGTTATTATCGATGATTTGTGGAAGACTATTCCCAAATTTCCATACCCCTTACTAATTTGACTAAGAAGGGCAAAAAGTTTGTTTGGACTGATAAATGCGAGAAGAGTTTCCAAACCTTGAAGGCTAGATTGATATCAGCTCCAATCTTGACCATTCCAATTCCAGGACAGCCGTTTATTTTGTACACTGATGCGTCAGGACTGGGATTAGGATGTGTACTTATGCAAGGAGAACAAGTAATTACCTATACCTCAAGAAAGTTGAAGACACATGAGAAAAACTATCCCACTCATGATTTGAAACTAGCGACAGTAGTACATGCTGTCAAAATATGGAGACATTACCTATACGGGGAGAAGTTTCAGATTAAATCAGACCATAAAAGTCTTACTTATCTATTTAATCAGAAAGAGTTGAATATGAGACAAAGAAGATGACTGGAATTATTGAAAGACTATGACTGTGATATCTAGTATCATCCGGGGAAAGCTAATGTAGTAGTCGATGCGTTGAGTAGAAAGGCAATGATAAAATCTCAGGAAGAGGTTAGCACAACTGTCGCAATGTGTACTACCAGGAAGGTATTCAGTCACGGTAATGAGCAGTTTGTGATAGATGCACCGGATGGATCGGCCAACCAAGTGTTTATTCATCGATTTTCAAATATGTTCGCCGCATTGAAGATTATACCGGATATAATTGATGAAGTAAATACAACTATCAAATCAGATCCTTACCTGAGAATGGTACAAGAGGACATTGAAAAAGGTAGGACTATCCCTGAGTTCACCTTGGACGAAGAAAAGGTACTGAAATACAAAGGAAGAATATGTGTACCTGAAATCGAAAGCTTGGACATTAGAAACCGATTGATGGAAGAAGCCCATACCACCATCTATTCGATACATCCTGGAAGTACAAAAATGTATCATGACCTAAAGAAATTATATTGGTGGAGAGGAATGAAAGCAGATGTAGCTAAGTTCGTGTCTCAATGCCTAAATTGTCAGAAAGTAAAGGCTGAATGACAAAGACCGGCAGGACTGTTACAACCGTTATCGAAACCAGCATGGAAATGAGACTGCATCACTATGGACTTCGTCACAGGATTACCATTGACTCCTCGAGTAGTTGACGTAGTTTGGGTGATTGTACACCGCCTAACTAAAACAGCTCGCTTTATACCTATACGACCTCAGTCTACACTGGAGAGGTTAGCTAAGCTGTATGTGGATAACATTGTGCGATTACACGGTGTACTTGAAAGCATTGTGTCTGATAGAGATCCACGATTTACTTCAAAGTTTTGGGAAGGATTGCAAAAGGCTATGGGTACAATATTGAAGTTTAGGACCGCATTCCATCCACAGACAGATGGACAGTCAGAGCGTACAATTCAGATTCTAGAAGATATGCTTCGAGCATGTGTAATTGATTTTAAAGGATCATGGGATGAAAAGTTACCACTGATTGAGTTCGCTTATAACAATAGCTATCAGGCTACTATACAGATGTCACCCTATGAAGCACTGTATGGCCGGAAGTGTCGAACTCCTTTGTTTTGGAATGAAGTTGGCGAACATAGTATTATTGGACAGGAATTTGTTGAATAGATTTGTCGAGTAGTCGACATTATCAAGGAAAGAGTGAGAACAACTCAGAACCGTCAGAAGCAATATGCATACACTAGATGTTGAGACCTTGAATTCGTCGTGGGTGATAAAGTATTTTTAAAAGTATCGCCTATGCGAGGTTTGAAACGGTTTGGACGGAAAGGGAAACCAAGTCCAAGATATGTCGGGCCATATGAGATTCTAGCTAAGCGTGGAAAAGTAGCTTACCAGTTAGCACTACCACCATCTATGGCAAGTGTGCATGACGTATTTCATATTTCTTATTAAAGAAGTATGTCAAGGATCCAACGCACGTTTTGACAGTAGATCTACCTGATTTTACTGATGATTTGATATTTGAAGTAACACCAACTGAAATCACCAGCCGAAAGGTTCAACGACTACGCAACCGTGATATCTATTATCTTAAGGTCACCTGGAGAAGTAGAGATATGGAAGAAATCACATGGGAAGAAGAGAATGCTATACGAAAGCAGTACCCTCATCTATTCGACTCGGAAGGTATGAACAATTTTGAGGACAAAATTTTTATAAGCAGGGGGGAGTTGTAAGACCCGTATCGAACTAACCCGGTCTTACCACCTTGAACCAGGTCTACCCATCATGGTCGAGCCAAATGGACCAAGTACGTGAAGGAGATCACGATCCCAGGTATTAAACTGACCCAAAAATACTAAAATAGGGGGGTGGGTCGCATACCCAGCTAGGCAAGGTCGGACCCCCCCAATATAAAAGTCAGACCCTGAGTTTCTAACTAGGGGTCGGACAATTTAGAACCAGGGGTCGACGGGATCTCCGACCCCCTCATCGACCCCCAGTCTGCCGACAGAAATCATGATTTGGAAACTTTCCAACTTTCAATGGGATTCTTTCCTAATCTCAATGGGACTTATTTTTGGAGTTTCTACTCTATAAATAGGACGTCCCTAAGCCTCTTTCACTCCTTTTAGAACCCTAATTGGATTGAGAGAAAGAGAAGAGAAGGAGAAGAGAAGGAAAGTGGAGAAGAAGATCAAAGAGAAGGCTTCAGAGAAACAAGCCTAATTCTTCTCAGGTATGGATACTATCTCCATGTAATTCTAAAGACCTTAGAATAGATAGTGAATAGAGTATGATCTAGGAGAAACTCAAATCATCCATCTATGGTTAGGTTTCAACGGAAAACCATGGAGGAGATCATTAAAACCATGTAGGTGAATAAACTATAGTTCTAAACCATAGAACATGTATGGAATGGATTATAGAAGCAAGCCATAGGACCCAAACACGATGGAATGGACTGTAGGATGAAAATTTTGACTAAACACACAGGGTGTCGCACGGGGGGTCGATGGAGAATCGACCCTACCAGACCCTAACATCGACCCCCAGTGTTTGGGAAGTCCAGAATGTAGCTGGTAGCACCCATGGTCGATAGAACCTCTGACCCTGGCATCGACCCCCAATTAATAGCAAGCTTTTTAAAATCAGAATTAATTCTAATTAAATTCTATCGACTTAATTAGGTCTTCTAGTGATATAATAGTGATATTTAGTTGATTCTTAAAGCTTGAGAGAGGATCTACGATCAAGCAAAGGTGAGGGAACAAGACCTAAACTAATTGGTTAATAATAAACTGTTTTTATTCTTGAGTCCAATGCCATGATTGATTCTATGCGTGTATGCTTGTCTTGTGCATTTAACATGTCATCTAATATTTCTATTATTACTGTTCATGCATATTTACATTTATTCTTTATAACATGATGATGATGATGATGATAAGAATAGGCTTGTGAATGTATGTGTGTGGTTGGTATGCTTGATGCGAGCGAGTATCAGGGGGGGTGTCATAGGCTGGGCCTCAGCACTCTATCTCTATTTCTAACTCAAGTCTTGTCCACTGACATCGTCGTATCGCCATTACCTTAGCGGAACTATTACGTCATAGTGTATGAGGGGAGGTGGTCTCAGACCGTATAGTCGATGACTCTTCCGGGGGGCCTTAGCCCTATCTCTATGGACGTATTAAGGGATGCTGGGGTGAGGCCTTGGATACACTGTTTAGCATTAGGATTGGTTAGTTGCGAGCCCAGTTTGTGAGCCCTCGCCAGCAGGGGCTTACGTGTTGGTATGGGTAGAGTATCAGAGGAAGTGTCATAGGCCGGGCCTCAGCACTTTAGTTCTATCTCTATTCCATGGTAGGGTGGATGGGGACGACAATAAACGTTAACCTTTGGGTGGGCCTCCACACCCTGTGCATAGAGGCGAGGCGGCCACCGAACCTTTCTATAGCACATTGCAAACTTATTTTCCAGACCACAGATATGAATTGAATGCATGCATATGATTGTTGCACTGTTTTGTTTGCTCACTGAGCCATGATGTGTGCTCACCCTCTCGACGTCGAATATTTTTAGTTGATGATGCAGGTACCACTATCGAAGATTATATGAGTGCTCCAGTGTACGGGTGTGTTGCTGTGGAAGCCGAAGACTTAGTGGATACGCATGATCCCTCATGCGAGTGCAACTCATGAGTATTCAATTAGATTTTGTTTGAATTATTAAGGGAATGTAATTGATACTTTATTTATTTATGTCTCAGTTGATACAACAATAATTTGATATTTTATTATGGTTATCATAGTTAGATTTCTCAGTTAATTTACTATAAGACTTCCGCTAATGTGTATTTATTCTGATTAATGTTATGGATGTGTATGGTTTTATTTTTAATGGACAAAGCCTATTAGAGATCCTGGTTGAACCGTTGGTTTATAAGCAGTTCATCACACCGTTCTGAATGGTGCAGAATTGGGGTGTGACATCTATGGCCTTAATTTCATATTTTTCATAATTATCTACTCTAACCTACTCTTCATTGATTTCCTTTGAGTTTTTGTTTATGGTTCTCATGGTTGAGATCCTACTTTGAATCAATACTTCCCCCATGATCTATTCTAGGCATTCAACTAATATAAGGGATGTTTTCATACTTTGAACTTGCTGAAGGATCAGAGCTCTCTCTGAAATTCCTTCTCTTAGTCTTCCTCTTCAATTCTCCTTCTCTTCCTCATCCTCTCTTTCCCTCTCTTTTAGTTTGAGTTCTAAACGAATAAAAGAGGCTAAGGGATGTCCTATATATAGAGAAAAACCCTCCATATAGAGTCCTACTTTGATTAGGAAAGAACTCCCTTCAGATTAAGATGGTTTCCTAACTTTGGAGTCAATTATACCATTGTGTGGTCACATGTGGGGTAGCAGGATCCGTCAACCACATGTCGCAAAACTGCGACCACACGGCCCAAACTCCAGTGGTCTCATTATTCTGAGGTGTGGCTGACCACACATGTTTAGGTATGTGACCACACATCTTAATTAGATGATTTATGGTTTGAATTACATACCTAGCCTTGTGGTTTCTTCACGCACTTGGTCCGCTTGGTCCGACCATGATAGGAAGACCTGATGCAAGGTGGTAAGACTGGGTTAGTACGATACAGGTCTTACATTTATTATGAATTTCGAGCCCAAAATTTTATGAGACACTCATATATATGTCAGAAGGCTCCCCTACAGATTTTAATTTTGGAGTTGAGGAAGTTCAGATAAAAATTCCCCAATGGTGCTACTATCTTCTTAGGGTACAGTGCAAACCCCCATCAGAAAGGCTTTCTTCCAACCATAATTTGGAAACTCTTTCTTCACAATAGTTTTATATATGGACGTCCTATAAAATTGGGCACTGGTCTTGGATTTTTCTGATTTTTTTTGGATTTGATATGATTTTTTAAGTGCACCATGATCTGTTTTAGAGTCAATTAGAGCACACTATTTTGCATGACTGAGAAATGCTACTTTGCACCATGAGGATCTTTCTATTTGGACAATATTTTTTCATGAAGTGTTATATCTGTCAATTAGTTACATGACCATATGTTGGATTTCATTTTCAATATGTGGATGATTTTATATGGAATTTATGGTGTACCTGATCAGAATCTGGAACAGACTTAACCAGTACACAAGCCTACACTTGTGGTCCATATTTGACCCATTGTTGTTTGTTTTAGATTTCTTTCCTTGAGTTAAAATTTAGGTCTCTGCATCCTCTTTTAGAGGATGTATTTTGGGCTCAATTTGAATAAGTATGAGGCCCCATATGCATGTTTTGGCAAAGGTCGACATAATCTGTTGCTTGCAATGAATTTCTTGAAAATGCATGGATAAGTAACATGTAAAGACCTTGTATGATATCACTTCCTTCAAGGAAAAGTCAGCCACATGAGTCTAAAAGACATCCATGTCAATAGATAATTATTTACATGATTGAAAAATATTTTATGATTATTTTCCCATGATTGGTTCAAAGTCTTGGCCTATTTTCATAGTCTAACCTTGTGGGCTGACTTTGACCCCTTAGGACACCTAGTCTGAGCTCAACATCTCAAAGAAGTTGTAGGTCTCAAAAAGACCTTCAAAATAGTATATTTTATGCCTTATTGCAATTTATAAAGAAAGGGTTTCGAATCTATGCAAGACAGTATATTGGATGTATGTCTATCAAACTCCAATTCATTGAGTGATTTGATACTTTTACTATCATTTTGTTATGTTTGGCATAGAGTAATGAGATGATGTGTTATTTTGAGATTACATGCATATTTGAATATGTTTGGAATGTCAGATGTTATTTGCTACTCGTGATACATTTCCATGCTTTGATGTTGCTATTATCTGCCTATTTTGTGTTAACTGCCATATTTAATTGATATTTATTTTTGAAAATAACTTACTTTCTGCAACACCCTAGTTGAATTTTCATATATATACACCTAGCAGGCATATTAGGTGTGGGGATGTGTAAGTAGGCACCCACATTCATTGGAAGGGAAAAAAAATAGAAAAATGATAAATCTTAATTAAGAGATATGAAGCCTAACCCAACACATTCAAAATTAGGGTTTTTGGTCAGGGGTAGTTTTAGGACAATCCCTACCCCTCAGTTCATTTTCCCTAGGGTACAGAGAACTAGTTACGAGTGATGTGAATTCAACTATAGAGAATTTAAGACCATACCCTGATCTTGATTGGACACAAAAATGAATGATTGAATCTTTCTAACTACATGGATCCTAATTCTTAGGGAAGCACCCTAAGATACGTAGGTAGTTTGGAAAAGAGACCCAAATATGGACCCACACCATATTCTTGTGAAATATTTCCATCATCTTGCTTAGCAGGATCATTTAGCTCATCCCCTTGCATGGCAGGACCATCTTCTTGCTTGGCAAAATCATTTAGCTTATCCCCTTGCTTGGCGGGACCATCCTCTTGCTTGGCAGGATCATTGACCTTGTCCCTTTGCTTGGCAGGATAATTTACCTTTTTGTTATGCTTATGAGTTTCTACTTCTTTGCTTGGTGTACACGTCCCTTTCCTTGGTGGGACCATGCTGCAGGATCATTTACCTTATCCCTTTGCTTGGTAGGATCACCTCTTTGCTTGGTAAGGTTTATCTATTCCAAAGATGCACTGATGAGTATGTACCTCTTTGCTTGGCAAGATTTCTACTTGCAAATACACATTCTTAGCTCCTTTAGGTTATCCATATCTATCATTATCCATATCCATATTCCATTACAATGAATTATGTTGTACCTAATTTTCAGGACCTCTACAATACGTAGGCAACTTGGATGACCTCTCCAAGTATGGTACCACATCTTAGCATCCTTAGGTCCTCTACATCCATATCCATATCCATATCCATATTCATATTCACTTCAATCCACATAGGCTATCTCTAGATTCAATCTCAATTATCTATCAAAAATAAACTTTAACTTGGATAATTGAATCTAATGAAGCTTAAACATAAACTACATCCATAAACTTTAATCATAATCCGTTTGAACTACATTATGGACTTGATTTCTAGGATTGAAATACGTAGGTAATTTGAGTTGTTTTTGGATGTCTTAGATTCAGTCCATCACCTAACCATATTTGGTTCGGTTCATTGTATATGATTTTTTTTATTTTGAGAACATGTTTGCCTAAACCTAGGGTAAAATAATTTAGACACTTGGCATAGGATCCCCCATGAGCCCTAGTCATTATCCATTGATCATAAACAGTCAGAACCATAGAGTCTAAGGAAAGTAGAATCACATAGGAGGCCGATTTTTAGATCGGATAGCTTTGGGTGCTTAATACCTTCCCAAACTGTACCTTGAATGCTTACCTGTTCTCTGATAGGCTAAAGCCAATATATATTAAGTCATGAGTCAATAGAAGTCTTGTCTTATGATGAGACTATATTTCAGGTACTAGACCTTAATCTAGGTGGTGACTCCAAATCTTTACCATCCATCAGCATGGGCGGACAAGATCGTAGGCAAAAGCCAACGATTGAAAACCCTTTGTTCTCACACTTTCTCATCGAAATCTCTTATAGATCATTCAAATCTCAATTCGAGAGACATTAATCACTTGAGCAGTAATTTCGTTTTCAACTTCAAACTTTCTCCATTCCATTTGAATGCTTGCATAACTTTTCTTTAATATTATTATCTACACTACACATAGTCTCTTCCAAGGATTATTGAATAATGGTGGACGTGTTTCATCTTCTATACTAACATCAGAATTTCTTTCTTTTAATAGATTTTCATCGTCTGGGGTTAGCTAGGTTGCAATGACCTCCAGATATTCTAATTTTTTTGGAAAGGAGTCATCTGTTGTAGGGGCAACAAGACATTCATCGTCTCAATCATCGGGGTATGATCAGTGATAATTTTGGTCAACAGAGGTAGCTGAGAGTTGGCACTTATTTGAGCATAGAGCAGTTGACTCAGGTCATTTTGTAAGATGCGATGAATTAAAAAGGTTTATGGTTCGTCGAGCATTAACATATAGGGGTTGGTTACTGGTGCTTCAGTACCACGTTCTAACATTGTGAGGTAGTTTTATTTTAACCTTCAGGGGGAACAAGGTATGGAGAATGGCACTGATGATTCATCCTTGCAAAAGTTGGGTACTGGGGTGAAAGATTATTTTAGACATTTATAGTCTGGCCCATCTCATAGATATCTTTGCATTTGGAGAACTTGTTTATGTGAAGCCAAGATTCTAGTTATAGCTGAGTTGGAGCTTGGATTGATACAGGAACAAATGATGTTGGGTCCCAAATTAAGATAAAGTAACTGTCGTCCAGTTCTGAGTGTATACAGTCGCATTATCCAGCACAACATTACTCCCAGAAGTAGTCATAGGGATGCTATTGTGCATTTCTATGAGTTTGTAGCTTATAGTGTTACAGTAAGGCAATAGCTCTATTTGCTATACTTGATTTTGAGATCACTGATTACTACAGTGCTTCATCCTCAGTTTGGCAGTCTTCCTTATAGGTGGTTTCTCACTCACTTATTCATTCAACGGGGGATAGATCATCCTCAAGATGATTATGTAGAATGGTCTGTCCATTCTGACTTTGGTTGGAATTTATTATATAGGCTCGGCCTTCAGGACATTGAGCTTAGCAATGATGAGTTAGAAAGAATTCCTCATCCAAATAGGCGACCTTGGTGGCATTTGACTAAGAAGATTTAGCGTAGGGTACATCCATCTTCATATAGGATCGAGTTTGTCACACCCCAATTCTGAACCAACCAGAATGGTGTGAGTGAACCGTCATTGAACCAACGGTTCATACCAGGATCTCGAATAGACCGTGTCCACTCATACAAACCCAATACACATAACCACAATCAGAATATAAATAATACAGTGGAAGTCTTTAAAAAGAATGAACTGAGTATCTATTGATAAAATATAATATCATTACACCACTTTAAAAGTCAACCGAAACTAACTGAAACAATTAAATAAAATCAATCACAGGTACACACAGAAAGGGCACTCGCATGAAGCGTCATGCTCGTCCTCTCCTACCTGTGCACCCAGAGCAGCAACATCACTATACCCCGGAGCGTTCATATAGTCATCCATCGTGTATCCTGCATCAACATCTAAAAACAATGTGTACACAAAGGGTGAGCTCACAACTTAGCTCAGTAAGACAATCAGACAGTTTCATAATATTATGCATGAGTAACAATCATTTTATGCTATGGTCTGGTTTTAAGTTTGCAATGTGCTATAGAAAGGTTTGGTGGCCGCCGCACCTCTATACACGAGTGTGTGACACCTCATGGATCACACCCCCATTGGCCCACATGCATCCATCATGGAATAGAGATAGAGCTAAGATACCCCCATACCTCCCCTGATGCTCTACCCATACCAGTACCTAAGCCCCTACTGGCCAGGGCTCGCAAACTGGGCTCGCAACTAACCAATCCTATATGTCATCAATGTATGCTCTATCCCAGCACAACCGTCTACGACATAGAGATAGAGCTAAGGCATTCCCACACCACCCCTGATGCCCTATCCGCAACTAACCCACTAGGATAGAAACAATATGCAGGTAGACCCTATCCCAACATAACTCCCTACGGCATAGAGATAGAGCTAAAGCATCGTGGACAAGCCAGCGTCGACCTCGGAGACCACAATGCCACATAACCATGGCCAGGCCTGCATCAACATCGGAGACCACCGTACCACGATTTTCCCCTGATGCCCCACCCATACCAAGCATGTTAAGACAGAATACTACAAAAGGTGCTAGTGTGCGGAGCGATCCCAGGCCCATGCCCCACTCCACATACTAACGAAAACAATCACATGCTTAACAATCACATCCTATCAATGCATGAACAATAATAATAACTGAAAGTAAAGGATGGCATGTGAATATGCACAAACATCACACCATATATATATTCAGGTGATTAACATCGACTTACTATCCATTAATTATTAGGTTTAGGTCAGATTCCCTTACCTGACGCTCGTTTGTTAGCTTGCTCCACGTCGCAAGATCCAAACGAAAAGTCAAAAAGTCCTACAATATTATTAGGGTTTCATTAGAATAGTTTTCTTAGGGATTCATGTTGATCGAAAACCAACAAAGTCCAAAACCAGCCTTTCAGAGCTGATCGATCACAACATACCGGTTGCAGCTCTGTGAGCAAACTAGCAACCGGTATGGTCGACCGGTATGTCTCCGGAAGACCATACACTTGGTTTTTCGACTGTCGTTGATCGATTTCCTTGGATTATCAGGGTTTCTCCTATCCATTCTAAGTTTAATCTTTGAGTTAGAGTTATCCCCAACTCATTCAAGTCTTATTTCGATGAATATCATCTCAGAACTCGAATCTAGGGTTTGACGGCAACTTAGGGTTTAATATCCAATTTAGGGTTTTAGATCAATACCTACTTTGCATGGTATTGATCCACCCACACAACTATCCTAAAGTCATAGGGTAAGAAGAATGATTAAAACACTTACCGTCGACTGGCGTAAAGTGAGCGTCGTCGAACGGTAATGGCGGCACCTCCTTCTTCTTCCTTGCTCCTTCTCCTTTCCAACCTCCTTCTCTTCTCTAGGGTTTATGCGAGATAATGGAAAGTATTTTAGGAGGTTTAAGGTGTATTTATAGGCTAGAATTAGGGTTTAGTAACCCTATTAGGATTAGGAAGGTTCAGGCATTAGGGTTTTGGGAAATGGGACCCACAGAGATCCAATTCTGGATCTCCGTACTCAGCTGCGCAGAGCTGACCGGTCGACCGGTACCCAGACCGGTACCATCGACCGGTTAACATATTATCATGTTGATTTGATCGTCTTTGGTCCGATTTCGTACCTGTTTGTCATCCGCTCGTCCCGTCTGGTCCGGTGATGATCGGAAGACCTGCTACGACACAAACCCAAGGTTTAGACCGGGTTTACGGAGTGCGGGTCTACAGAGTTGGCTCCAAAAAATGATAGCAGTGATCCTACCTACATCCCTAGAGATTTTTTCTCCCTTATTTAAAGCCCCAATGATATGGCATTACTAGCAATTGAACAAAGAAATATGCCACAGCGGCAAGAGGTTTGCAGTGTTGTGTTGCATGTAGTGGTTCCTCATACTGTAGTTCTTGATGACGTGGAACTGTAAGGCATGTTGGTAGAGGCTCACGCTCTGGTGTCTGAGTTACATGAGTACCATTAGGAAACACAAGTAGCATTGACGTCTTTCAAGTAACACATGTTGCAAGGAATATCAGGTGTAGAGTGATGTATGATAGCAACTGAGAATGTGGCATTGCACTTGCTCAACACTAAAAAATTACAAGAAAAGAAGTGTCCTTTTTACAGAATGCATTGATTTCGGAAAGTCTTTTCTCACCATCTCTTGTTGAGGTATAGGCGAAGACTACTACAAAACGTAAGAGAGTTCACAAGAATTAGATTGGATCCATAACTAAAATTAAGTTGGTAGAAAGATTCAGTGGTAGCATCCTTCATTTGTTTATCAGCTAGGTCTGTTTGGCTTATTTAATAGACTGAGTCTAATTTGATAAGCAAGTTATCAAACTCGTAGTTGAGCCTCTTTTCACTTGTGTCATATTGTCTAAGAATAGAGGTTTTAACTTAAGACTATCTATTCCCGCTTAAATATTGTTTCGCTTGTTACAGCTTATCTCACTAGGTTTATACATTATTCTTTTCAGTTTAGTAGTTGTTCTTTGGTCTCTACCTACAACTTATTCTCATTTATATATCAGTTGATCACCTAATGTCAACATTTCTATTTTTGTGCAAGTATGATTGATAGTGACGTATAACTTATTTATTAGAGTATATGCATTGATCGTGGCATAACATGATATTCTCTAATACCAACTTCTGACATTAGAGTAGTATGGATTGATAGTGGTCATAACGTGATATGCTCTGATATCAAAGCAGTCACACACAGTTCCCGATGTATCAGCAGTATGAAATGGAACGAGATCTCTCCATCTTATCAGGGAAAAAATCCCCTTCCATGATCACGCATCACGGTACTCCACAAGTCAATCCAGCTAAAGAATTATCAAAGTAGAAATTTACAATCTTATTTTAAACTTTCATTCATACTGACTTAAAACTTAAAACCAATTATCAAGAGCTGACGAAATACACACACACACACACACACACACACACACACACACACACACACACACACACACACACACACACACATATATATATATATATATATATATATATATATATATAATGTATAAGTTCCATAAATGAGTTCATTATCCAAATGTTCCAAAATAAATAGTCCAAAGTAAAGCAATGATAAGTAAAGCAAATCATTGTTCAAAGTTTATCTCCAGTGTAAACCCAAAATAAAATAGATAATCCTAACTAGAGAAAAGAAACATGGGCATAGCCTAAACCCATGCAAATCACTACACATTGCATTAAGAATCAGAGATATCTTCCTCAGGTTCGTAGTCCTCATCTTCTACACCAGATGGACTGCAACCCGAAGCATCACGCAAAGAACCTGCAACATCTAAAATAATTTATGCGCATAAGGTAAGCTCAACTATCGAGTTTAGCAAGAAACTAAACGTGCAACAAATAAAATGCATGCAACTATCAACTACGGTCTAGTAGATAACTACAAGTGCTAGCTCAGGACAACCCACATACGGAGTTTCTAGACTACATAGGTCTCCTCCCATCAGATGATACCGCCTCACTCGACGTACAGTATCACCCCCAAGTATGGATAAGTCATTATGAGATAAGCCTGTATAATGCCTGCCAGTTGCCCATAACTCATCCTAAGCCTGATTATGCTAGCCACTTAAAGATATGGTAATCCTACTAGTCAACTCGCATGTCCATCCACACTACGTCGGGTATGGGGAGCATTGTAACAATGTTCATACCACTTTTTTATTGCATCCATGCCATTACATAACCCCCTAATGGCTAGGGGTATAGCTATAAGGATAATTATGTTCAACTAGCATTGTCTAATTAATTAATCGTATTACTTGACCGTAACGTCTCCAATCTTTTGACCCCGTTCGTCCACCCACATAGGACGTCGTGACTTGGCTAGATTATATATGGTCAATGACAAACAACATCAGTAAGAAGTGGTGCCCGCATCTCATTCCACCCGCCTTCCTCTTTACTGACTTAACTAGACATCATGAATCAAGCATGGATCAGTTACTTTTGTGAAAAAGTAATAGGTGTGGCATTCCACCCGCCCTCTAATCCCAAACACAAGGATACATATGCATGATCACACAAACAGTTTATTGGATGGCATGTTACAAACAAGAGCATGTTATCAATCTCATCCATCACACAGCATAATTCCATATAAATAATTTTACCATACAATGGTTTAGTTTCCTTACAGACAGTTAGAGACTGAATCCTCAATAAATCGATCAGGTAGCTGCTTACCAGATTCCTCGTAGCAAAGGATCAAGATCATAAACAATAACATTCGTTAATGTATTATTCAATGGAATTAATCAGGTTTCTCTTTAAGTTCATTATTCTTGTGTCAAAATGTTAATAGCTTATCTGATAACTTATTCCTACTGTTTATTATTTGTTTATCATGACATAGCATCAAGGGGTTCATTATTCCTTTCTTAAATTATTGTTCGTAACCTAAGGATAACATCTAACCAATAATAACCATGCCATCCACATAAGGTAGATACAGTGTGATTATCACACCATAAGGCAGTACACTCATTTAGTGAGGTCACCTTCTAATAGCCTTAATTCTAAGAAGGACTTCTTATAATAAAGTCAGGGGTTCTAGCATCATACAAGGTGTTTAGTTACTAATCCCTAAGGTTCCACACTTGCTATCCAAGGGTTTCTTGCAATTTAAAATAACAAACAGCAAGCTGCCTAAATAAATTATAGGGCAATTAATTAAAATAACACATCGAATGCTTATCAAAAATTGATTTTGAGTATCTAAACCCATAATCAGGCTTACAAAAATTATAGTAAACTACTGACCAAAGATGGTCAACAATAGAGATCAAAATCACGTATGGCACGTGGCCGACCGCACGGTTTGGCCACTAGGCTTGTGGTACGTATTACTGACTACATGTTGAAACATAGTCATTTAATAGTGCCGATACCCCAGAAGGGTTACCAAGCTCTTGTACGTTGGGTTTAGGGTCTCACAATACAGAGATGAGGTATAATTGGCAGTTTTGTAGAGTAATCCAAAACTTACCTTAGGTATACACAATGCACATGGAGTTTTGCAACATGGGATAGTCCAAACTAGGTTCTAAGGCCTTAAAAAATCTAAAAAAATTATAAGGACTCGCCGGCCAAGTTGGGCTAAGATCCACCATCGAAATTGCGTGCAGCATGTGTTCGACCTCAAGTCACAATGATTGAGTCGTGCGGCTAGTCCCATCGGTTGCAAGTAGAAATGTTATCCAATGGTCACCAAATCTTTTCGATATGGGAATAGTAGTCCGACTATGGAGTTTGAGCTCTAAACTCAATTTTTAGGCTAGGTTTTGGATACCTTTCAATTACCTGTTTAATCGAGATTTCAAATCTAATTTTAATCTTCAGATCTGACTTATAGGAACTTGGATCCCCTCATTGATCCTTGATCTGAGTCTCCTAGGGTCAACTCAAGATCCCTAAGGTCATCCTATAGTTTTTCAAAATCCATGGATTGTTGACTTATATTTTTTAATGATCCGATCTCACCATTCTGATTACCATGCATGCTATTGTCCATAGTTTGTCTGTTTGAATAGTGGCCCCTAGGTTCATGGCTCCGCCATGGATGGTGGTTTAATCATATGATCATGGTCTCACCACAAATGGTGATGGACAATCCTTGATTTCGATTATGGAGGAATCCCAACACAAAATAGTGGTTCTTAACAGTAGGTGACTGATATCTTAAGTTACCATAAGCATTTTCTTACCATTATCAAGATTTGATTCATTACCAAGTAGGCTCTTATTAATTGATCTGAAACAAAGTGGAAGAACACTTATCGAGGTTATATTTTTAGAGTTCTCCAACAAACGAGGTCACTGAACCAAAGGTTTGCTTGTCGTTCTTCTTCCTCCTTTTTCTGTTCTCTTCTCTGCTGGGCAGTAATGAGAGAAAAGCTTTTCTCCCTCTCTTCTTTTCCTCTCTCTCTCTCTCTCTCTCTCTCTCTCTCTCAGTTTATGCATCAGAATTTTCTCCCCAATTCCTCTTCTATTTTGATGGATTGAATGGGAGAATGGAGAGGGATAAGATCTCCTTCTCACAAAATCGATAAGAAGGATCACCAATTTGGCAATGGGAAAAACTTCCTCCATTCCACTTCCTTATTTAGCTCAATCATGGTCAACCTACCATTTCTAGAGTCCATTATATTTAGTAATGGAGGGAGAAAGCTAAATTAGAACTGTGGGTCCTACTTTTAGTCGGTCTCCATTCGAGTTTTCCATCTGGGAGTTTGGTTGGACTGTGCGGTTGGTGTTCGATCGCACCTCCTTGGTCATGAGCCAGACTTCTTTTTGGTCAACGAGCTTAGGTGCACACCTGTTAGACTCTTGGGAGTTGCTTGGACTAGGTCTGAGGTTTTCTCCTAGTGTTATTCCGCGCAATCTAGTGACATGAGATGTAAGACCCGTGCCCAAATTCCAATATGATATAACCATTATGGGCATGTATCTGGTCTTTCCATGTGCAATCGTATCACATCGACATGATCAAAGGTAAGGACGTACTCATAAGGTGACACAAAGCCACTATCTTGAGCCTGTTGTGTCACTAGAGTGCACGGACTAACACTAGAAGAAACCTCGGATGCAGATCAAACAACTCCCAATAGTTTAGTAGTTGTGCACCTAAGCTGGTTGACCAAAAGGAGGTCTGGCTCGTGACCAAGGAGATGCATTCGAATACCAGCCATACAGTCCAGCAGTACCCCTAAGCATGAACTCAAATGGAGACCGACTGAAAGTGGGACCCACAGTTGGAATTCAGCCTTCTCCCTCCATGACTGACTAAGAGAGACTCCTTTCATGGTAGGTTGATCTCTTTTTGAGTCAAGAATGGTAATAGAAGGAGGATCATCCCCTTACCAAATTGTTACCTTCCTTGGGCTTCATAGGTCTAGTTAATGTTGGTTTGACCCATTCATCGTGGTAAGACCTATTACAAATCAAAATTTCAAATTAGGATCAAAATTTTGGGTGTGGGTCTTAAAATTACTCTGGCCACTTGCCCACAACTCATCCTAATCCTGTATTACGCCAGCTACTTGAGGAGGTAATAATCCCACTAGTCGTCTCGCCCGCCCATCCACAATACGTTGGGTATAGGGAGCATTGTAGCTATGTTCGTATCACCCTTTATTGAACCCATGCCACTACATAACCCTCTAATGGCTAGAGATATAGTTATTCGGGTGATTAACATACAGCTAACCAAGTCTTCCTAGTTAACAAGTTACTGGACTGTAACATCGCCAAGCTTCTGACCCAGTCTGAGCCCCCATATAGGACATCGTAACTTCAATAAGTTACACATGGTCATTGCAAAGCAATGTCAGAAGGAAGTGGTGCAAGCATCACATACCACCCACCTTCCTCTTTACCGACTTAACCAAACATCATGAATCAAAACATAGGTCAATCACACTTGTGAAAAGGTAGCGAGTGTCCCATACCACTCGCCATCCAATCTTTATCAACACTACTGACCCCATGCTCAAGGATGCATATGCATGGGCAAATAAATAGTTTATTGGATGGCATGTTATCACACAATGCATGTCATTAGTTGCATAGCATCACATAGCATATTTAAGTATATCTAATTCTACCAAATAAGGTCTAATTCCCTTACCTGAGATAGTAAGCAACAAAATAATAGAGAGTACGATCCTAAGTAATTTCTCCTAGAGTCTTTTGTACCTTATATAGCAATAAAAGTGATTATATTAAATCAATTGGTTCTTTGTTTGTCTCTATTGCTTACTTAAACACATCCTAGTGATTTATTCACCTTTCTAGGGGTCTGGTATTAAGTTTGGAAGCATCCTATACTTGTTTAAAGATTTCAAACATTTACAAGGGTGAATAGAAAGCATCAATATTAAATAACATAGGTTATAAATGAAACGAAGAAGAATACATATATAAACATATGATTCCAGTGATATGACTATATGAGTAGGTTCATAAAAATCCTAAAAAGATGATGTCCAAGTGTGGTCATCAACAGAGGCCATTTCACCATATGGCACGAGGCATCAATCGCACAGTCTTGACCACAGGCGTGCGGCATGTGCCATAAACCATAGGTCGAAACGTGGCTAAAACACTTCGATTCTTCTCTAATGGTTTTCTAAAAATAAGGATTTGGGTTTAAAAATCCCATTCTAGCTTAGGTTATTGGCATTGATTCCATTTCCCAATTTATCGATATTGCTGGATCTAGTTTTAACACCTTGGATCCAATTCTAGCAATATCAGGAGGGGATTCCTCGGGTTTTATTCCAAAAATAATTCAATAATTCATTCAAATGAATCTCCAAGGTCTATGGTCTTAGATCCAATTATTGATCATTTTCATTTATTTTTCCAATATACTTAGGATCTCGGTTCTTCACCAAATCAGATTCATCATTCAATTAAATTCATGAATGTGTCTCAGTAATGGTGAAGGGAGATCTTAACCAAGGGAAACATGATCAATGACCCCTCAATGGTTATTCTATTATTTTATTTGTAAGGAACACCAAGGAAGTAAGAGTTTGATACCAGTAATGGAGTCTATTCAAAGTTCTTGTTCACAAGTTTAATCTCTAATGGAGCATGGACTCCTTCTTCTTTTCTCTGCTTCCTTCCCTTTCGAAACATGTCAAAACATTCCCACTCCTCTCTTTCTCTCAATTAGTGTAGATAATGAAATGAGAAAAATGGGAATAGAGTTAGATTCACTCTATTCACATTTGGAATAGATTGGGCCCTAATCATGGTAAGTTGGAGGATTCCCTCCTCTTACAAATTTCAAAAGAAAGAGTAAACCTGGACACCTTTCTCAAAGAGTCCAATTCGAGACCAAGCCTAACCATGGGTACAATTGAGTTGGTTTTCTAAATCAAACTTAGTTAAGCAGGTACAGCACGTCCTACCACACCTTAGTGGTGTCATGCGAGACCGCTTATTAGAGTCCTGATTGAATGGTTTAGGTACTAGATTTAACAAAGTTACATTTTGGGCTTCATAGGTCTGGTTCATATTGGTTTTACCTGTTCATCATGGTAAGACCTGTTACAAAGCCAAAATTTCAAGTTAGGACCAAAATTTAGGTTGCAGGTCTTACAACACCACCCCCTTATAAAAATTTTGTCTTTGAAATTTGATATACCTTCATCATTAAACAAATACAGATACTACTCCCGTATATCTTCTTGTTTCTCCCTTAAGGCTTCTTCTTCATTGTGGCTCTTCCATAATACCTTGACAAAAGGAATGCTGCTGTCTCTGAGTTCTTGTACCTTTTGGTCTATAATTCTTGAAGGTTCAACTTTATAGGATGTGGTGGTTCAGTGGTCAACACATGTCTTGGATCGATAATGTACTTCTTTAGCATAAACACATGGAATACATTGTGGACACTTGATAGTGCTAGAGGCAGTGCCAATTGGTAGGCTACAGTTTTACTCCTCCCTAAGATTTCATAGGGTCTAACATACCGAGGACGTAGCTTTCCTTTCTTTCCAAATCTCTTCACCCCTCTAAAAGGAGAAACCTTTAAGAACACTTTATCATCGATTTTGAATTCTAATTCCTTTTATCTTATGTCAGCATAACTCTTTTGTCGAGCCTAGTAGCTTTAATTGTTACTCTAATTAGATCTACCTTCTTATAGGTTTCTTGTAAAATCTCAAGTCCTACTATTCTTCTTTCGCCAACTTCATTCCAGTACAATGGGATTCTATACTTCCTTCCATATAATGCTTTATATGGAGCCATACTAATTGTATCTTGGTAACTATTATTGTAAGAAAACACCATGAGTGCTAAGTTCTTGTCCCACTTAGTTTTAAAATCCAATGTGCATGCCCTGAGCATATGTTCCAATGTTTAGATTGTCCTCTTCGATTGGCCATTGGTTTGGAGGTGATATGCTGTGCTGAATTTTAGTTGAGCGCCCATCACACTAATCCTTCCCAAAAGTGTGAAGTAAATCATGGATCTCGATTTGATACTATACTAATCGATACTGCATGCAATCGGACAAAATTGTTGATGTATACTCAAGCTAAACGATCCATAGAGTATTATGGGTGAACATCAATGAACCTAGTAGTCTTTGTAAAATAATCGACTATTACCCAAACGACATCTACAGCTCGAGCCATTAAAGGTAGACTTGTGACGAAGTCTATTGTTACATGATCCCACTTCCATTCTAGGATTGGTAATGGTTGCAACTTTCCTATGGGTCTTTGGCGGTCAACCTTCACCTGTTGGCAGGTTAGGCATTTATAAACAAATTTGACCACATCGGCCTTCATTCCCTTTCATAAATTTTTTTGCTTTAGATCCTAGTACGTACGGTGTATGGAGTCATATGTGCTTCTACCATGATGGCTTCTTTAATGTTTTCATTACTTTCAGGAATGCATATCCTTTCCCAAAAATAGAGCAACCTGTCATCACTTATGATAAAATCGAGGACTAGGTTACCTTCCTTTAATTCCATGATGATCTTCCACAAGTATGTATCCTTTGGTAATGCTTCCTTTATTTGATCTGGTAGGGACGATGTAAAGCTTAGCGCACTAAAAAGTACAGACAGACGTGACCAACTCTTCAAGCAACGTTTCCTTGTTTGCATCGCCAGATGTGGTTGGAAGCTGAGTAGTTACCACATGTGTTGACATGTATGCATTGCTTTCTTCTTTTTGTATATCTTCTAGCCTTGAGCAGCAAATTTTTTTACTTAAGGTGTCGGCCACTACATTAGCCTTTCTCGGGTGATACTATATATCCATTTTTAATACTTCAAAAGTTCTAACCACCAGTGTTGCCTCATGTTCAACTCGTTTTGTTTGAATAAATAGATTAAGCTCTTGTGATCTGACATGATCTTAAAAGCATCACCGGATAGGTAGTGCCTTCATATCGTTAATGGGAAGACTACTACTGTCAACTCCAGGTCATGAGTGGGGTAGTTCTTCTCATGCTCTTTCAATTATCGAGACGCATAGGAAATGACTTGATCATGCTACATCAATACACATCCCAATCCTATGTTTGATGCATCAGTGTACACATTGTAACTGGTATTCCCACTAGGTACAGTCAGCACTGAGGCTGTTACAAGCTTCTGCTTCAAGGTCTAGAAACTTGCCTCTCATTTTGCTGTCCATTCAAACTTCTATTCTTTCTTCATGAGTTATGTTAACAGCACAGTGATTTGTGAGTAATCCTAAATGAATTTGTGTACACAAGGGTAAGCTCAACCACTAAGCTTAGCAAGGAAATCAAACGTGCACAAACAAATTCATGAATTAACAACTACGATTTGGTATGTAACTATAAGTGCCAACTCAAGATAACCCACACATGGAGTCTTTGACTGCACGGCTCTTCTCCCATTAGAGTGAATACCACCTCACTTGGTGTAAAATAACATCCCCCAAATATGGGTCCATCGTTATGGAATAAGCCTTTATTACATTGGCCACTTTCCCACAACTCATCCCAAGCTTATATTATGCCAACCACTTGAGGAGGTGATAATCTCATTAGTCGACTCACCCGTCCATCCCCACTACATCGAGTATGGGGAGCATCACAACTATGTTCATACCATCCTTTATTGAACACATGCCACTACATAACCCCTTAATGGCTAGGGGTACAGTTATTAGGGTGATTAACATACAACTAACCAAGTCCTCCTAGTTAACAAGTTATGGAACATAACATCACCAAGCTTTCACATAGTCTGAGCCGCCACATAGGACATCGTAACTTGGCTAAGTTCACATGGTCATTGCAAAGCAGCGTCATTAAGAAGTGGTGCAAGCGTCCCATACCACCCACCTTCCTCTTTATCGACTTAACCAAACATCATAAATCAAAACTTAGGCCAGTCACTCAGGTAGCGAGTGTCCAATACCACTCACCCTCCAATCCTTATTGGCACTGCTGACCCCAAGCTCAAGGATGCATATGCATGGGCAAACAAACAGTTTATTTGATGGCATGTTATCACATAAAGCATGTTATCAATCGTATACCATCACACAGATCACACAGCATAATCAAGTATATCTAATTCTACCAAATAAGGTCTCATTCCCTTACCTGAGATAGTAAGCAACAATATAATAGAGAGTACTATCTCGAGTAATTTATGCCAGAGTTCATCTGTACCTTAAATAGTAATAGAAGTAATTTTATTAAATCCATCGGTTCACTGTTTCACTCTATTGCTTGCTTAAACACATCCTAGTGATTTATTTACATTTGCAAGGGTCTGGAATTAAGCTTAGAAGCATCCTATACTCACTGTTTAAAGGTTTCAAACATTTACAAGGGTAAACAATAATCGTCATATTAAATAACATAGGTTATAAATGAAACGAAGTAGAATACATATGTAAACATATGATTCTAGGGATATGAATATATGAGTAGGTTCATAAAAATCCTAGAAAGATGATGTCTAAGTCTGGTCATCAACAAAGGCCATTTCACCTTGTGGCACGAGGCATTGACCGCACGGTCTTGACCACAGGCTTACGACATGTGCCATCGGCCGCATGTCGAAACGTGGCCAAAACTCTTCAATTCTTCTCCAGTGGTTTTTTAGAAATTTATTAAGCCTAAATAAGGATTTTGGGTTTGAAAATCTCATTCTAGCTTAGGTTATTGGCATTGATTCCCTTTCCTAATTTACCGATATTGCTGGATCTGGTTTTTACACCTTCGATCTGATTCCAGCAATACCAGGAGCGGATTCCTTGGGTTTTAATATAAAAAGAATTCATTTAAATGAATCTCAAAGGTCTAGATTATTAGATCTAATTATTAATCATTTTCATCCATTTTTCCAATATATTTAAGATCTTGGTTCTTCACTAAATTAGATTCATCATTCAATTAAATACTTGAATATTTCTCAATAATGGTGAAGGGAGATCTTAACCAGGGGAAACATGATTAATGACCCCTCAATGGTTATTCCATTATTTTATTTGTAAGGAACACCAAGGAAGTAGGAGAGTAATGGAGTCTATTGAAGGTTCTTGTTCACAAGTTCGATCTCCAGTGGAGCATGGACTCCTTCCTTTCTCTGCTTTCTGCCCTTCCAAAATTCATCAAAACATTCCCACTCCTCTCTTTCTCTTTGTTAGTGTAGAGAATGAAACAAGAAAAATGGGAATAGAATTGGATTCACTCTATTCAAGTTTGGAATGGATTGGGCTCCAATCATGGTAAGTTAAAGGATTCCCTCCTAACCAATTTCAAAAGAAATAATGAACCTGGATACCTTTCCCAAAGAGTCTAATTCGAGACCAGGCCTAACTGTGGGTCCAATTGAGTCTGTTTTCTAAACCAAAATCTATTAAGCAGGTGTGGCACTAGGGTACAGCACATATCTGACCGCACCTTAGTGGTGTCATGTTGGACCCCTTATTTCAGTCCTAATTGAATAGTTTAGGTACTAGAGTTTAACTAGGTTACCTCCTGTAACACCCACATACCACAAACCCGATCTAACCTTATGTTCTCGTGTTGTGACCGACCTTTCCATCATAATCGACTCAAGTGAACTAATTTTATGGAGAAACCACAAGATGAAATAAGCAACAAGTCAAATTTAGTTGGTGTAATTGACTGTTTAAGTTCGTATGGAAGTAACCAGTCAAAAGCTAAAAATTAATAAATTTTGGATGTATGGTCGCATTTTTGAGGGGTATGGTCAATCGTATGGTCGACTAGGTTGAGACCGCACAATGTGTGGTCGCATGTTTTGGTTTGTATGGTCGACAGATTATGCGACTACACTATCGACCATACGAACCCAGAACCGACTCTGTGATTTAAGAACTATCCAAATCAAAGGGGATCTCCTTCCTTATTGTAAAGGGACTCTACATGGAAGTTTTCCCTCTATATGAAGGATGTCCCTTCACTCTATTTTACTCTTTTGGATCAATCTTAAACCTTATGCCTAAGGGAAAAAGAGAGAGGAGGAGAAGGAGAAAAAGTGAAGGGGAGGAAAGCTTGGAGAAGGGTTTTGCAAAGAAGAGTTCTATCTCTCTATAGCAAGCTTAAGGTATGGACTTAACTTTGTAGGGTAAATCAGATAGAATATGTTCTTTTCAAGTTGATATGTGGAACCTAATACAATGATTTTGATTATAGATTTTCTATGAAAAACCATAGAGAATAGGTTAGGGTTAATGGATGAGGGAGAAACTATGATTTAATGACATAGACTGATCATAGGAAGAACCTTATTGTTGAGCCCAGAGGAGGAACTCGTATTGAAAGTAAAAATCAGACCAAACTTGTATGGTCACAGCTATGGTCAACAATAGGGTGACCAGTGAGTCGACCACAGCTATTCGAAAAGTTCTTAGAAATCATGTGGTTACACGTCCGGTCGCATGTAGTGTGACCATAGGATCAACCATACGTCATATGGTCGCATATATTGAGACCATAGGGTCGACCACAAGGATCACCATACGATAACAGAAAGTATATTTTGAGATGAAACAAGGTTTACGACTACTGTAACTTGATACAATGCAATCCTAACTTAAATACATTAATTTTTTGGGTTCCTAATAGAGTCAAAGTGACTTCCAAAGCTTGCGAGAGGAACAAACATCAATCAAAGGTGAGAGAACAAGACGTAAACTAATTGGATAATAACAAACTATTTTATTTTATTTATCCAATGCAATGAATGATTCTATGCTTGTATGGTTGTAATGTGAATCTCACATATCATCCAATATTACTGCTATTTTTATTCATGCATATTTATTTCTATCTATTTACAACATGATAATGTTGATGCTAGGAAAAGACATGTGATTATGTGTGTGGTTAGTGTGTTGGATGAGAGTAGGGCATTAGGGAAATGACATGGCATTGTGGTTCAGCCTCGTCACCAGACTCTAGCCCTACCTCTACTCAACTCTTGCCCACTGACATTGTCGTATCGCCAATACCTTAACAAAACTATTACGTCATAGGGCATCAGGGGAGGTGGTCTCAGACCTTGTGGTCTCTAACTCTACCGGGGGGCCTTAGCTCTATCTCTATGGATATATTAAGGGATGCTGGGGTGAGGCCTTGGGATACATTTAGATGACATTAGGATTGGTTAGTTGCAAGCCCAGTTTACAAATCCTCGCCAATAGGGGCTTACGTATTGGTATGGGTAGGGCATCAGGGGAACTGTTGGTGGTGTGTGATCCGGACACCTTAGCTCTATCTCTATTCCAAGTTGGATGCATGTGGGATGGCAATGGTATTTGATCCATTAGGCGGATTCACACACTCTTGTATAGAGGTGCAGTAGCTGCCAATCCTTTCTATAACATAGTTGCAAACTTAAAACCAGACCAAAGATATGAATTGAATGCATGCATATGTTTGTTGCATTGTTTTGTTCACTCACTGAGCTCAAGTTGGAGAATTGACCCTCACACGTGTAATTCTTTTTAGTTTCTGATGTTGCAAGTGTTACAGTTGAAGACTACATGAATACACCAACATATGGACATGTGGTGGTTATGGATGTGCAAGCTGTAAAGAATGAATATGACTCGTCAAGCGAGTGTTTCCACTATGTCTACACTTAGTTGTTAACTTTTGTATTTTGATACTTGTAATATGTATTAATTATGTTTTAGTTACTTGGAGATAACTTGACTATTTAATTTACTTATCATTGTAGACACTGAGTTCATTATTAATAAGACTTCCGCTATTTACTTTATTATCTCTGATTATTACTGTGGAATGTGTTTTGATTTAACATAGTTGGCATGACCTATATGAGATCTTGGTTTGAACCATTGGTTCTTATAACGGTTCATCACACCACTGGTTAGTCCAGAATTGGGGTGTGTCACCTCTGTTGGGCTTCATAGGTCTAGTTCATATTGGTTTAACCCGTTCATCATGGTAAGACCTGTTACAAAGCCAAAATTTCAAATTAGGACCCAAATTTTGGGTGCGGGTCTTACAATGGCTATATCCTAAGAATACATTTAGAACCATGTATAAATGTTACGGGTTTCTGGCTATGTCATTTGGACTAACCAATGCCCCTACATCATTTATGGAGCATATGAACCTAGTGTTCATGACATGTTGAACACTTCAATCATAATCTTCATAGATGATATTTTGGTTTAATCCAAGGACAACGTGTCATACCCCAATTTTGGCTGAACCAAAAGTGTGAGTGAACCGCCACTGAACCAACTGTTCACATCAGGATCTCAATAAGACCGTGTCCACTCATACAAACCATTGTACATAACCACAATCAGAATATAATAAATACAGCGAAAGTCTTAAATTAAATGAACTGAGTAATCTATTGATAAATTTAAATAAAATATTTAATTATTCAAATACCCAAAACTTAAGTAAATATCTTTACATCAAATGTATTCCAATAGAAAATAACTAAAGCAATTTAAATAAAATCCGAGAGGTATACGAAGAAAGGGCACTTGCATGAAGCGTCATGCTCGTCCTCTCCTGCTTATATGTCCAAAGTAGCCACGCCTCCGTACACTAGAGCATTCACATAATCCTCCATTGAATAACCTGCATCAACATCTAAAAATAGTGTATTCGCAAGGGTGAGCTCACAACTTTGCTCAGTAAGACAATCAGATAGTGCAACAAACATATGCATGAGTAACATTCACATTATGGTCTGGTTTAAGTTTGCAATGTGCTATAGAAAGGATGGCCGCCACTGCAACTCTATACACGAGTGTGTGAAGCCGCCCAATGGATCAAATACCACTGTCATCCCGCATGCACCCATCATGGAATAGAGATAGAGCTAAGGCGTCTAGATCAAACACCGCCAACACCTCCCCTGATACTCTACCCATGCCAACACGTAAGCCCCTATTGGCGAGGGCTTGCAAACTGAGCTCGCAACTAACAATCCTATAGGTCATCACAGTAGGCCCTATCCCTGCATAGCTCCCTATGGCATAGAGATAGAGCTAGAGTCTAGTGGCCAGGCCGGAGACCACAATGCCACTTCCTCCCCCTGATACCCTACCCGCACCTAGCATGCTAAGATAGAACGATACAGAATGTGGTAGTATGAGGAATGATCCCAGACCTCCAGTCCTTCCCATTCCACACACCAATGAAAACATTCACATGCCTAACAGTCACATCCTAGCATAGCGAGTATGCATTAACAACAATAATAACTGAAAGTAAAAGATGACATGCGAGTATGCACAAACATCATACCATAGAATCATGGTTATTAACAACGATTTACTGTTTATTAAATTATTAGGGTTTAGGTCCGATTACCTTACCTGATGCTTGTTTGATAGCTCGCTCCGCGTCACGAGGTCCAAACGTGCTATCACAAGGTCCTACACAATGTTAGGTTTAATTAAAATAGTTTTTCCTTAGGTTTACGTTGGTCGGAAAACCAACTGGGTCAAAAATACTCCTCACAGAGCATATCGGTCGCAGTACCAGTCGCAGCACTGTGGGGAAAGGTGCGACCAGTATGGTCAATCGGTCCCCACAGACCAGTCCCTGGGAGGTACGGATCACAGTACCGGTCGCATAGGGTGTGACTGGTATGGTCGACCGGTATGTCTCTGGAAGACCATATGCTTGGTTCTCGCCTTCCATCGGTTACCCTCTATTGATCGTAGGGTTTCTCCGACACATCCTAGGTCTGAGCATTGAGTTAGAGTTGTTTTCAACTCCATTCAAGTCCTAGTTTCGATGATCTTCAACCTAGAACTTGAATCTAGGGTTTACCGACTAGATTAGGGTTTGATGGCAAACATGGTTTAGATCAATATCTACTTTGCATGGTATTGATCCAATTATAACTAAACATCCTAGAATACTTAATGTAGAGGAAGGTTTAAGAACTTACCGTTGACTTGCGGTAATGTGTTCTTCGTCGAACGGCAATGGTGGCTCTTTTCTCTTATTCCTAGCTTATTCTCCTTCTTCAACCTCTTTCTCCTCTCTAGGGTTTGTGAGGTTCAATGAAAGGGATTTTAGGAGGTTTAGAGGTCCTTATATAGGCTAGGATTAGGTTTAGGAAGCCTCCTAACATTAGAAAAGTCCTTTGGTTTAAAATTTAGAAAGTGGGACCCACAAAGATCCTTTTTCGGATCCAAGTCTGCGTAGGCCATACCAGTCGACCATCGACCGGTACCAAGACCGGTACCATCGATTGGTATGAATTATTTCATACATAAATTGGTCTATTTTCATAACTGTTTGTCATCCGCTCGTCCCGTCTGGTCCGGTGATGATTGGAAGACCTGTTACGACATGAATTAAATGTTTAGATCGGGTTCATGGAGTGCGGGTCTTACAACTCCCCCACCCTTAAAAGAAATTTCGTCCCCGAAATTTGCATGTAGGTTTCACAACTCCCCCACCCTTAAAATAAATTTCGGCCTCAAAATTTGTACGTACCTTGGTCGTCAAAAAGGTTAGGGTATTCCTTTCTCATTGCGTTCTCTTCCTCCCGAGTAATTTCTTCTACATCTTGGCTTTTCCAATGCACTTTCACATAGTGGATATCCTTGCTTCGAAGATGTTGTACCTTTCGACTTGTAAGCATCACAGGTACTACTTCAAATGTCAAGTCCTCTGTCAAGTCTGGTGGGTTTGCTGTCAAGATGTGTGATGGATCCCTGACATACTTATTCAATAAAGAAACATGGAACACATCATGAACGCTTGATAAGGATGGTGGTAGAGCCAGTTGATATGCCATATTGCCACGTCTGGTCAAAATCTCGTATGGTCCCATATACCTGGGGCATACTTCCCCTTCTTAACAAACCGTTTCAGACCTCGCACAGGTGATATCTTCAAGAACCCACTGCAAACTCCAGATCTCGACGTCGGTTATCTGCATAATGCTTTTATCGAACTTGAGATGTCTTCACTCTTTCCTAATTTTATCAATCACTCGACAAGTTTCTTCAACGAACTCCAGTCCTACAATCCTTCTCTCTCCCACCTCATTCCATAACAGAGGTATACGACATTTCTTCCCATAGAGTGCTTCGTATGGAGCCATTTGGATCGTAGCCTGGTAACTATTATTATAAGCAAACTCAATAAGCGATAGCTTTTTGTCCCAAGCTCCTTTGAAATCTAGGGCACATGCTCGGAGCATATCTTTTAAAATTTGAATAGTTCTTTCTGATTGCCCGTCCATCTGAGGGTGAAAAGTTGTACTAAACTTCAACTTGGTTCCCATAGCTTTCTGTAATCCTTCCCAGAACTTTGATGTAAAACGGGGATCTCTGTCAAATACTATACTTTCTGGGACACCATGAAGTCTGACTATATTATCCACTTATAACTTGGCTAGCTTCTCCATGTCATATTGAGGTCTGACAGTAATGAATCGTGCTGTCTTAGTAAGTCGATCAACTATAACCCATACTGCATCCACTGACCTTGGTGTTAAGGGTAGGCCAGTGACGAAATCCATTGTGATATAATCCCACATCCATGCTGGCTCCGATAGTGGTTGTAGCAAACCTGCGGGTCTTTGCCTTTTAGCTTTAACTTGCTGGCAATTCAGACATTGGAATACGAATTGAGCTATATCTGCTTTCATACCCCTCCACCAATATAATCTTCTTAAATCATGGTACATCTTGGTGCTTCCCGGATGTACCGAATATGGGGTGTAATGAGCTTCTGTCATAACTTGATCTCTGATATTTGAGTTCTCACTCTCAGGTATACATAATCATCCATGATACCTGAGTACCTTGTCTGAATCCAAGGTAAAGTCAGGATTTCTTTTACCCTTTTCTAGATCTTCTTGCACAATCTTAAGGTGTGGATCTTGTAGGATTGCTACTTTGACCACATCTATTAGATCCGATGAGATTTTTAAGGCTGTGAACATCAATGTAAACTTATGAATTAAGCCCTGTTCCACTGGATCTCTTGCAGTCTCTAATATAAACTCTTCATCATTCTCTTTTGAGCTTGAGGCTGCAGCACACAATGCAGCATTTGTACTAGGTCCTGCCTCAGGTTTCAATGCCCATTTTCTGCTTAAGGCACGGCCACAACATTTGTCTTACCCGAATGGTACTGGATGTCACAATCATAATCTTTTAATAATTCCAGCCATCTTCTCTGTCTCATATTCAGGTCCTTCTGAGTGAAAAGGTAAGTTGGCTCTTGTGATCCGATTTAATCTGAAACTTTTCACCGTAAACGTAGTGTCTCTAAGTCTTGATTGCGTGAATAACTGCTGCTAATTCCATATCATGCGTAAGATAGTTCTTCTCTTGCTCTTTCAACTGTCTTGATGCGTAGGCAATCACATGTTCTCCTTGCATTAACACACATCCAAGACCTTACCCTGAGGCATCCGTATATAAGGTGAACGGCAAGCCTGGTGCTGGGATGGTCAAGATAGGTGCAGAGACTAGTCTTGACTTCAAGGTCTGAAAGCACTTTTCACACTCATCCGTCCATATGAACTTTTTTCCTTTCTTGGTTAGTCTGGTAAGTGGAATGGCAATCCTTGAGTAGTCTTCCACGAATCTTCTATAGTATCCAGCCAATCCAAGGAAACTACGAATCTCTGCAACTGCTTTCGATGCATCCCATCCTACTAGCTACAATCTTGCTTAGATCTACCTTGATACCATCTCCAGATACTACGTGACCAAGTAGGCCACTTCTTTCAGCCAAAATTCACACTTCTTGAACTTGGCATAAAGCTTCTCTCTTCTTAACCGTTGTAGGGCTGCTCTCATATGTGTTGCATGAGTCTCCCTGTCTTGTGAGTAGACCAATATATCGTCAATGAATACGATGACCGAAGTGTCCAACATGTCATGAAACACTCGGTTCATCAGTTCCATGTACGACGCTGGAGCGTTAGTCAACTCGAATGACATTACAAGGAACTCATAATGTCCAGACCTTGTCCTGACAACAGTCTTCAGAATATCCGTTGCCTTGATCTTCAATTGGTGATACCCTGATCGAAGATCAATCTTTGAGAAAACCTTTACACCCTGCAACTGGTCAAATAGATCATCGATCCTAGGCAAAGGGTATCGGTTCGTGATAGTTAACTTGTTCAACTCGTGGTAGTCGATACATAGTCATACGCTACCATCCTTCTTATTGACAAACAATACCGGTGCTCCCCATGGTGAAATGCTTGGTCATATGAAACCCTTATCTAGTAATTCTTGTAACTGGGTCTTCAAACTCTTTTAATTCGATAGGGGCCATCCTGTACGGTGCCTTAGACAATGGCACCGACCCTGCATGAGGTCTATCACGAACTCTGTAGCCCTATCTGGAGGTAGACCTGGTAGATCTTCTGGAAATACATCTGGAAACTCTCGTACCACATATAAATCTTCCATCTTTGGCACCTCAGTAGTTATGCCGACCACAGACACTAACTACCCCACTCTTCCCTTCTCTAAGCATCTCTTAGCTCTTAGGGCGGAGAGGATCAGCTTCCGCTTCCTAGGTAACTTGGTCCAAGTGAAGCTAAAATCTTTCCCTTTCTCATCTTTAAGCATAAGTTTTCTTTCACCACATAATAAGCTAGCTGAATGATGGCCTAGCCAATTCATTCCCAAGATGACGTCAAAGTCTGCCATCTCGAGTTGAACCAGATTTGCTTCTAGGATTCGGCCCTCAATACTAACTGTACACGGTCCATAGTATTCATTCAACACCACTTCGACTCCCAACGGAGAGCGAACTATCAAGCTTGGGTTTAAACACTTGACAGGTAATTCCATTCGCTTCCCAAAAGAAATAGAAATGAAGGAGTGCGTGGCCCCAAAGTCAAAGAGTACTCTGGCCGGTACACCCGCTATATTTACCGTCCCTGAAATTTAATTATCCCTTAGTTCTACATGCTCAAACATAACAAACAGTAAGCCAAATAGGAAGGGATGGAATCATACCAATAACCACATCAGGTGATGCGGCTGCCTCCTCAGTGGTGACTGCGAATATCTTTCTTTGCTGTGGTAGTTGCTTCTTGGGTAGAGTACAGGTCTTTGCATAATGACCCAATTGTTGACAGTTGAAACATTTGACATTTGGGTTCTGTACAGCAAACTGTGACGGTGGTGGTGTATTAGTGTTCCTTGCAGGCACCACAGTAGACTGAGCCCTGTATGGATGGAATGGTCTTGAATTCCCTCCACGTGAAGTCTCAGTGGCGAGCCTCTTCAGTCCCCTGTTTTGAGCAAAGAAATTGTCTCTTTTGGCTAGATTCAATTACCATAGCAGTCTATACAGCCTCATTATATACTTTCTTCTCCAAACCCAAGATGTTCTCCCGGATACTTCCTCGCAATCCCATGGTGAACCTACGGGTCTTGGTTTCTTCTTCTTGCATGCTTGTCGGAGCGAAGAAGAACAGCTCTTCATATCTCTACTGGTAAGCATCAACAGTCGACTGGGATTGTTGCAGGTGCAGGAATTCCTTCTCCATTTGATCCTAGAAGCTCTTTGGAAAGTACTTATGAAAGAAGGCTCCCTTAAATATTGCCCAATTGATCTGAGTGTGCTTTACCTCTAAGTATGTCCGGGTAGAATTCCACCAAGCGTTTGCATCTTCTTTGAGCATGTGTGTGGCAAACAATACCTTTTCATCTTCCGTACAAGTCATCAAACGGATGTTCTTCTCTAATTTAGCAACCCACTGTGCAGGCCACAGTGGTTTCCCTGGTTTCCTTGTGAAATTAGGGGGTTTCAGTTTCAAGAACCTATCCACTACTCGGCTTAGGTCATTCTGCCCCTGTGCATTCATTCCATACCATGGTGTGAGTATGGATAGATTCCTTGATAGACAGATGACGATGGAAATTGGTGTGGTGGTTGTTGATTCTGTCCTTGGCCTATCGGCCCAGTATTACGATCCAATGGCAGTGTGGTGTCATTCCTTCCAGACTCGGGTGTACCTTCTGTAGGGACATATCCTGGTAGCCTGAACATCTTCAGCATCTCGTTCAGGAACACCTTCTGCTGAGCTTCAATCTGATAGACCAAGTTCGTTACAATTGTCTTCAAGTTAGTGTGAGGTGGACCTAGCAAATTTGTTGGTGCTATGGGGATCTGCCCTTCTCCACCTTTTGAGTTTAGGTTTTGCCCATCAATAGCTCCTGTTTCTAAGTTGTCCTCATCTGGGCACACCCCTGGAGTGGTGATGCTTTCGTGAGCCTCTACGACCGATTCCGCCTGCCATCTTTGATTAGTCTGTTTGGATCTGAGAAGAAGACAAAACACATGAGGTATAGTCGAATAATCATAATAATGTTAGTCTTTTACAAATGCAAGGCGAAACATTGTAACAGAAACTTAATTTGAAAAAAAAAATTTCTCAAAATTTTCTAGGCTTCGGATAGTTGTCCAGTCGCAACATACCGGTCGCGGCACTGTATATGGCAGTGCAACCGGTATGTCTAGGCGGACAAACTTCTCGGATTCCCGAGAGGTACCGATCGATGTACCGGTCGCTACCCTGCAGGGAATGGCACGACCGGTATAGTCGACCAGTCAGGATTTTCTCCTGACTGAGAGGTACCGATCGACTTTACCAGGGGGTACCGGTTGACCGGTATGGGAAAAACCGTCGTCCGGTATGCCAAAATTACCTTTAAAAATCGGGAAAAGTGAGATTTTTCTCACTTTTCCTTTCTTCTTCCTCTCTAGTGGCGATTCCTCTCTGGCTTGCTGAGTTGCTACAGTCCGACCGGTGGTCTTAGAAGCTATTTTCTTCCAATCAAGACCTAGAATATCGCCTCCAAGTAAGTTCCTTCCCTCCATTCTTACTTTTTACATCGTTTCTTCAGGGTTTCATGCCCAAAAACTAGGTTTTTCTTAGTTTGGAAGATTCTAACCGTAGGAACTCTTTTTCTTCGGCTTAGAAAGGATTTAGGGACCTCTATGAGCAAAATCTCTCAACCAATTTGAGGTTCCACCGAATGGTTTTCAAAAAAAAATTGAATTTTTAGGTTTTTAACCTAGGTTTTTACAAAAAAATCAAAATTTTCTGAAAATTCCTAAATTTCTTCTTTGATTCATGTATGATTGGTTTCCATGTGGTCTTGCATGATGACGTATGTCCTCCTCCCCAGGTTTTGGGTGAGTTCTAGGCTTTTGCTTAAATTACTGTCGTTATGCTACAGAAATTTTGAAAATTAATAACCAATTTCTCCTTATTTTGTCTTTGTTTTGTAGCTCAACATGTCCCAACACAGAGGTGCTGGTAAACATGCCTTTGGTCTTGGCATGAACTTCCCGCATCCACCTATTCCACAGCTCGATGAACGGTAGTTTCGTTTCAAGGCGACGCAAGCCCGCTTTCCTTGGTTTGATGAGAAGAATATTGAGTCAGGGTGACGGGTAAACCTAGAGCAGCTGCAGCGGTTTGACATTGAAGCACCTTTTGATAGACTCGGGTGGTTACCCGTCATTACATACATGGTGACTACCCACCCCAACCTTGTTAAACATTTCTATGCAAACTTGGAGATAGAGGGAGATGTCAATGACTTCAGCCGAGGCAGGGAACTCCGCCTTACTAGTTACGTCAAGGGTGTCCCCATCTCCTTCGACTCTCACCAGCTTGCCGATCTCCTAGGGATTCCCAATGATGGTGACTTGGTCTACTGTGCCCCTAAGATGAAGGGATTTCTCCCTGATGATATGCGCTAGGAGGTTTCGGAGCAGATCCTTAACCCTGGAGCGCCTATGAAAGCCGCTAACTTGAGGCCTGTTCCCCGGGTATATTGTCGCATCATCCAGCACAACATTGTTCCCCAGAGCTGCCACTACAGTGAGTTGTCTCATCTCACTCAATACTTGACATATTGCATCTACACCGGGAAGCAGGTTTGTTTTCCCTAAATCATTATCAGGACCATGCATCAAGCTACTCGGCCTGATCAGATCAGTAACCTTCCATAAGGCCGGCTTATCACTACTCTTCCGCGGCGCTTACGGGTGGACATGAGAGGTGAGGTTGCAGTTGAGGACACCATGACCTCTGATATTGACTGAGATTCCATCATTCGGATGAAGATGGACAATCTTCCCTTCAATGATGAGGAGTTAGAGGCTCGTCCTTGACCACTCAGGAGGGTAGCAGCCGCGGCAGTAGCAGCAGCAGCAGCCACTGCGGCTCATGCAGAAGAGGCAGGGGATGATAATGAGGGTGACGATGATCAGATGGAGGATGTTACAGCACCAACACCATAGCCCACGCATGTAGCGGGACCATCTCAGCCTCCTCTCGATACCATGATGGGTATGTTCACGGAGATCCGAGATGCCTAGCTGGAGATGCGCCGTGACCTAGGGAGTCTTGCTCGTAGCCTCAGAGTCATGCAGGAGCAGGTACACTGGCTTAGGGTGGCTTACGAGCATGACTAAGACATCACAGACCCCATTCCTCCTATGCCCCCATCCCCATGATAGACTTAAAATTTTTATCTCTCTCTCAGCATGGTTTATATAACAGGGTAACTGTCCACCTTGTGGACTGTACCCTGTGGTACTATTAACTTTCACTCTTTAGATGTTTTATGTTTAAACAATTTCTTCTTACATGTTATGGTAATTCATGATCATACTGCTTGTTAATTCCACATTTAATATAGTATATTATGCTCTTTCATATTTAGTCTCAAGCATCAAACAAGTGCTTAAGGTGTGTTTTTATTAAGACTTTTAAATTCTTCCTATCTCAGTTCATCGGCTCAGTTAAGTGCATGTATGGTCTATTCGACAGAGCCTAAGAGCTCTGATACCAAGTTGTCACACCCCAATTTTGACTGAACCAGAAGTGTGAGTGAATCGTCACTGAACCAACGGTTCACACTGGGATCTCAATAAGACCGTGTCCACTCATACAAACCATTGCACATACTTAAATTAAATGAACTGAGTAATCTATTGATAAATTTAAATAAAATATTTAATTATTAAAATACCCAAAACTTAAGTAAATATCTTTACATCAAATGTATTCCAATAGAAAATAACTAAAACAATTTAAATCAAATCCTAGAGGTACACGCAAAAAGGGCAATCGCATGAAGCGTCATGCTCGTCCTCTTCTGCTTGCACGTCCAAAGCAGCCATGCCTCCGCACATTGGAGCATTCACATAATCCTCCACCGAATAACCTACATCAACATCTAAAAATAGTGTATACACAAGGGTGAGCTCACAACTTAGCTCAGTAAGACTATCGGACAGTGCAACAAACATATGCTTGAGTAACATTCACATTATGGTCTGGTTTAAGTTTGCAATGTGCTATAAAAAGGATTGGCGGCCACCGCATCTCTATACACGAGTGTGTGAAGCCGCCCAATGGATCAAACACCACTGTCATCCCACATGCACCCACCATGGAATAGATATAGAGCTAAGGCATCCGGATCAAACACCGCCAACACCTCCCCTGATACTCTACCCATACCAATACGTAAGCCCCTATTGGCGAGGGCTTACAAACTGGGCTCGCAACTAACCAATCCTATATGTCATCACAGTAGGTCCTATCCCAGCACAGCTCCCTACGGCATAGAGATAGAGCTAGAGTCTAGTGGCCAGGCCAGAGACCACAGTGCTACTTCCTCCCCCAGATACCCTACCGGCACCAAGTATGCTAAGACAGAATGATACGAAAGGTGCTAGTGTGAGGAATGATCCCAGACCTCCAGTGTAAGACCCATGTCAATCTAACCCGGTCTTACCACCTTGAACCAGGTCTACCCATCATGGTTGAGCCAAATTGACCAAGTACGTGAAGGAGATCGTGATCCCAGGTATTAAACTGACCCAAAAACCCTCAAAAAGGGGCGAGGGTCGCACACCCAGTGAGGTGGGGTCGGAACCCCCAGTACAAAAAGTTAGACCCTCAGTTTTTAACCGGGGGTCGACGGGATCATCGACCCCCTCATCGACCCCCCGTTGCCGCCAGAAATAGAAATTAGGAAACTTTCCTAATTTCAGTTGGGCTCTTTCCTAATCTCAAAGGGGCTTATTTTAGGAGTTTCTACTCTATATAAATGATGTCCCTAAGCCTCTTTCACTCCTTTTAGAACCCTAATTGAATTGAGAGAAAGAGAAGAGAATGAAGAGAAGAAGAAGAGAAGGAATGTAAAGAAGAAGGCAAAAGGAGAAGAGTTTCAGAGAAGGAGTATTCTTCTCAGGTAAGAATACTAATTCTATGTATTTTGTGAGACTTAGAATAGTTATTGAGAAAAGTATGATGTAGGAGAAACCCCAAACCATCAATCCATGACTAAGTTTCAATGGAAACCATGGAGGAGATCAACTAAACCATATGATATGTAAAGAGTAGTTCTAAACCATAGGAAGTGTATGGAATGGACTATGGAAGGAAGCCATAGGATTCAAACAAGAGAGAATGGACCAAAATGTGATTTATCGACCAAACCCACGGGGGGTTGCACCTAGGGTCAATGGACCCATCGACCTTGGCATCGACCCTACTATAGGGGGTCGCAATATACTGCTACCCTAGCATCGACCCGTCCTACTACCCCCAGTTAACAGCAAGTTGGAAAAATTGGAATAAAATCTAATTAAATTCTATCGACTTTGTTAGGTCTTCTAGCAATATAATATCAATATAAAGGTGATTCTTAAGGCTTGAAAGAGGATCTACTAGCAAGCAAAGGTGAGGAAACAAGACCTAATCTAATTGGTTAATAACAAACTATTTTTATTTCTGAGTCTAATGCTATGCTTGATTTCATGAAAATATGCTTGTAATGTGTATTCAACATGTCATCCAATATTTCTATTTATTGTTCATGCATATTTACTTTATTGTTTATAACATGATAATGACCATGAGGATAGGAATAGGCATGTGAATGTATATGTGTGGTTAGTGTACTTGATGCGAGCGAGTATCAGGAGGAGTGTCATAGGCCGGGCCTCAACACTCTAGCTCTATCTCTAACTCAAGTCATGTGCATTAGCATCGTCGTATCACCGTTACTTTAGTAGAACTATTACGTCGTAGAGTATCAGGGGAGGTGGTCTCGGTCCTTGTAGTCTCTGACTCTACCGGGGGGCCTTAGCTCTATCTCTACGAGTGTTCTGAGGGATGCTAGGGTGAGGCCTTGGATACACTGTTTGGCATTAGGATTGGTTACTTGCGAGCCTAGTTTGTAAGCCCTCGTTAGTAGGGGCATACGTGTCGGTATGGCACTGTACAGCAATAAACGTTAACCTTTGTTGTACAATGTTCATGGTAGGGTGGATGGGGACGAAAATAAACGTTAACCTTTGGACGGGCTTCCTCACCCTGTGTATAGAGGAGGGGTCAATAAACGTTAACCTTTGACCTCCAACCCTTTCTATTGCATATTGCAAACTTTAAACTAGACCAAAGATATGAATTGAATGCATGCATATGTATTGTTGCATTGTTTTGTTTGCTCACTGAGCCATGATGTGTGCTTACCCTCTCGACGTCGAATATTTTTAGTTGATGATGAAGGTATTAACGTCGAAGATTATGTCAACGCTCCAGTGTATGAGCACATGGCGGCGATGGAAGTTGAAGACGAAGTGGATAGGCATGACTCCTCTTGCGAGTGCAACTCATGCGTATTCGATCAGATTTTATTTTAATTATTTGGATTTAGTGAAGACTTGTAATTGATATTTATTTATGTCTTAGATGATACAGAATAATTTGCTACTTAAATATGATTATCACATCTAGATTCCTCAGTTCGTTTTACTATAAGACTTTCGCTATTGTGTATTTACTCTAATTATGAATGCGGATGTATGAGGATTAGATAAAACGGATATAGCCTACTCGAGATCCTGGTTGAACCATTGGTTTGCTAGCGGTTCATCACACCATTCTGAATAGTGCGAAATTGGGGTGTGACAACTTGGTATCAGAGCATCTCAGGCCTTGTCTGCTAAACTAGCATACCTTCATGACGAATTGTGAACTGAGATAGGATAAAAGTAAAAACTGTAATATTAACACACTATAAGCACAAGTGATGTTTGAGACCAAATTTGAAAAGAGAATAATGCATCTATTAAAGGGAGAATAATTTTAAATACAATGAGAGAGAAACAAATGTATATAAATAGCTAAAGCAGAGTACAGTCCACAACCCAGACAGTTACTCTGTAGTACAAAGAAAGAAAATAAATACAATCATGAAGCTGGAGGTGAAGGAGGAGGCGGTGCCTCATGGTCTCTGTCATAATCCTCAGTGTAGACTCTAGTCAACCAGGCTACCTGAGTCTGGGTCGTCTGAAGACTAGCTGTGAGACCAGCCAACCGCTGATCAGTCACGCGCTGAGCACCCAAAAGCTCCTCCATACGCATATCTGACTGGCATTGAGCATCTATGAGCTCTCCAATCCTCATGTCCGATATGCGTTGGGCGTCTAGTAGCTCATCCACTCTCACACGCTGAGCGTCTAGTAACTCGCCCATCCTCAGATTAGATCTGCGCTGAACCTCTCTGATCTCATGCAATATCCCCATCATATCAAAAGGTGGGTGTGAAGGACTAGCCGCATGAGAAGGAACAGCCGTGTAAGAAGTACTAGCTCCAGCACCATGTGTAGGTGAAGGAGGTGGTATGGAGTCCATATCCATGTACAGATGGTCATCATCACCAGCAGGCTCCCTATGAACTCCAGCGGCTGCTGCTGCTGCCTCAGCATCAGCCATCTCTACGCGAGTGCGAGGGCGCACCATCGCGTTCCTTTCTTCATCACTGACCTAGGCATCCCACATGCCCATCTTGCAAATAGCCTCCCAATCCAGAGGTGATGAGAAGGATTTCTCCTGAATCTTCTCATCCAATAAGTCAACCCCCAGGCGGGTAAGCAGTGTAGTGATCATACGTCCGTAAGGAAGGTTGCCATTGTGACTGGGCAACGTGGCACTGATCATGGTACGCATGATGATGTATGGAAGGCAGACGGGCTGTCTAGTGTATATACAATATAGAAGATACTGGGTCAGCTGGGAGATCCTCTCGTAATGACCACTCTACAGTATTAGGTTATGCTGAATGATCTTGCAGTATACCTGTGGATCAGAACACAGATAACACACTCTCATCTGCCAGCGATTAGGTCGGATGAGCTGACTATCGATCTCAGCCCTCATCTGTAGAGAGAAGAACTGGAGCTCTCCAGGAGCACAGAAAACCATGGGGCCAGCATAGGAAATGCCCAATAGGTCAGCCAACTGTCGATAATCAAATGAGATGTCAACTCCCTTGACGTAGCTCGTGATACGTAGCTCATTACCCCTCTCAACATCATTGTAATCCCCCACCACCTGGAGGTTACAATAGAACTGGCGTACCAAGTCAGGGTAGGTACAGGCATCATAGGTGAAGATAGGAAGCCATCCCATATCACCAAATGCTCTCTCCACATTGAACAAGGCTAACTCAGCCAAGATCACCTTGTGACCTCCCTCTACCTTCTTGCGAGCATAGTGGGCATACTGTGCCTCGGCTTCGTTGGAACGGAAACGAAGACGGTCGCGAACTCTGGGTACCTTGGTACGGGCCATATTATCTGCAAACCACAAGGAAAAATAGATAATGTATTAGTAAGGTAGAAAAATCTAAAATTTCGACATAATAATGATGTAAATTAGACAAAAACCTCACTTTTCACCCATACACATGGGCAGGAGGACTTACATAGATCCTAAACAAACTGGTGAGACTTAAACAGGCAGAAATTGCAACTAATTAGATTAAATTGGAAGAAATTTCAAGAAATTCAAAATTTCACCAAAATTAGGGCAAAAAGTGAAAATTTCGAGTTTTGCGATAACCAACCGATGAAACTCAAATATTTTTGAGGGCTTTCGTCCATTGACTCACCAATAACAAAAGCCCCCAATAAAAATCAAATTTTTACGGCTGAAAAAAGTTTAATTTGAAGAAAACGAGATATACGGGTGAAAACCTAGAAAAGAAAACCTAAAAACATGTAAAGGTAAGATACATACCTGTAGGGAAGGTGTAGACGTCGAAACAAGGAACCCAAATGACCTATGTAGCCGAGTTGGCACTGTAGCAACTCACAGGAAGGAGACGAGTCGAAACGGAGGAGGGAGAATGGAAAATGAACTCAGAATCGGACCTTAAAAATCTGATTTTTGGTCCGGGGGTCGGAGAATTCAATTAGAACAATCGACCCCCATATCAACCCCCGCATCGACCCTCGGCACTCGGGAACCTGACAGAGAACCAGGGGTCGCACCCTGGGTCAGACATACCATCGACCCCCACCATCGACCCTGCATAGAAAAGACAGTATTTTTCACAGAATGAACTGAAAATTTTGAAAATAACATCGGTTAGCGTATCTACATGAAGTAAAAATGATTGCCTCACGTATTTTAATGATTTGAAGGCATCACCATTATCAGAGGAAAAATATGGCTGGGCGTAGAGTAACCAGGCAGAGCCGAAACGCAGTTCCACCACCACCACCCGTGGAGGAAGCCAGTCAAGAAAATATATATGCACAGGGTAATCCGTAGGTTGCACCACCAGTAAACCAGGGTCAGGCAAATCCTACAAACTTGCCACCTCCACCACCGGAGCTGGCAACTGTGGTTATGAACCTAGCGCAACAGCTGCAACAAATGCAACAAACACAGGCTCAAATGCAAGCAGCAATGGGAATGATGTTTCAGACAGCACATGCTACACCAATGCCAACTGGACAAACAAGTGCAGCACCGGTGGGTAACCACCCAGCACCTCAAACACCTCAACCACCAGCTGCACAGATTCCAGTACCAGGTCCTGAAGAAGTTCAGGTTAATTAACAGTACCCACAACCTATGTTTGGGGCATACCCTCAAAATCAAATGGACCACTCCTGGTTGAGCGATTCTTAGAGATGAAGCCCAAGGAGTTTAGCGGTAAACCATCCGTTCCTTTATGGCCAGCACATTGGATCGACGAGATGGAGAGGAATTTTCTGATGATGACTATTACAGAAGAAGAGAAGGTATTATGTGCCACTTTCATGCTAAAAGGTGATGCACATCATTGGTGGAAATCCACCAGGGCCTACCTATTAACCAAGCACGCCCTATTGACCTGGGCTATATATAAAGAAGCTTTCTTTGAGAAGTACTTTCCCCGAAGCTTCAAAGATTCTATGGAGAAGGAGTTCCTGAGTTTATATCAGGGACAGATGTCTGAGGATGCATATCAACAATATTATGAGGAGCTGTTTTTCTTTGCACCACTCAGCATGCAAGAAGAAGACACTAAGACCCGTAGGTTTGTCACGGGACTTAGAGGAAGCATCAGAGAGCATGTTCTAGGTTTGGAGAAGAAAATATATAATGAAGCTATGCAAATTGCTCGAGTTATAGAATCGAGCCAGAAGAAGAGTTATTTCATGCAAAACAGAGGTATAAAAAGGCCAGCTGGGAATGCTTATAACAGAGGGAATAACAAGACATTCAAACCCTTTCGTGCTCAAGGCTTTATTGCTGCACCCAAGACTACCCCAGTAGCTCAACAGCAGCCAAATCCAAATACTGAAGGTCCAAAATATTATAACTGTAATCAAGCGGGGCATATGGCAAGGGAGTGTCCTAAGCCCAGGAAGCAGCTACATCAAGGACGAGTTTATGCTGTTACATCTGAGGATGCTGCCGCATCATATGACTAAAACCTTTTAAGTTTTATTACATTGTGTGAGCATGTAGACTAAGTTAAAATAAATCACAGGTATCGTACCTATAAATGACATACACGCCATAGTACTCTTTGACTCAGGAGCTACTCATTCTTTTATATCTGTGTCATTTGGAAAGAAGCTGAATTTACCCATCAAAACATTAGACTATAAACTACTTGTACGGTCACCGATGGGGTTAGAAGTGGAGTTAAAAAAAGGTTATGGGCCATGTCTAGTTCTCATTGGCGAGAAAACCTTAGATGCAACCTTGATCCAACTTGGGATGGCAGACGTCATCTTGGGAATGGACTGGTTAGCTTGGCATTCTGCGAACCTATTATGCGCCGAAAAGAAGCTAACATTTAAAGACAAAGAAGGAGCAGAATTCAGTTTTGAGGGAACCAAACTTCCCCGTAAATGCAAGCTCATACTCTCAGCACTAAAGGCTAAGAAGTTCCTTGAGAAAAGAGCAGTCAGGTATCTAGTATCAGTGGTCGACCTCACCAAAGAAGCACCACGGATGGAAGATATTGATGTCGTGCGGGACTACCCCGATGTATTTCCTGAGGAACTACCAGGATTACCACCCGATCGAGCCACAAAGTTTGTGATAGATCTTATACTTGGAGCTGCACTAGTATCAAAAGCACCTTATCGAATGGCTCCTACTGAACTAAGGGAATTAAAAGTACAACTACAAGAACTACTGGACAAGGGTTATATTCGACCCAGTATATCACCATGGGGAGCGCCAGTATTGTTTGTAAAGAAGAAGGATGGTAGCGTTCGATTATGTATCGACTATCGGGAGTTGAACAAACTGACAATCAAGAATCGATATCCACTACCTCGGATAGATGACTTGTTCGATCAGTTGCAAGGAGCAAAAGTATTTTCTAACATCGATCTTCGATCAGGCTACCATCAGTTGAAGATTAAAGATGGTGATATTCCTAAGACAGCTTTCAGGACCAGATATGGACATTATGAATTCTTGGTCATGTCTTTTGGATTAACAAATGCACCAGCAACTTTCATGGAACTTATGAACCGGGTTTTCCACGATATGTTGGATACGTCAGTTATTGTATTTATTGATGATATATTGGTATATTCCAAGGACAAGGAAACCCATATTAAGAATCTAAACGCCACTCTACAACGTTTAAGGAAAGAGAAGCTGTATGCCAAATTTACCAAGTGTGAGTTTTGGCTAAGTGAACTTGCCTTCCTAGGCCATGTAGTATCCGCTGAAGGAATCAAAGTGGATCCCAGCAAGGTCGAGGCTATTGTAAAGTGGGAAGCACCAAAGAGCATTGTAGAAATTAGAAGTTTTCTGGGTCTAGCTGGTTATTATCGGTGATTTATGGAAGACTATTCCTGGATTGCCATACCTCTCACCAGTCTGACTAAGAAAGGTGAAAAGTTTGTGTGGACGGATAAATGCAAGAAGAGCTTCCAAACCTTGAAGACCAGATTGATATCTTCTCCGATTTTGACTATTCCTGTTCCAGGACAGCCATTTGTCTTGTACACTGATGCGTCAGGACTGGGATTAGGATGTGTGCTTATGCAAGGAGAACAAGTAATTGCTTATGCCTCAAGACAGTTAAAGACACATGAGAAAAATTATCCCACTCATGATTTGGAGTTAGCGGTAGTAGTACATGCTGTCAAGATATGGATACATTACCTATACGGGGAGAAGTTTCAGATTAAATCAGACCATAAAAGTCTTACTTATCTATTTAATCAGAAGGAGCTGAATATGAGACAAAGAAGATGGTTGGAACTATTAAAAGACTATGATTGTGATATCCAGTATCATCCGAGGAAAGCTAATGTAGTAGTGGATGCGTTGAGCAGAAAGGAAATGATAAAATCTCAAGGAGAGGTTAGCACAACTGCAGCAATGTATACTACCGGAATGGTATTTAATCACGGTAATGAGCAGTATGTGATAGATACAACAGATGGATCAACCAACCAAGGGTTCATTCATCGGTTTTCCAATATGTTCGCTGCATTGAAGATTATATCGGATATAATTGATGAAGTGAATACAGCTATCAAATTAGACCCTTACCTGAGAACGGTACAAGAAGACATCGAAAAAGGTAGAACTAACCCTGAATTCACCTTGGACGAAGAAAAGGTATTGAAGTACAAAGGAAGAATATGTGTACCCGAAACAGAATGTGTGAACATTAGACACCGACTAATGAAAGAAGCCCATACCACCATCTATTCGATACACCCGAGAAGTACAAAAATGTATCATGATATAAAGAAATTATATTGGTGGAGAGGAATGAAAGAACATAGCTAAGTTCGTGTCTCCGTGACTAAATTGTCAGAAAGTAAAGGCCGAACGACAAAGACCCGCAGGACTGTTACAGTCGTTACCGAAACCAGCATGGAAATGGGACTGCATCACTATGGACTTCGTCACAGGGTTACCATTGACTCCTCGAGTAGTTGACGCAGTTTGGGTGATTGTAGACCGCCTGACTAAAACAGCTCGCTTTATACCGATACGACCTCAGTATACACTAGAGAGGTTAGCAAAGCTCTATGTGGATAATATTGTTCGATTACATGGTGTACCAGAGAGCATTGTATCCGATAGAGATCCACGATTTACTTCTAAGTTTTGGGAAGGATTGCAAAAGGCTATGGGTACAACATTGAAGTTTAGTACTGCATTCCATCCACAGACAAATGGACAGTCAGAGCATACAATTCAGATTCTAGAAGATATGCTACGAGCATGTGTAATTGATTTTAAAGGATCATGGGATGAAAAGTTACCACTGATCGAGTTCGCTTATAACAATAGCTATCAGGCTACTATACAGATGTCACCCTATGAAGCACTGTATGGCAGAAAGTGTCGAACTCCTTTATTTTGGAATGAAGTTGGGGAACGTAGTCTCGTTGGACCAGAATTTGTTGAGGAGACTTGTCGAGTGGTCGACATTATCAAGGAAAGAGTGAGAACAGCCTAGAATCATCATTAGCAATATGCAGATACTCGATGCAGAGATCTTGAGTTCGTCGTGGGTGATAAAGTATTCTTAAAGGTATCGCCTATGCGAGGTCTAAAATGGTTCGGACAGAAGGGGAAACTAAGTCCAAGATATGTCGGGCCATATGTGATCTTAGCCAAACGTGGAAAAGTGGCTTATCAGTTAGCACTACCCCCATCTATGTCAAGTGTACATGACGTATTTCATATCTCCTTATTGAAGAAGTATGTCAAGGATCTGACGCACGTTTTGACAATGGATCTACCAGATTTAACAGAAGATTTGACCTTTGAAGTTGCACCAATTGAGATCACTGGTCGGAAAGTACAACGATTATGCAACCGTGATATCTATTATGTTAAGGTCACCTGGAGAAGCAGGGATATAGGAGAAGTCACATGGGAAGAAGAGAATGTTATGCGAAAGCAATACCCTCACTAATTTGATTCAGAAGGTACGTACAATTTTGGGGATGAAATTTTTATAAGTAGGAGGGAGTTGTAAGACCCGTGTTAATCTAACCCGATCTTACCACCTTGAACCAGGTCTACCCATCATGGTTGAGCCAAATGGACCAAGTGCGTGAAGGAGATCGTGATCCCAGGTATTAAACTGACCCAAAAACACTCAAAAAGGGGTGAGGGTCGCACACCCAGTGAGGTGGGGTCGGACCCCCAGTACAAAAAGTCAGACCCTCAGTTTTTAACTGGGGGTCGGACATTTTAAAACCAGGGGTCGATGGGATCATCGACCCCCTCATCGACCCCCCGTTGCCGCCAGAAACAGAAATTAGGAAACCTTCCTAATTTCGGTTGGGCTCTTTCCTAATCTCAAAGGGACTTATTTTAGGAGTTTCTACTCTATATAAAGGATGTCCCTAAGCCTCTTTCAGTCCTTTTAAAACCCTAATTGAATTGAGAGAAAGAGAAGAGAAGGAAGAGAAGAAGAAAAGAAGGAAAGTAGAGAAGAAGGAAAAAGGAGAAGAGTTTCAGAGAAGGAGTATTCTTCTCAGGTAAGAATACTAATTCTATGTTTTTTGTGAGACTTAGAATAGTTATTGAGAAAAGTATGATGTAGGAGAAACCCCAAACCATCAATCCATGATTAAGTTTCAATGAAAACCATGGAGGAGATCAACTAAACCATATGATATGTAAAGAGTAGTTCTAAACCATAAGAAGTGTATGGAATGGACTATGGAAGGAAGCCATAGGATTCAAACAAGAGAGAATGGACCAAAAGGTGATTTATCGACCAAATCCATGGGGGGTCGCACCTAGGGTCGATGGACCCATCGACCCTGGCATCGACCCTACTATAGGGGGTCGCAGTATACTGCTACCCTAGCATCGACCCGTCCTGCTACCCCCAGTTAACTGTAAGTTGGAAAAATTAGAATAAAATCTAATTAAATTCTATCGACTTTGTTAGGTCTTCTAGCAATATAATATCAATATAAAGGTGATTCTTAAGGCTTGAAAGAGGATCTAATAGCAAACAAAGGTGAGGAAACAAGACCTAAACTAATTGGTTAATAACAAACTATTTTTATTTCTTGAGTCCAATGCTATGCTTGATTCTATGCAAACCTGTTTGTAATGTGCATTCAACATGTCATCCAATATTTTTATTTATTGTTCATGCATATTTTTACTTTATTGTTTATAACATGATAATGATCATGATGATAGGAAAAGGAATGTGAATGTATGTTTGTGGTTGGTGTACTTGATGCGAGCAACTATCAGGGGGAGTGTCATAGGCCGGGCCTCAGCACTCTAGCTCTATCTCTAACTCATGTCTTGTGCATTAGCATCATCGTATCGCCGTTACTTTAGCAGAACTATTACATCGTAGAGTATCAGGGGAGGTGGTCTCGGTCCTTGTACTCTCTGACTCTACCGGAGGGCCTTGGCTCTATCTCTGCGGGTGTTCTGAGGGATGCTGGGGTGAGGCCTTGGATACACTGTTTGGCATTAGGATTGATTAGTTGCGAGCACAGTTTGCAAGCCCTCGCCAGCAGGGGATTACGTATTGGTATGGCACTGTACAGCAATAAACGTTAACCTTTGTTGTACAATGTTCATGGTAGGGTGGATGGGGACGACAATAAACGTTAACCTTTGGGCGGGCTTCCACACCCTGTGTATAGAGGAGGGGTCAATAAACGTTAACCTTTGACCTCCAACCCTTTCTATTGCATATTGCAAACTTTAAAACAGACCAAAGATATGAATTGAATGCATGCATATGTATTGTTGCATTGTTTTGTTTGCTCACTGAGCCATGATTTGTGCTCACCCTCTCGACGTCGAATATTTTTAGTTGATGATGCAAGTATTACCGTCGAAGATTATGTCAATGCTCTAGTGTACGCCCACATGGCGGCGATGGAAGTTGAAGACGAAGTGGATATGCATGACTCCTCTTGCAAGTGCAACTCATGCGTATTCGATTAGATTTTATTTTAATTATTTGGATTTAGTAAAGACATGTATTTGATATTTATTTATGTCTTACTTGATACAGAATAATTTGCTACTTAAATACGATTATCACATCTAGATTTCTCAGTTCATTTTACTATAAGACTTCCGCTATTGTGTATTTACTCTTATTATGAATGTGGATGTATGAGGTTTAGATAAAATGGATATAGCCTACTCGAGATCCTGGTTGAACCGTTGGTTTGCTAGCGGTTTATCACACCATTCTGAATAGTACAGAATTGGGGTGTGACAGTAGGTCCTCTTTCAAGCTTTAAGAATCAACTAAATATCAATATTATATCACTAGAAGACCTAGTCAAGTCGATAGAATTTAATTAGAATTAATTCTGATTTTAAAAGCATGCTGTTAACTAGGGGTTGATGTCACACCCCAATTTTGGTCTAACCAGAATGGTGTGATGAACCGCTAAATAACCAATGGTTCAACCAGGATCTCAAATAGGTTATCCCCGTGTTATCCAACTTACACACATCCGTAATCATAATCAGAGAAATACACAATAGCGGAAATCTTATAATAAGATGAACTGAGAAACTAAATGATATTAATAATTTAATATAAAATTATTCTGTATTTAACTGAGACATAAATATTAAATATCAAATACATGTCTGAATAAATCCAATAAAGAAACCTATAAAATGTCTAATCAAATACACACGAGTTGCACTTGCAAGAGGAGTCGTGTGTATCCACTTCAGCTTCAAATTCCATTGCCGCTACCGTCCCGTACACAGGAGCATTTATAAAATCTTCAACCGTATAACCTGCATCATCAACTAAAAATATTCGACGTCGAGGGGTGAACACACACAACACGGCTTAGTGAGTAGCCAAAACAATGCAACAATACATATGCATGCAAAAAGTCAATTTATATCTTTGGTCCGGTTTTAAAGTTTGCAGTATGCAATAGAAAGGTTTAGGTAGCCAAAGGTCGCGTTTATTGACTCCGCCTTTATACACGAGTGTGTGACGTTACCCGAAGATCACGTTTATTGTCAACTCACATGCACCCAATCATGAACAGTATATAACAAAGGTTAACGGTTATTGCCATATATTGCCATACCAACACGTAAGCCCCTATTGGCAAGGGCTGCAAACTGGGCTCGCAACTAACCAATCCTAATGCCAAACAGTGTATCCAAGGCATCACCCCAGCATCCCTCAGAATGTCCATAGAGATAGAGCTATGGCCCCCCGATAGAGTCAGAGACTACAAGGACCGAGACCACCTCCCCTGATACTCTACGACATAATAGTTCTGCTAAAGTAATGGCGATACGACGATGCTAATGCACAAGACTTGAGTTAGAGATAGAGCTAAAGTGCTGAGACCCACCAAAGGTTAACGTTTATTGACGTTCTCATCACACCTCCCCCTGATACTCTCACGCATCAAGCACATCAACCACACACATACAAGCACATGCCTATTCCTATCATCATCATCATCATGTTATAAACAATAAAGTAAATATGCATCAACAAGTAATAGAAATATTGGATGGCATGCTGTATGCACATTACAAACATATTCGCATAGAATCAAGCATAGCATAGGACTCAAGAAATAGAAAACAGTTTATTATTAACCAATTTAGTTTGGAGTTAAGGTTCCTCACCTTAGCTTGCTAATAGATACTTTTCCAAGCTTTAGAATCACTTTTACAGTGTTATTATATTGCTAGAAGACCTAACAAAGTCGATAGAATTTAATTAAAATTTATTCAGAATTAAAAACCATACTGTTAACTGAGGGTCGGAGGTAGGGTGGATGCTAGGGTCGATGGGTCTATCGACCCTTCCCTCTTTCTGAACTTCCCGAATGCTGAGGGTCGATGGTCAGGAATACCTAGGGTCGGATGGTCTATCGACCCTGGGTGCGACCCTTGGTGCACTTTGGTCCAATTCCCTCTTTTAATCCATTCTTCGTGTTTGAGATCCTATGGCTTGCTCCTACATTCCATTCTACATTCATTCCATAGTCTGAAACCATGTATAACCCACCTAGATAGCTTTCATGAATTGTTCTATGGTTTTCCATGGAAACCTAACCATAGATTGGTGGTTTGGGTTTCTTCGAGATCACCCTCTCAACAATTACTAACCTAAGGTCTATAGAAATTCATGGAATTAGTATCCATACCTGAGAAGATTACTCCTTCTCTGAAATTCTTCTCCTTTTTTCTAAGTTCTCTTGCTTGCCTCTCTTCTTCCTATTTTCCTTCTCCTCTCTTTCTCTCAATTCAATTAGGGTTGTGAAAGGAGTGAAAGTGGCTTAGGGACGTCCTTTAAATAGACTAGGAACATCCTAAATAAGTCCCTCTGAGATTTGGAAAGAATCCCAATAAAAAAATATAGAAATTTCCTAATTTCTATATTCGGCAGAAACCGAGGGTCGATGGGAGGGTCGATGATCCCGTCGACCCTAGGGTCTTAAGCTGTCCGACCCTCCCTTCAAAACTGAGGGTCTGACTTTCTGTTTTGGGAGGTCCAACCCTACTTAGCTAGGTATGCGACCCTTCCCCTATTTTAAGTGTTTTTGGGTCGATTTGATACCTGGGATCTCGATCTCCTTCACGCCCTTGGTCCATTTGACTCGACCATGATGGGTAAACCTGGTTCAAGGTGGTAATACTGGGTTAGATTGACACGGGTCTCACAACTCCCCCCAACTTATAAAAATTTCATCCTCGAAATTGTACGTACCTTCTGAATCAAATAAGTAAGGGTATTGCTTTCTCATAGCATTTTCTTCTTCCCATGTAATTTCTTCCATGTCTCTACTTTTCCATGTGACCTTAACATAGTAGATATCTCTGTTGCGTAGACGTTGAACCTTTCGACTAGTGATTTCTGTTGGTGTTAGTTCAAATGTCAAATCATCAGTCAATTCTGGTAAATCCACTATCAAGACATGCGTTGGGTCCTTGACATACTTCTTCAATAGGGAAATGTGAAATACGTCATGTACACTTGACATAGATGGTGGTAGTGCTAACTAATAAGCTACTTTTCCACGCTTAGCCAGAATTTCATACGGCCCGACATATCTTGGACTTAGTTTCCCTTTCTGTCCGAACCTCTTCAATCCTCGCATGGGCGATACCTTTAAAAATACTTTATCACCTACTGCGAACTCCAGATCTCTTCGTCCAGTATATGCATATTGCTTCTGACGGTTCTGAGCTGTTCTCACTCTTTCCTTGATGCTGTCGACCACTCAACAAGTCTCTTCAACAAATTCTGGTCCAACAATACTACGTTCTCCAACTTCATTCCAAAACAAGGGAGTTCGACACTTTCGGCCATACAGTGCTTCATATGGTGACATCTGTATTGTGGCCTGATAGCTGTTATTATAAGCGAACTCGATCAATGGTAACTTTTCGTCCCATGATCCTTTGAAATCAATCACACATGCTCGTAGCATATCTTCTAGAATCTGAATTGTATGTTCTGACTGTCCATCTGTCTGTGGGTAGAATGCAGTACTGAACTTCAACGTTGTACCCATAGCCTTTTGCAGTCCTTCCCAAAATTTGGAAGTAAATCGTGGATCTCTATCGGACACAATGCTTTCTGGAACACCATGCAATCGAACAATGTTATCCACATACAGCTTTGCTAACCTTTCTAGTGTATACTGTGGTTATATAGGTATAAAGCGAGCTATTTTAGTTGGATGGTCCACAATCACCCAAACTGCGTCAACTACTCGAGGAGTCAATAGTAGTCCTGTGACGAAGTCCATAGTGATGCAGTCACATTTTCATGCTGGTTCCGGTAATGGCTGTAACAATCCTGCGGGTCTTTGTCGTTCAGCCTTTACTTTCTGACAATTTAGGCATTGAGACACGAACTTGGCTACATCTGCTTTCATTCCCCTCCACCAATATAATTTCTTTAGATCATGATACATTTTTGTACTTCCAAGATGTATTGAGTAGATGGTGGTATGGGCTTCTTTCATCAGTCGGTGTCTAATGTCCATACTTTCTGTTTCAGGTACACATATTCTTCCTTTGTATCTTAGTACCTTCTCGTCATCCAAGATGAACTCAGGGTTACTCCTACCTTTCTCATTATCTTCTTGTACTATTCTCAGATAAGGATCTGCTTTGATAGCTGTCTTCACTTCATCCACTATATCCGGTATAATCTTCAATGCCGCGAACATATTTAAAAACCGATGAATAAACCCTTGGTTCGTTGATTCATCCATTGTATCTATCACATACTGCTCGTTGCCATGATTGAATACCATTCCGGTAGTACACATTGTTGCAGTCGTGCTGACTTCTCCTTGAGATTTGATCATTGCTTTTCTGCTCAATGCATCTGCTACCACGTTCGCCTTTCCCGGATGATACTGGATATCACAATTGTAGTCTTTCAATAATTCCAGCCATCTTTTTTGTTTCATATTCAACTCCTTCTGATTAAATAAATAAGTAAGACTTTTATGGTCCGACTTAATCTGGAATTTCTCCCCGTATAGGTAATGTCTCCATATCTTGACAGCATGTACTACTGCCGCTAGCTCCAGATCATGAGTGGGGTAATTTTTCTCATGTACCTTTAACTGTCTTGAAGCATAAGCAATTACTTGCTCTCCTTGCATAAGCACACATCCTAATACCAGTCCCAACGCATCGGTGTATAAGGTAAACGTCTGTCCTAGAATAGGAATAGTCAAAATTAGAGTGCATATCAATCTGGTCTTCAGTGTTTGGAAACTCTTCTCACATTTATCGGTCCACACAAACTTTTCACCTTTCTTAGTCAAACTGGTGAGAGGTACGGCAATCCGAGAATAGTCTTCTACGAATCTCCGATAATAACCAGCTAGACCCAGAAAACTTCTGATTTCTGAAACGCTCTTTGGCGCTTCCCACTTTACAATAGCCTCGATCTTGCTGGGATCCACTTTGATTCCTTCAGCGGATACTACATGGCCTAGGAATGCGACTTCACTTAGCCAAAACTCGCACTTTGAAAATTTAGCATATAGCTTCTCTTTCCTTAAACGCTGTAGGGCTGCGTTTAGGTTCTTGATATGAGTTTCCTTGTCCTTGGAATATACCAATATGTCATCAATAAATACTATAACCGACGTGTTCAACATATCGTGGAAAACTCGGTTCATAAGTTCCATGAACGTTGCCGGTGCATTAGTTAATCCGAAAGACATAACCAGAAATTCATAATGTCCATATCTGGTCTTGAAAGCTGTCTTCGAAATATCACCTTCTTTAAT